>VWZW01003059.1:2764503-2820680 GCA_013397115.1 Edolisoma coerulescens | reverse complement strand
CGATGCGGCTCCGCGGGGCGCGCGCCGGGGCGCGCCGCCTCTTAACCCCTTGCGGCCCGCGGGGCACCCCCGCCGCCCGCGGCGCCCGCGGCCGAGGAGACCCTCGAAGGGACGGTCCCTCTCCATGGCAGAAAGCGGCGGCTTACACCTGGAGAGTGTGGGATCATAGTTCAGAGGTGTTTCCCCCGTCGCCGCGCCTCAGCAGAGCGCTGCAGCCTGGCGCCGGGGAAAGGTCCGGTCCCGACGGGAAAAGTCGCGGGGACGGGACCAACGCCTCAGTCTGGCGTGCATTGCTGCGTGCTGCTGGGGAAGAGCCTCGGAACTCGCTTGTTTGGAGTCTGTCGGGGGCCGAGACTCCGCGCCGGTGCGGGGCTGTGCGCGCGGCGGGGTAAGCGCCCGAGGCCCCGGCCGCCCGCGCTGTCGGGGTAAACGCAAATCAGCCTCGGCCGGTTTTGAAAAATGCGCTTTTCATCATTGCGTTTGTTTAAAAACATGGTCGGGTTTATATTAAGTGCGGTGTTCTGTCCGTGGGGCTTTTAAAGCCCGTATTAGGAAAGCAATTTCTCGCAGATTAAACTCTTTTCCCTAAACGATGATTTGCCTAAAAGAAAACGGCCCTACACAAGAAGCTTTTGGAAACTATTACACGCACGTGAATTTTATATACGCGACTCGTTGCCAAAACAATATTATGCCCCCAAGCATCATGCTTTTCTCTTTTTCAAATACTATTGGCATTCTCGGAGCTAATAAAAATATCGGCAAGGGTATCAAGCAGGTAGACGAGAAATGAAACTCCTGTGCTTCACGAACATGTGTGTTTGGTGCTGGGAGAAGGCGGCAACATAAGGAGATAAAGCATATGAGAAAGATACCCGCAAACCCGCTTTGCTCCATGAAGTAAATTCCCAGGGTGTCACCGGGCTTCTCCACAGGCGTATGGCCACCGCCAACACCTCCTTACTTGATCTCGCAGAGATGAGCGTCTGTTTGCAGTAGACTACGAAGCGACGACAATTGATTATCAACGACTCTAGCACAAATCAAATGTTTTCAATCATAATTCTTACCCCAAAAATAAATCAATAAAACAAATAATCCCTCTTTCATACACAGCCCGAAGCTGGAGAGCACCTCTGCATGACTAAGCGAGAACTGGCTTTACCTTTCTGAACAAACTCAGACCGTTTTAATAACCTTGTTTGGATTCACCTTTTACCTAGGTATTTCCCAGGAAAGCCATCGCTTTGCCACCAGAGACTTCGGTGTCACGATACACTAAGAAAATATCCAAAGGGCAATTTTTAAGAGCTGGAGGTAAACAAGAAGCATCTAGGGAGGCTGAGAGAAATCCACTTACGAGAAGATACATAGGGGGGCTAGGAAGGGTGCCCTGTACGAGTATTTTAAAGGCTGCTTAAAAGTCAAGAGATGAAATTTGGGATGTCAGAAGAGATGCGTGGCCTCAGATGCGGGGACAGAGGAAGGGCTCCGCTCTTTCAAGGGGAAAGGCTGGAGGTGCGGGTCCTGAGAGTCGTGGTTTGGGTTGACGGCCAGAAAGGGGGTCGGGGTGCGGCGGAGACGGGGAGCTCCGGCCAGGGATATCTTTTGTCGGGCTCTGTTCAGGTGCGGCAGAGCGCCGAGAGCGAGGCAAAGCGGGCGGCTGCCGGGGGCCGGCGAGCGGCGGGGAGGAGGACGAGCCGCTCCCCCGGTGCAGCCTCCCTCCGAGCTCCAGCACAGGGAATTTCCAGCCCACGAAGACCCTGATTTACAGAGTTTCGTGCCCAAGCTGTTGAAAATACCTGCAGATGGTTTACAGTGGCTGTAATTCTTTGCTATTTTACTCAGGTCTCCTACACACACACACACCTCCTTTTCTTTTTTTCTTTCCTATTTTTTTTTTTTCTCCTCCGTCTCTCGGGCGATCTCTGCACCCTCTTTCCGATCAGAAAACCTCTGTTTGGGAGAGGAAATGCCTGGGGAAGAGGCCGGGAGGAGAGCGAGCTGCAGCGGGGGTAAGGCGCAGGGGAGCGGCGGAGGGAGGCCGGGCAGGGCCGGCGGGCCGGGGCCGTGGCGGCCGGGGGCCAGCTGGGTGGTCCCGCCTCGCCCGGCCCCCAACCCCGCCGAGGAGACGGGCAGCAGGAGGGAGGGAAGGAAGGAGGGATGGATGGGGGGAGAGGGCGGCCCGGCTGTGCACCGCGCTGGCCGCCCGGGCGAAGGGCTGGCAGCCGGCTCGGGCCGCGCTCCGCGGGGCAGTACCGGAGTGCACGGCGTGCGGGGGGGCACAGGGCCCCCTCCCAGAGGGTGAGGGAGAAACCGGGCGCAAACTCTCCTCGCAAAAAAAGGCTCGGAGGGACATGAGGACGCAGTGCTGCGGGCAGTCGAGAGGCAGGGCAGCACCTGAAACGGGGATGTCTGAGGGGGCACGATTCCCACCTTGCCTCCACCCTTGGCAAGGGCTGAACACCTCCCATTCCTCGCCATCTGGAAGCGGCCAAAAGCCTTGATACACAGTAATATACCATAACGCCGGGATCCACCGTTTCACAGACGTGTATTGCATTGCAGCGGGGGAAAGCCTAAACCTCGCCGTGCCGCACAGCTGCCTCTCCCCGCGCCCACCGGAGATCCCCGGCTCCCTGTCCCGGGACCCCGGCTCGCTGCCCGTCTCCCTCCCGCTGCGCAGCGGCGGAGCCGTCCCGGCCCTGCCGGCGGCCGGGCTGCCCCCCCTAGAGGCGGCCGGGCCGCACTGCCCGGCCCGGGGCTCCCCTCGGGGCTGGGCTCGGCCCCCGCACTCACCGGGGCGCCCGTCGGGGCCGTGGTGACAGCGGGACTGGGGCGGTCAGGGCAAGGAGACACGGGTGCCAAGGCACTGCCCCGGTGCCCGGTATCCAGTGACAAACCACGGCGTGAGCTGGGCAGTGGGAGGGGAGCCTGCCTGGCTGCACTGAGGTGGCTTCTCTCAGCCACCTGAGCCGCTTTACTTGCCAGGTGAGAGGCACCCCGCTCACAGAAGTGCTGCATATGACATGTGGAGTGGTGAAATGGGGAAAGATGTGTTCTGCTCATGGGCAGTTTATGAAAGCCTTTTTATCACATGTGAAAGCACAAAGAAAGGTGGCTGCAAAACCTCAAAAAAGCCTTTGTAAAGAGCACACACTTTCTACATAATACCTGATGTTGTGTAAGAAGACCTAGATGATGCCCTGAGTGGGAGTACATTGCCCTGGGAAAAGGAAACGTTGTAACTTTTCCTTCAGGGTAGGATTTTCCCAGTATGGGAAAATAATTAGTGGTGTAATCTCCATGTGCCAGTTCTGGGGCAGAGCCAAGCTAGCACAGTACCACTTCTGCCTTCCAAGCTCTTCTCAGCTCTGAAGCAGGCCAAGGAGTTTCATGGCCAGGGGCTACCACACACTGTAGCCCTCTTGGCAGCACCTCCCAGAGCCTGCATGGTGGTAGGTAATAGTTTTGCCATACCTTATTAGAGGTGATTTTTTTTGTAGACACAAGCTGTCTCCCCAAACTAGTTTGCCTCCCAATGTACTCAGAGCAATGCAAATCCTTGCTGAGTATCCTGCTGGGTCTTCCAGGGGCTTAGGTGGAAGATGGCAGTGGTAAAAACAGTGCTTCTTTCTGTAAGGAATTTTTATCCCTTGTTGGTAATGGGGAAGATTTCGTTCATGGCTTTTACCTCAGCTGTGCTGCTCTCTGGCTGTGCAAAAAAGGCACATAAACATGTCCTGGATGCTGGTTTTGCAGGAAAGTCTTAGGTCATCTGCTTTTGAACAGGTTTTGACTCTATTTCTTGAATAAAAACGTTTATTTCCAACAAATGTAACTGTAACTACACACTTGGTGACAGCTGTACATCTCTAAACCACATTCCTGTCTAGATTTCTCCATGTATTTCATGAGGGACCTCACATAAGTAACTGCTGCAGCACTCAGTCTTCAAATTGCTTTTTGCAGTTGACATCAGGATCCTGTGTTGTTGCTGAGATGTCAACCATAAGACACTTTCGGACTTGAGTGAGAGAAGGATATACCCTCTACAGTTAAGAGAAAAATTGGAATTATTTTTAGAATTCAACTGAATATGTGCAAATATAATGCTGACAATGAGAACTTTATTCTCACTAACTTGACAACCTTTTAGCAAATTAGCTCAGTAGGTTTTAACAGCTGCTTTACCATCCCCTTCTCTGCTCATATTCCTTATATGGGGAAAAGCCTATGTCCTTTAGGGCTGGGAGGCTCAAACAAAAACACTCCTACAGGAGTTTACAACCAAACTGAAAAGAATGCTTGAATCTTGCTGGTTGTATATACACAGTGACACAATTTCTCCCAGTTTTATTGCTCAGAGATGCTGTTTCTGGGAAAACCAACCCAAATCTTGCTCTTGTTGCTTCATCTTTACACTAACAAGTGAAGGCTTGGCATGCAGAGTACCAAGCATGAAAATAAACCTACTAGCATTTCATTTCACGGCGCAGCAGTTTCTCCTGAATTATTCCTCCTTGCAAGACCTTGAAAATGAAAAGACATACAGGTTGTCTAACCACATCATGCTCCCAGGAAGCAGTGAAGCTGCACGGTTGTCTCTGATGCTTAGTGCCAGGAGGCAACAAGCTCTGTACACACTGAGAGCCCTGTCCCACAATCGCCTTCAGGCACCACCAGCTTTTGAAATAAATCTTCTTTTTGACTGTCTCCTTATTTCTAGGCAAAGTTTCCTACTAAAGAAGTAAATGGCTATATATTCCTCATTTTCTGATTAGTTACCTGTAGGATTGCAATTCAACCTGGATAAGATTAACTTGTTTTACTAACAAAAACCAAATCAGCATATGTAAATGGCCAGATGCTTCTTACAGTCATTAATTAAGGCTTTTGTAGACCCTGTATTTAGCTTCTAATCTATTTTATTTGCAGTCCCTGATAGAAAAATTGAAGTAGAAACAGATCGAAATACTTATATATGTGTGAGTCATCCATACAGTGTATCGACTTGTTCTGAATTTTTCCTTATTATTTAGTAGAACATTTTAATGACTATTCACCATATTACAGTAGATGCATTTGCTGTGTGCAAGACTCTAGGCTTTTAAGAACTCTCCTAGCACAGATTAATCATTTGATATTTATTTGGTACAACATCATATGAAGTCCAGGTTTCCTTTACCACTGCTCTTCCACCTATATAGAGTAATAAACTTTTCTACTTTTTGTTCGTAATAGTTGAGCTCACCTCTCACATTTTGTGGACTAACTTGGTAATTAAACCAGTGGCTACATTGGGGTAACATTTAAATATTTTTATTGCTTCTGATGCTCAGCTAAATCAAGTGAGCCTGTCAGGATACTGGCACTGTTTACATTTCTAAAGTGAATTTGCCTCTTTGTCTAAGAGTCACCTCTTTATTGACAGCAAGTCAATAGTCATTTTATATTAATGTTTCTACCTCTTTGTTATTCATATCAGGAGCAGACACCCACAAAAGATAAAATCTGGGGGTGTTTGGGACTTATCAGTTATAAATTTACACAGATCACTGATTACTCAAAAATTTCAGAATCTGAGATCAAGGACTCGTTTGCTTCACATCCTCCTCACACTGAATAGGAAGCCTAAACTGTGGAGATAGGATGTGGCGTTTCTGTGTGTGTTTTGGGCAGTCACCTGCATGCAGTGCTGGCCATTGGGATGCTGCTTTGAGGAGCAGACCTGACTCAAGAGCTCCTGTTCTGACTCAGGTGTCTCAAACACGGCGTGTTGCAGAGATGAGAGTTGTGGAATATCCATTCTGTTTTGGATCCAGGCCTATGTGATTGACTTCGTATGTCCAAAGGGAAACCAGACGTGTGAGCAGTTGCACTGGGTGATGGGTCTGGTCCCCAGGAGCACCCATCGTGCTGCCCAGCAGAGAAGGAAGCCCAGCAGAGAAGGACCTCCTGTTCTTTGAAGGGACCCCTGCCTCTTTGAGAGCACTGTGACACCTCTGGTGGAAAAAGGACCCCCAGCTCTACGTGCTGTGTGACAGGGGTCCATGCCTGCCACCGCCTTGCAAGCTCACAGTGTTGGCCTTGCCCAATAAGCTCTGGTAGAGCAGCCAAGCCAAGCAGTTTGAGCATGGAGAGCTTGGATCCGGCGTTGAGTTTATGAAGTTAGGGCAATTAGCAGGTTCACTGTGTGAGTTGTTTCCACTGGCAATGCTTTTGTATGTACAGTGACTGTATGTTTCATCTGAACACAGCTTTTACATTAAATCACTAGTTCTTTTGGCTTGCTCAGTGAGAATACAAATACTTACATAAACTTCACGAAAAAATTAGTGGCTCTGTTTTGTTCAGTACACCTGCAGATTTAATTGGCTGCCTGAAAATTACAAACCAAAAAACCAAACATGAAACAAGTTGTCTGCAGGCAATACAGGTATTGTTCTTATTTTCTGCGTGTTTCTTAAAGGAACAAGACTTTGAGCATGTCGGTTGTGGATGACTACAAATAAGCACCCTGTATTGTCTTTATGATGCTCAATTCTGTCCTCTCAGAATTTATTTCTTCGTTTTGCCTTATGTTTTGCCTAATTTTAGATATTCTGAATTATAGGTTGTCTCCTGAGTAGGTTCTCAGGGTATTCCTGTCATAGAAGTAGCTATTTCTAGAATTTATTCTAGACATGTTTTGGGATTTATGTAACAGAAAAAAAAATTAAGGCAGGTGACAGATGACAAAAAAACCTGTGTAATATGACAAAAGCAGTTTGTACCCTACCCATTGCATGAGCAAGTGTAAACGAGAGGGTTGGAAAAGCACCCAGTACTAAAGGATTCCTGTGACTTAGTGGAAAACTCTTGTGATGTGAGATGGACAGAAATGTAGGTAGACAAAACATCAGTTAGGGATTCCTTGGAAAACGAAGAAAATCCTTTTATTCTCCAGGTTTTTCACAACAAAAGGATGTTGAAATATGCCTGCAAGTGAAACAGAGTAGAGGAGTGCTGTCTGGAAGGAATACTTCCAAGATGGCAAACTGTGATATCCTGCACTATGGATGAGGTTATTCCTGGCGGGACAAATGAGAGCTTTCTGCTCTGCCTACTTTGGAAGGTGGATAGTCTGTGCTGTGACCTTCTGGTGCTTTGTGGTATCATCTGTATTTTATGAGAGCTGATTAACAACCCCATGCTTTTATCCAGGTACTCTTAGCGTTCCACCCCTGCACAGGACCACAGTAAACTGCTGCCTGTAGGAACACAGTCTTCAGTCAAAAATGTTGCTATCAATTCTCCTTTCATATCTCTGGAGGACTTCAGATGTGTCTCTATTTCTTTCACAACCTAACACTTTGTGCAACACCTCTCTGTCAAAGACTGTTTTGCACCAGATATGCTCCTCCATCAGGAAATACAACTCAATATAATAAAGTGTTACACTTCATAGGTCCAAAAAGATGTCTGCAGTGTAGTCTTCTGCAAAATAAGCAACAAAGTTGTTGTAGTCCAAGATCTTTGTACTGTTGATGGTTTGGTCTGGCTGACTGGACATTCCAAACACGGATGGTATACATGTCTATGGATCAGTTGAGGATATCTATATCTCTGACTTCACCCATTGTTATCATGCAGGGGACAAAAATCTCCCAAAGGCAAAGGACCTTCACGTACAATAATATTTCTTTCACAGGGTTTAATTTATCTATTTTAGTGTCTCCTCAACAGTGAGCTGTAACAAACCTCTGCCAGCATAAGGTGTGTTGACCCTGAATCCCTGTGAGCTGTTGGCAGAGCAGCAGCATGCTGGAGGGGAGAGTGGACACCCTGCTGTCTGTGGAGGATATGGAAGAACTTCCACCTTCCAACCCCAAATGCCTTGTTCTTTGGTCTGCAAACAGCCAGGTGCACCACTACAGCTCCTGGGGCTGCTTTCTAATACATTGTGGCTTCAGAAGCAGGCCCGGGCAGCTCAGGTACCTGCTTTGGGATAAGGTAACAGCTGCTTTTACAGAGAATATATTAAATGTCAGAACACCTGGATAATGAGACAGTGAGATCCTTTCAGTGAGGAGGAGGCAAATCTAGGAGTAGTGGAACTGAAAAGACAAATCAATGTCATGACAGAGATCTGTGCATTGTGCTGTTCCCATGGCCCCTGCCCTTTGGACATGGTGTGTGGTAGTGGTACTTGTGAGCATCACAGTGCCATACTCTTGCATTTAATAAACTGCTTTTCAAAAAGTGTTGATTTTGAAACTCACGATGAGACCAGCCTATGAATATATTGGGTTATTACTGGCTGTAGCTTGTTTAGATACATATCCCTTGTCGTGTGCCCCAGCATCTAGGCCCCAGCCCACACAGAAAAATTCCCTCTGCATTTTCTCCAAGAGACAGAGAGTGTTCAATAATTTCCTTGAAGAGCAGGCTTTATTTTCCCACCTGCTGGCTCAGCTGGTGTTTGATGTTGAGTCTGTCCCAGTTCTTGTTTACTGCATCCTGGAAGCCTGAAAGGTGATTCCAGTCACATCAGAGTCCACTGAAAGAAATGAGGAATAAGAATGGCTAAGGAAAAGGGGATTAAGATTGCTTTACTTGATATTTTCACAACTTCTCTCATCATATTGTCTCTCAGAGGCTAGTACAAATAAGGCAAAGGGCCCCTAGGTAAAGTCTAACCTGGTTCAATGTCAGTACATCCATGTACTTTTTTCATCCACAAAAGTTCTTGGTCACGGCAAGAAGACTGAGAGGAGGGAAGAATGGATCTGAAACAAGGATTTTTTAAGAAACGAAAGGAGGTCAAGAGCAAAGAGAGACGTCACATATATATGTGATTCAAGAATATGCAACAAACTGATGAGGGAAAGGGAAAGGGAAAGGGCAAGAGGAAAGTGAGGGAGAACTGCGGTCTGAGAGGGATCCTTGTGAGAGAATTGAAGGCCATGGATGGGAAAAAATGGACATTGAGCAGTGAAAGACAGGTCAAAAGAGAGGTGAGGATAGTGGGAATTAGACTGGAAAAGTGCTAGGAAGAGTGGGCTGGAAAATGAGAGAAATGAGAAGGACCTAAGCCGGGAAACAGAGTGGAATGGAATGGAATGGAATGGAATGGAATGGAATGGAATGGAATGGATGGCTTCTATTAAACCACAGAATCTAACTCATTACACTTGAGAACAAAAGTGTTAAATGCACTGTTCCTGAGGAAGTTTGATGCGTCTATAAAGATAGACCCATGTTATATGGAATTTAATATTGCATCTGGAAACAAAGCACTGGCTGGATGTGGACGTATGCACGGTATGCTACACAGCATTCTCATGGACACAGAGTTGAAGAACGCTGTTTCTGCTGGAAGTGGTGAATCCTGCCTGTGCTGTGCAGAGCGGCAGCTCAGGAGGAGCTGGTGGATGGGCGGCTCAGGATATCCGGGAGTGGTGGCCCCAGGACCATGGCACGCCAGCCCCCCCTTGCTCCTCTCTCGAGCACTCCTGGGTCTTGTCTAAGCTGCGCCAGGCTCCGGGCGCTCCAGCGGCAGGAGAGGGATCCCTCTGTGGGATCCCTCTGTGCCGCCCGCCTGTGTGCACCGTGCCCGCCGCGCTACCTGGCAGGCACCCGTTGCCATCTAGTGGCTATTGTAGGACTCTCTGTGACTGGAAAACAGTTTTTTTCCCAACCAAATTGCCACCCAGCAATTGCTTTTCTAGAGAAGATTTGCACGATTTGCCTCCAAAGGCTCCTGAGTGACTCGCTCAGAAGCACAGGGTCTGATGCTTGGAGCAGAGACCGGGCGTCCCTTTCTGTAGCACCCAGAGTTTGGCCCTGCTTTGCAATTAGACAGGTTATTCACCTGCCTTCTAGGTGTGCATTTTATAAAAGGAGAAGGCTGGGAAAGTCTCAAAAACAGCCAAATGAGTCCTCAGCCCTGCTGGGCTGGCTCTCTTACTGCAAATGGGAGCTCAGCAGCACCGTGATCTTCACCTCTCACTTTTGATGATTCTGGCCAGATTATTGGGATAGACTGCAAGTTTTTGTCATTATATTTTAGTATTTTCACCCTTGTTAGATCCCAACCGGACCAAGACGAAATACTCTAGCTTTTGGGCAAGCAGAGAGCAAATATTGGTCCGATGGGTATGTTGAACTGGCTCCAGACCATTCCTCTCCCCTGGCCCCTGAAAATTGAAGACATGGTGCAGATGGACAGTTTAAGACTGATGTCCTTGAGTGAAAACAAAAGTAATTTGACTCCCTTTCCTTTTAGAGGGCTGCCAGTCACTTTCCATTTTTTTTTCCCTGAAGAAAAGAGATGATAAAAGCTGAGAAAATTTGAGAAAGGTGAGAAAAGAGGGAGAGGAGTGAAGGAATGAGATCTGTGAAGCATGCCCTCTACTCACTGGTGTCTGAACAATCCCGTTATTGCAAGAAATCAAGGAAAAATCTTGAGAAAAGAATTAGGAGAACTTACTTGGAAAAGTGGAGTACCTACTTTCCCCATTACATTACTCTCTTGAAAGAGAGACCACTATGAAGGAATGGAAGAATTTTCCTTCTCTGTCTCATAGAGTGCCTCAATGCAGAACATCCCCACATCCTTTACTGTGGTAGCATCTCCTTGTCCTTGTGTTCACTCGTGATGGATTATTCCGTTTTGGGTTACTGCCACTGTGGTATATAATCATCATAGCAAATAATATCCAATTGTACTTTAAGTACTTATCACTTACACACTAAGCCTATTTTTGTTTTCAGAAGAAAAACTTCCCCAGTTCTGGAAATACAACAGAACTGTATGAACATCCATCACGAGGTGATAGCAGTAACTGGACAGTATTTTGTTCATGCAAGAAAAATGAAGCTCACAATGTGTCTGTACCAGCAAAGCTTTGTGCATGTGCTAATGGCACAGCTGCCTTTCTTCTTTCTTGGATGCACTTGAAGAGGATCCTTATGTCTCCAGGCTAAGGCAAACCAATGTATACCTGTAAAGCATGACTGCAGGGCAAAAATCTGAAGCTGTTGTGCGAAAAAATCCCCCCACCATAGATGCTTTATAATGAAAAAAACCCCAACCTTCTATTTTTTTTTTTTAATGCACAACTCCGTCCCTTTTTTTTTNATGTCTCCAGGCTAAGGCAAACCAATGTATACCTGTAAAGCATGACTGCAGGGCAAAAATCTGAAGCTGTTGTGCGAAAAAATCCCCCCACCATAGATGCTTTATAATGAAAAAAACCCCAACCTTCTATTTTTTTTTTTTGAATGCAGAACTCCGTCCCTTTTTTATATGTTTATTTGAAAACAGAAGAAAACTTTGCTTTATGCTTCTGCCTAAATTGAGGACTTCATGCTGTTCTGCCTTGTCTCGGTCTGAGACAAGTTTAGGATGAAAACGCTCCGGAATGAACTTCTCCCCCAGACAGGGTTCCGGCACTCCCTCCCCCACAGATGCGAGAGGAATTTCTTGGATGAAAGTGAAAAAACCTCTTTATTTAACAAACAAAGTGCCCATAAGGCACAGGAAAAAATGAATAATGTTGGTATTAAACCTCCTCGATGTGGAGAAAGCTGGTGGTTTCAGAGTTCTGCCTGTAGCTGGCTCAGCCCCTCGCAAGGTCCGAGACCGGGATGCGGCGTCCCCGCAGCCTCCCTGGGGTCCACGGGGTCCGATGATCCGGTTCTCGGATCACAGCTGGGCCCAACAGTTCCAGAAGAAGAAGAAGAAGAAGAAGAAGAAGAAGAAGAAGTGGTTGCCGGAGGATTTCGGTGTGCAGTCCTGGGGAAATGTCTTGCCTCAGCGAACAGGCTGGCTAAAGGCAGGAAGGCGCTCCCTCGGCTCTGCAGCGGTGAGAGCGCGGGGAGTGTGTGAGTCCTTGAACGCAAACCGCGCTGGAGAATTCGCCCGGCTTCTCTCCCCCCTCTCCTGGACCCAGCTTAAAGCTGCGGGACCCATTTCTGAGCGATAAGCAGATTATAGGGGAATACAGTATCATCATAAAATCCCCCCAAGACAAGCCTTTTTTTTTTTTTTCAGTGGGAAAGAGGGAAGGAAAATATATTCTCAGCCACTGAAAGCTGAGAACAAAATCAGCTTTGATTTTTGAAAACAGAAAAGTAACAAAACTAGATCAAGCAAAATGGAAGTCTTAAGGGGAAAGGACCCTGCTGTAAAGAGATATGGTCATACAGGGAATAAAAGGCACAAATTGCAACAGAGAATTTCAGGTTAGAAAAAAATTCTTTACATCTAATCAGCAACAAGAGTTGGGTGACATGGGGGTGGTGTGTGGCTCCTCTTTTCCACTTTCATGCCAGTCTCTGTCCCCAGGCCCTCCTCTGATCCCGAGAGGGAGGTGGCATCTCACTGGGAGTGAATGAGTACCATTTTACTTTGATTAGAGCTTCCCCAAGAGGATATTTCCTGTGATTGAGGGCCACATAGAGTTCTAAGTTCAAAATTAGTTGAAAGAAGTTTTATCATAAGTTTTACTTTTTTTTAAAAAAGTGGCCTTATATTGCCTATTTACTTAGCCTGAAAAATCCTGAATAAATAGAGTTAAATAAGCACTATATTACTGAGCAATTCTTAGCTCTTGTTTATATAAAAAGAGCAGAGTGAACCTATCATTGTCTGAAAGGAAAGTCACATTCCAGATCTCTGCTTGCTTTGGGCACCAAAGCGGGAATGCCTATTTAATTTTAACATTTTCAAGTTTATATACTGGAACTAATGCTGGAGTATCATGAATATGATCACAGAGCATTTTTCTTTCATGTATTCCTCTTTATTCATTCATTTTAATATATGTTGACCTGTATAAATCATTGCACAGCATGTGTGACGTGTTGCAATGAAATCCAGAAAAGAAAAGGACATCATTGGAGGGCTGAGTTGTCCGGTTGACAGCAGGACTGATAGCTTTGATAGTCCTCTGTTATTCATTCTCAGTTACATCCTCAGTACATGTGCAGAGGTACAGCCAGTGCCTGTGCTGTCTGGCTGTGTGGTCAGCAAAGGAGCTGTGTTTAAAAATATGGCTCAGTTTTGGTTATTCATGTGGTTTGCAAGGGTCCAAATTATTCTGAAATATGTTATAGAGCTATTTCTACTTTAGCTATATTCCAATCAGCTAGTTAATCTGGATAAGAGCTGCATTTTGTGTATGGCTTAGCTGGAGCTGCATGTAAGCATTGTCCTTCCACAAGGAAAAGCCCCAGATGGAGCTCACCAGGACTGCAGCAGGTACTTGATCTCCAAATGGAACTGACAGACAGGTTTATGCTTCCCCAGTGGAAAGCACAGTTATTTTCAGTGTATTTGGTGACATTAGGGATCAGGGCTCTGAGACAGCTTTTTTGCATTTCAGGGGACCTCAGCTTGCTAAGATATGAGATGTTGATGGGGAGGGCAGAGATGCACACCTTTCAATTGCCAGTATAACTTGTTGCCAACCCTAAACAAATACACAAAATAAAAAAATAAAACCTCATTCTTGGTGGTGCATTTTCTTTTCTATAAATGTTTTATTTTTAATAACCTTCACTTCAGATGTTTCCCACCTGGTCTAGTTGAAGTTGTCCCTGCTCATTGCAGGGGGTTGAACCAGTAAACCTCTAAAGGTCCCTTCCAACCCAAACTATGGTTCCGTGATTCTAAGAAAACTGAGCTGCCCTGGCCTAGACTGTATTTCTAGAAAGCAGCAAAAGAAGAATTTCCACAATGCAGGTGCCACAGAAAAACCAGAGGCCTGTGATAATAAAAGGATTTATATTAATAATAATTACTATTCTGGTATGTTCCTTGGAGGTAGATGTGCATTGTGTGTCACACCACCTCAGCAGGAATCCTTCACGGTGCTTGGGGAAGCAGCCAGCCCAACCACGTGTCTGGTGAGATGTTGGACAAACAAGACTTCAATGTCTGTTTAACACCTAACTTGGGTGGAAGAGGATGCCTCCCTTTGTTCAGGGGCCACAGAGAGGAAGTCTGCCTTGAAATTAAAGGCCTAAACATTCATTTTTGACAAGCATTGAATGAGGTGGTGGTACACATATGCCCCTAACACCCATTTCCTCAATATGCCATGGAGTGGAACAGTCAGCTGTGACGTGGACAGTGAGCCCTGCTCCCTTGGCTGCCGCTTCAGCAAGGAGGGCATGCCATGGAATGTGAAATATCCTAACAGGAGAGAAAGTAGCACCCACTGTTGGATGCCCTACAGCCTTGTCTGGCTGAGATGTGTGAGTTTAAGTTCCACATGCTTGTCCTTGAGGAGCTACAGGCCAGTGCTGTCAGCTGCCAGGACAGCTTCTTCAGCTTTGTGGATTGCATCCGAGGAGCTAAGTCTAACACTACAGGAATCTCTGATGCTTCATTTGGATTCCTAACTTCTTCAGGGAGCCAGCTGGCCTAAATTCAGATGTTTCAACAGCAGGTCCAGTTGAACCTTTAAGCACAGCCTCAACATTTACATCAGTTTTAGAAATGGGGCTCCAGTAGCTAAAGAACCCTGGAAAATCTTGTCCCATGGCAGAATTTAAAGCACTCCTCTGGGGGAGAACCTGTCACACCACTTCAAGCCATTTCTCTGTTAAACTACCTGCACTGCTGAGAAATGGCACAGCATATTAGAGCTAGTCTAAATTAGTCTGGCTTCAGCTTTCAAAAACTGCATGATCTCTTCCTGGTACGTGGCAGACGGCGAGGATCCCCGAACAGTTGGATAATCCATCCCTCTTGCAAGAAGCTGCTTTGTTTTGTCACTAGGAAAGATAAACCCCACAAATAACCTCACTGTTCACTTATGCATCAATTACTGATAACAGAGGTACCATAAATGCATGGGAGAGCTAATGGTGCACCTGGATGACCAACATAAGGGCACTCAAACCCATGGTACCATGAGAAGGTGATTTCACAGTCCTTCTCTGCCACATGGACATCTCATTTGTGCAGGCAGCAGTATTTGCCCACCTCCATCAGCAGCTGGTGTAGTAATCCGATGTCATTAAAAACTAATCTGCAGTTTTGTTTTGCAGAGGTAGTTTCAAGCTCCCTGATCCAGCAGTCTGTGACTGTACAACATGGGCATGGAGGAAGGCATTGGCAGAGGGGCAGAAAAGGGAAGGTGAAAAGTGCCTTGCAGTCACAGCCTGACCATGCAACCCCACCCCTGGCTAATTAATTGCACAGTCAGTGCCAAAAATCTATTCGTGCCCTACTAACTTACGGCCATTTCAAATCATATTTTTCTTCTCCAGTTGTTTGGCAAGAGTGTTATGTTCCTAGCTTTAAATACAGCTGTCTAGGGACTCCCAGCGAGACATTTATTTTTATTATGTTTTTCTTTTGGACTTTATTCACAAAGCCAGCAAGGATAACTGAAAAGCTGAGATTTGAAAGAGTAAGGGGTTTAAATGAGAAATACCCTTTCAAGGAATTTTGGTGAAACATTTTGAAACAGAGACCAGAATGGAGATAGAATTTCCTTGGTGTTTAAACTTTCATGTTTTAGTAGAAAAAAACCCACCCTGTTTGAAACAGACCCCAGATTTTTGAGAAGCTGATGGAAGTAATGGAGTGTGACATACATAGCTGGGACAAGGAATATACTGGAAGAAGCGAGCACAGTATCTTTAAGAAGTTGCCAAGACCTGCAGAAGGCTGACATGGGCGATTTCCTTCAAACTGAAGCTACAAGCAAATGAAATAGATGGAAGGTTGTTGAAATTGAAGGTATGAGTCTTCTGAGCTGTATACAAAATGAATGAGCAGGCAATTATGAGGATACCGGAGTTATCAAGAGTTTGGAGTAGGCGTATGCTGTATGAATGTGCAGTCACCTTTGTCAAGATGGTTGCATTAAATCTTAAAACAGAAAATTTTAATGGAAAGAGAACAAAAGTATACCTGTTACTTTCACTCTTTTCAATATAAACAGGTACAGCTTCAAGGAAATCAAATACTGCTTTGGAATGGTCCGTAAAGTCACTCAGAGCATCCCAGATTCAGGGCAGCAACTCTCTCTCTCTTCAGACCAGTGTCACTCAGTGTCACAGAGGTGCCGCTACCTCTTCCAAAAGCAAGGGAGTACCGAAAGTCTGTGGTGGCAAATGATCTTTTCCTAATGCAGAACTTGATACAGCTATCAGACTTCGGCCACTTTTAGTGTAGACATCCAAGCTGGTGTTGGGACTTGGATCACAGTGGACATCTGCTGATTGTCACTACAACCAGGAGCACCTGCTGCTCTTGGTTGCCAAGTTTTACGGGACAAATTTTTACTGAGTTTCTGGAGAGATTAAAGCAGCTCAGGACCTTATGGAGCCTCTGAGGGATCGGGGCCAGAGGCTGCTCTGTACAGGATGGTCTTGGAATGCAGGCTGAGAGAGAAAAAACAGTAGATGTGTATTTGGGATGGATGTCACAGATTAACCACTGCCTCCCTCAAGAGAGAAGCAGATGTGTTTCTAGAGAAGCTGTTGGAATAGAAAACTGAGGCACTCAGAGATCTGCCAGCATCAGCAAAAACCTTGCCCCAGCTGCTGAGTGCACCTACTGACTTTGGATCAGGCTCTAGAGGGAAATTTCACCAGTTGCAAGACTTACAAGCTTGCCAGACCCCATCTAAAAATGAAAACTGCAAACTTGCAACTGGGGACTCTCTAGCTGGTTTTAAAAAAACCCACCACAAAGAAAAACAACTGAATAAAATCCATTTGTGTGATTTAAAATCTATATCATACATAACTCCATAGTATTTCAAGCTGAAGACAGTTAAGAGGTGTAAATAGCCTTTAAGCAGAATGCACTAGAAATATGAAGAGATCCCAAGAGCTAGCCAACAGCCAGCTGGGAACACAGGCAGCTGAGGTATGGCAAGCAGGACTCAAGATCCTGTTCTGTAAAAC
Source organism: Edolisoma coerulescens (assembly GCA_013397115.1). Taxonomy (NCBI): domain Eukaryota; kingdom Metazoa; phylum Chordata; class Aves; order Passeriformes; family Campephagidae; genus Edolisoma; species Edolisoma coerulescens. The sequence continues at coordinate 2,803,763 of VWZW01003059.1, read as the reverse complement.
TCAACAGGAGGAGTTGATCTCCACCACCTTCCACCAGTACATCTCTGGTTCATTCAGTATTTTAATATTCAGAGAAATAAAGCTGTTCCAAGAGAAGGAACCAGAAGAAAAAACAGCCACTAAAACATACAAAACCAGCCAAGTGGTTTAGAAATTTACTGGGATTGCAGCCTAGCCATGTTATTGCACCAAACGGCCCTGAGCAAATCTCTCCACAGAACACTTTCAGGACATTCTGTTTCATCACAGTGCAGGACAGTTATTTTTCTTCTGACCTCTCTAAATTTGCATGGGCTAGGGAAGTCTCATTGCTTTATACATATGTCAAGATTCAAGCTGGAGTACAAGCCTAATTTCTGAACAAGATGGGTGTGTGTGACTGTGGCAAAAGATAGATTTCTTCATTGCCTCCCTCCCCCACTTTGCAACTGTCTTTGATGGGCAACGTGATACCCAAGGTGACAACCAGGTGGGAATTGCAAGAGGAACTGTCACATAAGGAGATAAAACCCTGAAGTAGTTCCAGAGGTGCTTTATGGTTTTCTAACTGTGCATTCACTAAGGCCAAAGAGTGTAAACACTTCCAGCTCTTCCTGCTCATATTTAACCCTGGAAACCTGCTTGTCTTACAGTGGCAGTATTTAGACACTTATCAGCAATAAATTCAATCATAATCATCCACATAATCAATGTCAGACTTGTAGTGCCTGAGTCTTCCCTCTACTACTCTGCCACACTGTAACTCTTGCTGCACCCAAGGAAAACTGATTCTTCTTCCCCTCCCTGTCTGGTGCTCAGAAGGGCTCTGCGAGACAGAAGGTACAAAAGAATTGGAAATGGTAAATGTTCAGTCATAGAATGGTGAAGGTTGGAAAAGATTTCCAAGATCCTTGAGTCCAACCCTCGATCAAACACTGCCATGTGAACTCAACCCCAGCACATAGTGCCATGCCCAGTCATTTCTGGAATAGTTCCAGGGATGGTAACTCCACCACCTCCCTGAGCAGACTGTTCCAGTGCTTAACCACCTTTTCAGTGAAGAAACTCTTCCTTATGTCCAACTTGAACCTCTCAAGTTTTGCTTAACTACAGCAGACCAGTACTGTTCCTGTGAAATATAATGGTAATTTAGATGACACTTTGAAACAACTAAGCAAAAAAAAGAAAAAATTCTCAGTATGGATTGACAGTGATGTGGCCTAGCAGAAATGTCTATTTTGTTGACCAGAAAGAGCTGACAGCAAGTGAAATGTGCATCAGCTGAAAGTTTGTGGAATTGGCAGTTTTTACCCTCTCTTTTAGTGGCTGTCCTGCAGGAAGATAATTCCTTTAATACCTTCAATATGAACAGAATAATTTAATCAACAATCAAAGATACATTGCATAGACAAGAAGATGTTCCCAAATGTTATTCCTAAATGTTATCCATCACTAAGGGGAAGGACAGTGAACCACCTCCTAGGAGCTCAGCTTTGAGAGACTGACACCAATCTTCACAGCTGTTTTTCCACTGAGATCATCAGACAAGAGCCAGTCAAAAGGATGTGACACAAGCTGGAGCTTTGTCAATCATTATAATCCATCAGAAGAGCTGTGCCTGTGAAACAGGCAAATATGAACTGTCCTGGGGCAGGCCAGGTACTACCAGCAGAGAGAATAAATGATAATAATGTACAGTGCAGTGGCTTCCTTAGGAACCTCCTGAGCAATCTCACTACTGAATTCAGGTGAGGAAACAAACAGAACAGGTGCAGGGGAGGACTCCATCTGAAGTCTGGGAAGCACTCATGGAAAAACAAGCAGTTCAGCCTGCTTAGCCTTACAGAACAAAGACTGACACGAAATCTACAACTTTGGTCTATGCATACTGCAGGGGGCAAAGGGAAAAAACAACCAGAAAAATGCAAAGGTTCAAGTTATCCTACAACTGTGCATAAACATCAGTATTAGTAATATATAGGAATATATTAAATAGTATGTTAGCAAGGTATGTACTAACATGGCAGCAGAGTTATGGTGGAAAGTAAAAGGAGTTAATTTTCAGAGCAAAGATGTTTTTTTCTTTCAGACTAATTTGCTTAGGAAAGTATTATGTGTGCACTTACTTTTACAGTGTACTAAGGCAGGTGAACAGTTACACACTTTCTCTACTGTTTATGTACCTAAAATATAAGCACCTGTGAACATTTTTTAAAGATACGAACCAGGTAAAGCTTACAGGCACGACTCCAACCAGACACATTTGTAAAGACAAGTTCCACAGTAAAACAATTAAAGGAAAATAAAATAAGGCAACTCAGATTTTTGGCAAACATTTTATATTTTTTATATAAAAATCTCAGTAAGAAACCTAGCAGAATATCTGACGGAAACATCTGCCTTACAACAAGTTCAAAAAAAACTCACCAAAAAAAAAAAGAGAAATAAAGAAAAAAAAAGTAAAATTCCAACCCCCAAAATCTTTTTTAATTATAAACCAGAATATCAACAAAACACTTAAAATAATCTCAGATTGTTTGGCAATTCATCACATCATAACAAGAGACACATTTGATCATAAGAAAAGTTTAACTTTATATACAACTTCACTTGAACATTTGCTCTTACCAGAGTTAATATACATTAAAAAAAGATTCTGGCAATAATGCCAGCTTCTATTTTTAATACCTGTGTATAAAATGTAACATAAAATGCTGAAGCTCTATAGTTAGGAGAAGTGACATTTGATTTCAGTGGGTCCCTCTTTGTTGAAAAAGATAAATACTGAATGAACAGGTGTTTAGTTGCAAAATAAAACTGTTTCATTTTAGGGTGGTATTGGTTGAATGTGAATAAATCTAACCTATTACTATTTATTTCTTGAAGTTGGTAGTAAATTTACAAGTGAAAATATAATCTAGTAAGATTACATTTTAAATGTCATACTTTGTCACAAATGTGAACAGAAAGGAGCCAAGTCCCTTTCACTATGCTAAGCTACTTTAATGCATGCGAGAAAAATACTTTACCAACTGTCTGAGCATATTTTAGAGAACTTCAGATTTTAGACAGCCCTGGGGGAGTGGAGGGGAAGTTTCCTACTGACATCTGCATAGAATGTAAAATATATAATTAAAAAACCCTAAAGTATGTACTAAAGTTTACAGACCAATGCTTTCCATATAATAAATAAAATGTCCATCATTGATTAGATTCATACACAGAGTAAAATACAACCTATTTTTACAAGTTTATGTACAAAGTGTATTAGTAGGCACATAGGTGCCTTATGGGTTGGAAGCATCTGCATTAGCATGTCACATTGGGAAACTCCAACTTTCCAAGTCAGTGATAAAATATATAACTACTTTGTTTTTCATTCAGATACAAAGTAAACTTATTTTTCATCTGAAATAAATGTACATAATATTCTGTATAAACAATAGTTTATAAAGCTGTTTAAAATGTAACTTAAAAGTACTGCACTGTTTAACTTAGAGCTCTGAAACAAGCACGTGCAAATCCCTTTGCTTTAAAAAAAATAGAAGCACAGATGTTTGTTTTCCTTTTGACTCTTCCAAGAACAGTACTGGCTGGTAAAGATTATCGTTTTGCTTTCTTTACTGGCATCTCCTCTGTTTTCTGCTGGCCTTTTCTCCGTACCACTGTTGGGCTGTCCTCCCTTTTACGCTTGGCAGATTGCACCTTTAACCTGAAAAGCATATTAATAATTATTTTCACAACAGCAGAGCCTGTAAAACAAAGAGTGGTCAGGCACAATTCTGTTCAGAGGGCAGAGCTAAATTGTCCATCTCTGATGAACTACAAGGATATATTATATAAAAGCTTACTACTAAAACACACTTCTTAACAGGACGTGGGGTACTAATCCTGTATGTTGGAGAGTGCTCCATACGTACAATCTGAAGCTAGAATTCTCCTTCTTCCTTCTCTTTCTCTGGAAGATTTGTGGATTTATAACAGAACATAATGGCCTTCATTACCCTGTACCCTGTCTCACAAAGACAGAACAGCAGCAACAGTGTCTCAAGCCCTGCATACACAAGAGGGAGCAAAGGGCAGACATCACCTGCCCTTACCCTGTGCATTCACACACCCGTCTATATGCTCACCATATTTCAGCTGCAACTAATTTTCAGTGGGCCTAAACTCTTGGCCATTCATAACCACACAAAACAATGGAGCTGAGGTGAACTATGACAGCCATCAGTGCACAATGCACTCGTTCCCCAGGTTCAGCCTGAAGACACAGACACATTTCAGAGAGGATGACAGCTACACGTGTTTGGCATACAACACATTTTATAGGTAAACTACAAGATGCAGAGCAACTGGCATCACATTTGTTACTTATTCCCTTGGGATTTTGTATTGTGACGTCAGCTTTACAAATTAAAGAGTATACCAGGAAAGGAGGGAAAGGAAAATATATTCAAAACTTGGTCTAAGGGCTCTCAGAGTTTCACCTCTTTTTATCAGCTGATCTTAGATCTTTGAAGCATTAGAATCATGTAACCATATTTAGCTTTAACCCGAACTACCAATGCTCTTACCCCCCACCCAGGAAAGAATCACAGCTGAAATTAAAATACTACATAAACAGCATTTTCAGATTCTCCCAAGAGGTTTCCAAGGATATAAAGAAAAAAATCTAGCCTTCCAAATGTCAAATAAAGGAAGAAAAAGAAAAAATGTAAACAGAAGAAAATCCTTTAAAAGCTTTTATGTATCACAAAAGAACAGAACAAAACTAATCTGCTGTTCAGATTTTGAAGCAGTATGTTACATATAAGGAAAGGATCACTGTAGTGGCTTCCAAAACAAATACTCAGAGCAGATTCAACTTTAATACTTACTGTGTCAATGGAGGAGACTTATTAATTTTTGTATCATTTGAGGATCTTTTTTTAGCTGCTAGTTTCTGTCGTTTTCTAGGAGAAACTGAACTTGGACTGCTGCCTTTAGAAGTTGCACGTGTAGTTGGCTTGCTGGGCTGTTTTCTGTAATACAAAAGAATGATGAATTTATATATAACAAAATACTTTTACCAAGTCACTTTCTTCTTGCATTCCAAGTGCAGACAATTAAGACTGCACAGCATTTGCATCAAGTAAATCAAAGTTGCCCAAAGAAACAGTGAAAAAAACATATTTGCCTGCTTCAAGACACACTGCAATGCCAAGTTGTGCATTTTCGTATCAAATGTAGAATCAAAAGTCTGCTTTACTGACAATATTTGGTATTTAACAAAAAACCCCCAAAAACCCACTGCAAATCTGCAATCATTTTTGTACATAAGTGTCCATGTTTAAAAGAATATCCTGTAGTATGAACTCACTCATATAAGCTTCGGTACCCATAAGTTCAGAAACATGAAAAACGGGTTATTGGCAATTAATTTAATAGTTTAGAAAACAGGTGATTTAAGTCAGAGAAATCCAGCAATGCTGAAAATGAAGAAGCATCCTCTTCCACAGAATTATTCCCAAATGCTACTTATAAAATGCAGACCGTAAGCAGCACCTTAAGGTAGGGATGCTTTGTTGCAATCAGAGCTAGAAAGGTAGCATTGGAAATCTGAGACACAACCTCAAATCTATAAAAAAGCAGATGCTTCCACAAGCAAACAGAATAAACCAAAAAATATCTAAATCTTTATTACAACTTTAGAGTTAACTATTATGTGAGACTAAAGGAAGTCCCTTTGCCATCACCAAAACAAAACTGTTGTTTACTAAGTGGTAGTGGTAAACCTTCACACTTTTTATGTAAACCAAGAATCATGTAACTACTTTCAGATTCAGTTCTGAAATTATCAGTTCAAGAGCACTGTGTGAACTGTGCTTCAAGTACTGTGCAAAGGCTAACATATAATACATACAATATAACATATAATATCCTTAGGAGTGATGAAAATATGGTCAATTGAAAGTAATCTCACCACCAACATAAAAAAAAAAGCCTGGACTGCAATTCTCTTCTGAAAGACAGCAACATAAATCAAAACTTCCCAAAGCTCCTACCTTTCATTGTTTCTACAATAAGATCAAGAGGAGGATGAGCTCTGCTAGAATTCAGTTTGCCCAAAAAAAGGCAGACCTGTGCTAAGGCAGATGACAAATGGCTTCCTGAAAACAGAACTCTGGCTACTACACATCTTTTGCAGCAAGATTGCTCTCCAAGCTTCCAGATCACCGTACTAGACATGAAGTCCTCCAGTACTGCAGATTCATGTATTTAACTGGGACACCGAAGACACTGACAGGGATAATTGTATTTTCACCTTGTTCCAACACCAAATACCAAATGGTGAATTGTACAGTCAACACAGATGTCCCGTTTTACCCATCAGAACCAAGTGTCCTTAGACTCAAATTCTAGTGAGTCATCACCAGGATGAAGAGTGCCAACAGGATCAATTCTTACCTTGTTACATATTCAAGTATGCCTTTTGAGACCCTAACAGTTTCTCCCCCCACCTCACTTTTTGTCTCTTCATCCCTAGAAAAGTGGTACTAGAATTAAAATCAAAATTACTTGGAAAGCTCTTATCAATTTAAAGCAAACAAACAGAAAAAGGCAAAAAGAGGAAGTAACAACCTCTTCCCTGCAACACAACCAAAAACAACGTAGAAAAAAGCTTGTTATTGGAGTCTCTACAGTTACCTTTGAGCCTCTAATCTTGTGGCTGATCTAGTTGTGGCCCCGGAATGTGCATCATCATCTTCCTCACCATCCTCTTCCTCACCTTCCTCTTGCTCTTTTAGTTCATCTTCAGAAGATGTTAATTTCCGACGTTTCTTCTCTGGCTCCAATGTTTCTGTCCATGTAAAATTTTACACATATGCTATAACTTTCCAAAAGCCCTCCAAAAGGACACAAACACTTAATTTAGAAAACGTACTCTAGTCACAAATCCCATTTTCAGTAAGTAATTTTCCATTTCCTTTATATTTCAACATTTTTAATTCACACTTGTTTGACTTAATCTTGCTAACACATTCACCACAGTTTACTTACACAGCTCATAGCCAGAATTCATAGAAAATTCATGAGGCTTTATAGAAGCATCTGGGATGTAGCAATTCTGACATGAGATTACAGCAATTTACACATATTTACATAATATTTACACTAGCTGTAACTCAATGATTTTTCCTCAAGAAAGGAAAATTGAATAAAGCTTATCTTGTTGCTATTAGTAAACAGAAAGGCACAGCAATATTTTCTTATTCTGTTAGGAGCAGCACAGTTTCATGCTTTTACCAGTTTCCTCTGATTGAACCAGAGAACGCCTGGGCTTTCTTCCCCTTTTACGCACAACCATTTCTGCTTTCTCAGCTTCATCTTCCTGAAAAAACAAAATGGAACCAAGTAAGTCAAGAACTATTTACTTTACATAGAAGACAGACATTTCTCATTACATACTGCTTGTAAATTTACAAATTGCACTTACATTTGTTGTTTCTTTCTTATTAGATATGTCTGTAGCTACAAAGAAAGAACAAAAATTAATCCGGAACTTCAAATCTTTCACCAATCAATTTAAAAGGGAGTTCTTTCATACTCTCTCAACTTTGCATAAACATCACAGTAGCTCAGAAAACATTTAAAGTCTCTAATTTAGAAAATAACTTTGTTATATACAGAAACTGGGACAATGATTTTTTTAAGTACTAAGGCTTTATATAACTGACAGTATTTATTGCTTTGTTGCATAGGCTGTTTTGTTTTAATGGAAAAGCAAAGTTACTTACCCCTTTTAACTACTGTCGACCAATTACAGAATCACAGAAAAATTTGGCTTAGAAGGAACCTCTAGAGGTCACCTAGTCCAATCTCCTGTTCAAAGCTTGGCTAAATTAATTGATCTGATCATACTGGGCAAGATTTCATTCAGTTGAATTTTGAAAGTCTCCAAGAACATGGTCGCTCCCGGCAATCTGTTCTAGTACTTAACTCTGCCCATGCTGAAGCATCAAGGTGATGGAGATGAAGCTCAAGAAGACACTATTTGAAACCCTTCTAATACCTGGTATGCAAATTACATGACTTTCTCTGCTGAAATACTTCTTATTTCCAATTCGATAATTTTTACAGGCTAGCCTATACATGTTAAAACATATTTTTAACTCTACATCCCATGCCTCAACTTGGCTTCTCTCCATGGTTACCACTTCTACCCTAACTCTGTGATGAGAGAGATTATTTTACAAAGGTTTTGAACTCTGGTGAACAGAATTATCTGTAACACCGCAAGGATAAAAATTCTTAGCGATAGAAAAGAGAAGCAACCTAAATAAAAGCAAGCTTTTACATCTTTTTTTCCCCTTCCATAAAATTCCTGTCTAATTTCTGAAAGCTATATAAAAGAGGACACAAACTCTAAAACCCTCACCAATTAGACTGACAGAACAAACAAAAGAATGTCAATGCAATGGATCTAAAATAGATCTCAAAGAGCAGAAACATATTCTAAAACTCACATGCAAGCTTTTTGGCACTCCTTTGTAAGGTTATGGGGAAAAACTTTATACAAAAGCAAATGAAGTAAAACACAAATATATTTAAGTATTCAAAAAATAAGTGAAATAAAACATAGGACTGTCCACTGTATTAAGTTCTTCACACAACATAAGTACATACATAATACAAGCAGCATGCATTAGTTCTGTTGCGTTCAAAAGAGATACTTCAAAATTCTGGTACATTTTGGCAAATTTGTAGCAAAGAGGTTTTTGACTCAAGAATAATCCCACCTAGATCCATGACATGCCTTTAACAGACAACCCTCTGTAAGATATGAAAACATAGTACTTTTGCCTAAAGGTAAGTATAAAAATAGTAAGACATAGTATCTAAAAATCTTACTAATTTTAGAGCAGGAACTGCTGATTAGTGCTAAGTAATTAGTTTCAAGTTCAGTGTCAGTGTTATGGGAGGATGATGCCTTCAGAAAACATATGTCTCTTAACTGCATGTGCTGTAGTGATCAAAAATAAATCTCTGCATCCCACTCCACGTGTGGGTGTGTCCCTATTGCAAAGCCTTATGCAGAACACCCAGAAATTACCAGAATAAGTGAACTGCACAGAGGGATTCAACCTGGTTTCCTTTTCATTGCCAGGGGTTTTCAACCTCTTTATGCACATGAATGCTAATATAGGATGCAAAGTTTAATAGTGCATTCCACTTTATACACTCCTCTTAACAGTGCTGTGGTATCAACAGCCTTTTACCTGGAAAACAGAATGTTACATAACACACTTTAAGTACACAGTGAGGTGTCTGTCCTTTTGAACAAAAAGCAAAGCAGAATGCACTTTTATTTCATTCTCACATTCTCGTCTGTTCTCTTTGCAGTTCACAGAAGTCAAGTACCACACAATGAGCTAACCCTTCAGAGACAATTCTGAAGCCTATGGATTAAAGCTGACATTTTAACAAATGGGGAGAAAATAGGAAACAGTCCATATGTGCAGTGCAGCCAAATTAGTATCTCTGTAGAAACCTAAGCTTTTGGAAACTCCAGAAGATTTGTTTTGAAGATTTGTTTTCTCAGATTTGTTGCATGTTTATTTGCATTCGTACAAACCATTTTTTAACCTACTTTTCAGGTTCACCTGCTTCCTAAAATGGGTTTTTAAAGTATGAATGGCCACAATTAAAAAGACATATTTAAACAACCAATGCAGTTCAGATTCCATACACAAGAAAAATTAGAAAAGAGAAGCAGAAAGGTATTTCACTTAATTGTATTTTAGTTTGAAGCACTAAGAGTACATTTTTGAGTCAAGCTAAGCAACCATCTTCCACAGATCTTATGGCAGTTGTGAAAAGGGAAAGAAATATCCCCTCAAGATACCTCTAAGCTCTTTAGATATATATCTACAGATAAACCAATTAACTGAACAAAATTTGAAATTTAATGTAGTAAGAGTGATTGATAGTCACTGTATGAAAAAAAACATGCAGAAATGGAAAACAGCCACTAACTAAGAGCCAGTCTGATGGGGCACCTACCTTCCTCTGAAGCTCTGCCATGTACTTAGCCCACTCAATCACTTGGCATATTCTGCAATGCATTATTCAGCACTGAGCAGTGCTGCTGCATCTTTGAACTAAGTTCTTATGAAGCTGCTCTTTTTTGAAAAGAAAAACTCGGTAGCAATTTGGGACAAGTCTTCATCTCTTTCTTCAGATGTTTTCATTCATGAATAACACTGACTGCCAGAGATGATATCAGGATGAAGAAAGTGATTCACATGTGATTTTTGTGAAAACCCTCTTCTATTTCTTCCATCTTTTGTTTTATACGTTGAGGCAGATATCATTTGCTTACCTGTTTGAGGTGCTTTCCCTCTACTTGCAAAGGTAGGAGACTGCAGCTGAAATTAAAAAAAAGTGGGTTTTTTAATTTAAAGAAAATCAGAAAAATTCAGCATTGTATTACATAATCACAGAAACTTGCTCACATTCATTGCAGAATGAATCTGTAAATCTAGAACACGTGAACACTCTAATGACCACACAAAGTTTGTACTGAGTTTAACAGTAGGATGCATTTTTCCATTTTGATGAAGAACTGAAACAAGTCAAATCAGCCAATAAACCAATCATAGCACTTTCAGTAACCTGACACTAAAATCATTGCAATAAAAGACGCAAAAGATAAAAGCAGTTTCAGTCAAACACATTTCTGAGTATTTAGTTATCAACAAAGAAGTTTAGTTCAGTCACTTCATGTAATCCTACATACAGATTTACAGAACTACAAATCACCAGAAATTTTTTATTTACTCAGAATGCAGAAAAAGCTATGTATAATTACACAACATCCTATGATGAATGTCCAAAAACTTCAGTGCTTTCATCACTGAATGACTGCACTAGGACGCCTATGGTTCCTCTGAAGTAGCAACATGTTCCCAAAGCAGCCCTGGGGAAACTGTCATGTAAAGGTATTTCACCTTAGAGAACCCCCATCTCAGATGGAGGGCAGGTACCACTCCTCCCTGAGCCAGCCTGCAGCTGACACCAATCACTCACTCATCACTAAGAGGTACAAGACCTTTAAATACTTGAACCAGAACAAGATGATTCTGTTCCAGTACTGAGGGTGCCAAGGTACACCTATTTTTGAGGGTGATTTTAAAATTTTGTTTTAATCCTTAACTAGACAAACCCTCCCCCCGCAAACAACCAAACAAAAACCAACCCACAACACCAAAACCAAATACCAAAACCCACACCAGATCAAATTACATTTCATTAAATTAATATTGAAAAAAAAATCAATTAGGAAAGACTAGGAATTCTGAAACAGAATTCCAGCCAACCTGTAAGAATGAACAGGACTCAAAGGGCTGCCTGAAATACAAGGACAGAACAAGCACAGACAATAATTCCTGTTATCCATAAACTAGGTAAATTCCCAAGACTGCCAACAGCCATGCCAGCTGGTGCCTCACCAGGCAAGCAGGAAGAAAACGTGTTTCAACATAACTTCATTTTTAAAATAACACCTTTTCTATGCAATAATGTTGATTTTGAAATAGAGGAATTCCCCGGAGAAAAGTCTTCAACCAGAATAAATCCATCTGGTTGTACTCCACGAACATGCCTGACCCATTACTGCCCTGTGCTGTAATCCAATTGGATTGCACAAACAATACCAACAGAACACTTTCTTAGCTGTGAATGTCCTTCACAGAGGTTAGGAAATAAAACTACCACTGAGCTTTAAAAGACAGAAATGTCTCATGAGCTCCTAGGTTACACACCATCATGTCTCTATCTCTTGCATGAACTGTAATGTTGCAATATATTTGTAATACAACTGCTTTACATACTATTTTATTTTACAGCTATGAAGAGATACCGTGTGCTATTATTATGATGCATTCAGCAGAGGGAAAAAAATTCATTTTTGAAATAAAGTCACCCTTGCTCTTCAGGCCAGAATTACTCTCAGCACGAACTAAAAGACAGATATGCACACCACCAAAAATTCACCCTGCACACAGGTATATATTGCTAGCCAGCAAAACACTTAAATTTGTATTAAGTGAACTAAGTATGAAGCTGATAGGCAATTTGCTATGTTCTGACTTAACACTATATTTTGCTTAAAAAGTTAATCTATATTAGGAGAGACTATTAATTGTTTTTGTTTGCTTAGACTGAACTCAATTATCAAGTTTTCCATAAGATGTTTCTGAAATGCTGTTAATCGTTAAACAGATAAATGGTTCTTGAAATACTGTGTTTAAATGCACCCAAACAAAACAAAAGGCACTTACATTCCCAGTGCTCAAATCAGCTTTTGACTCCCCACCTGAGGGAAGAAATATGAGTTCAGAACTTGAATGTCACTATTATCCTTGTTTTTCCACACAGGTATTATGAACTACTTACCACCAGGTTGTACTGCTTCAAGAGGGTATTTACGAGGCCGTCCCCTTTTGCGTTTCACTACTACAGGCTGATTTTCCTATTAAAAATAAAAGACAAAAATATTTTAGCTACTGTAACTGGCATTTGAGCAATACAATACAAAGACTGCTAAGTGAATTCATAATGTGACACTGGCAGAAGGAGTGCTTTTCAGTTAAAAAACAGAGGAGGCAAGATGAGACACTGCCTGTTAGGAAATCAACTAATACAGGTGAAAAGAAACAAGACAACTCCCAATTATACAAAATTCTCTGCGGCTTGATGCGAGCACAAAGCATGTCTGAGAATGCAGTGCCTTCTGCTCCCTTAGCCCCAAAATCTCTACCACTTGGTCTCACAAATGCTGCTGGCTTACCCCATACAAGAACTCCAGACTTTACATCCCATGAGCCTGTTTTCCTAGTGCCATATAGCACAGGCTACATCCTGTAAGTCGAGCAAGTGCTTCAAACAGTTAATATCCTAATTATCGCTACACACGGATAACTGATATTCTCTATATAAACAGGATCTTTAGCAAAAAAGGCCCCTTCCTTTAAAGTTTTAAGCTTTGAAAGACAACTTTTAAGTAATAAATACAGTCAGATGCTCAGATTGCGAAATCCCCGATAGATTTCCTCTTATATACAAGGAAAGATTAAAGGCCTCATTCAGCATTTACTGAAGTTTACCAGTATCTCCCCCAGAATGGTTCTAAGAGACTCAAGCCTTGAGTGAACAAACATAAAAATGTATTCTTTAAATTTTCTTTCACTTCCAAATTTGAGGCAAACAAAGCAAATGATGAAAGCCAACACCTTTCTGAGGTAAGTGCCTATTTCTAGAGGCCAGCATCAATTTTAACCTCTAGGGTTCACACATGTTTACAACCCATACTGTAGAATATCACAAGCATGTGCCTAGGAGATAATATAAAGACTTTAAAAATTGTTCAAAGACAGTATTTTTTGAAGTCAAGTCGTATTTGTTAATGACTGAACTGTCCGCATGAATTACAAAGTTTTCAGAAAACATGATTTCTATATAATACAACTCCATATATTGCTTTCTAGACATTTTGTAAGCACTACTAAGCATAGGAAGGGAGTTAGTCCTCCTTTGGTAATCAGACAATGATGTCTTACGGTCTGTGAGTTTATACTTTTTGACTGAGTTCTTGGTACTTTAGAGTACCAAATGAATTTTCACAACTATTTCTTAGTAGGTGAAGACAAAGTTTTAATATTGCTGTCAACAAAATACAAAGTACTTATGTACTGCAAAGACAGAGTACTGTGAACCTGCACTATCTCAGTGAGTTATCATGAATAAGACCACTCACCTCTGGAGAATTTTCATTTGATTCAAGACCGTGCTTTTTCTTTTCAGACATCTCTGGTTCAACGTTAAATTTACCTTCACACATGCAAAAGAAAAAAAAAGAAAAAAAAAGGAAATTGTATACCTTTGTCTTATTAGGCAAAGGAAATAGTACAAGCCACAACCTCCACGCTGAAAACATTATTTCATTCCTTCGCCCAAAATTCCCTAAAAACACCCATCAGAAATCAACACTGTTTGCCTTGTAGCAACAGTATATTGGTCTGCCAAAATGCTTCCCTAACACTAGATGAGTTAGGCAGGTCTTCTATTTTAAGGTAAAAACAAAAGCTCACAATTTTGACATACTATAAAACGGTATGACAAAAACAAGCCCTTTTCCATTTTCTCACGTTTCATGAAACAGGAAGCTGAGGATACAAGCACATTGCAGAACAGATTCAGACTTGTCAACTTGCTCACATGAGAAACAAAACTATTAATAGGTTCAACTAATATCAGGGAAGATTCTCACACTGTTCCCAAAAAGACAGACTGAAGTAACATCAAAGCAGGTATTAATAATGTGGACACGCCGTCTTTTATTATTTATTTTAGTGCAATGTAGTCAATTACAACAGTGCAACTTGCACTCTTTTCTGGTTGGTTTCTCTACAGAAACAAAACTGATATGATGGTTATGTCATGGACTTTTACATAGGACTGCTCTTGCTTGTGGTCAGAGTTAGGAGATGTTCTTATCACATAATGCTGATTGTGCTATTTTCCCCACCTACCTGTTTATTTCCCATTAGCTTTCCTACCCAAGGTACATACTGAAGCAATAATGGAGTGAATGGGTGGTAACACAGCAGAAACATCAAAACTTTTCTCATCATTAAAGAAACTAAGATTAATGCATTATTTGATAGCAGTAATAAAGCAGAAATCAACTAGAGAATACATGCAAGTATATTTGCTGAGATCAAGTTCCCAATTTCTCTCAAAAATCATTCAAATGAAATGAGCATTCAGTATGGGTTCAGAAAATCTGCCATTAACGGGCAGTTTAATTACCTTTTTCTTCCACAGTTCTTCTAGGAGGTGTTTGTGTTACATCAATTTCTTTGGACACTTCTGCTGCATCACCTGAAATAACTTCCTACATTTTTTTGAAACAAGAGAGGAAAGATGTCTTACCACACACTGAAGATCATTGCCAGTTACACTAAAAAACCACCCCATCCTGATACATGAGTAGTTATTTTACTCAAGACTTTATCAAGATTACTTTATTTTATCAAGGTTTTTTACTGTCTCTTGAAAACTTTGATGCCGAGAAGTTTCATCACAAATCAGTGGGTGAGACAGTCCCAAATATACTGCAAGTACTTCTAAAAAGAACATCTATTTTGTCCTAATTCCTGTTTTGATCTAGCAGGAATCAGTACAAAGTCAGAACTCAAGTAAAGTGCAATACCCTCTTGAAGATCTCAGATCAGCATGTCCATGCAGATGCTGAGCTGACCAGACAGCTGGGATCCAACAATGCTCCATGAGATCCCAAGCTCCTAACTGTTGTTCAACTCAGTCCTCTCAGTCTTCCATACCTCAAAGAGATTCAACACAGACCCCCACTTTTTTTTTATATTGTCTCCCCCACTGAAAAGTATCATTCTCTAGTCAGTTCTTTGGTATCCAAGACAATACAAAAGTACCTTATTTATGGAAACACCTCCCTAAATAAACTGCTCAAGAAACAATGACTTAGATTTTCATCTTATTTACAATTGCAGAACATAAAGAAGTTCTTTAAAATACCTCGACATTATCAGCTTTCATTTTGGAACACTGACTTTGTTCATCATCTTTTAGCACATCCTGAGCAATCAGCTGGTTGCCTGCAAAACCAAGTGACAATCCAAGTGTTAAAGAAGTGTCTTCTGCATTTGTTGCATTTTCATGCCACTTTTATATCAGCTCACTATTATCGAGATTCAAAAGTCTGAAAAGCAGCATCTTACTTACAGATGAACAGATAGTTATTCTAACCACTCTTTGAAAAGGGGAAACAACACAATAACAAAAGAGAATTGCATGTTTCTTGTATGTTATAGGTGTGGTTTGTTTGGTTTGGTTTTTTTTTAAAGATAAGCTCAAAATTGAAATTTGGTGGGATCACATCAAGAAATAGAACATCAACCTCAACTTCAACTGACCCAGAGACAGGGAAAGCAGTTAATGCTATGTGGGACACTAATGAATACATGGCTTCTAATTACTCACTTCATCAAATCAAAATTCTTAGAAGAAGAATAAAAGCTGTTAAAAAAAATTGCTACTATTAATTATACTCTAAGTTGTTCTGATGCTGAAAAGACAAAAGAAGTTGAATCCAGAGCTTGAAGAGATATTACATTGTCCGTCTTCTAATTACTATATCAACAAAATGCCCAACTTATTTCTATGTTAACTTCATCTAAATTTAATTTAGAAATGTTTATGCCACTCAATGGACTGACTTTCTTCTCACTTTTTGCTTCCAGACAAATAAAAGGCTACACTAAAATTTAGTTCTTTCCAACCTAAGAAAAGGAAGCATCCAGCCCCACAAAGTCTATTGAATGTTTACATTTTCCCCTAATGATGAGCTTATCTTTTATTTTACAAGGATAAAATTAGTAATTATTTTAAAGACTAAACAAAAATGTTTCTTCACTTATGATTGAAAAAACTACTATAATGCTCTTCTGCGCAGTAATTAAATTTGTTGTAATATTTTTATTAAATATATTAACTGTAACATTAGAAGTTGTTTTGGGAATATAAATTGCTTTGGAGTTCAGAATTTCCCATATTCCATTCTTTTCTCAAAAATACCATTTTATGGCCTAACCACAGTAGAACTTTGTAGGAGAACAAGAATGGGCTGTAGGAAGTCTTGACCTTGATGAGTTACAGCTGTTCTGAACCAGGTGTTTCTACTAAAGACCAGAGACCGGCTGCCCCTCGGGGAATTAGCTCATAAGAGAGAGGAGAAGATCACAGAAGAGAACTACGAAGAAAGGACGACTGAGACGGCAAGCAAGCAAGCGGGCAGGCAAGCAAGTAGGACTGAAGCAGCATTAGGTGACAGCAGCCTCCTTTGTAGCCCGGAGAAAAAAGTCACTTTTTTTTGTTGTTTAGCAACAGAACTTCTTTGCCACGGAAAAGCTTTGCACAAATTCGTGTGCTTCTGTATCACTTACATTTTTCTTTATCCATTGTTTCTGAAGATTTACATTGTACTTGTCTAGATCTATGTTCTTCAGTTATCTGGGTAGCCAAGTTTTCCACCTACACACAAAACACAAAGAAAGATAACTTCTTTTTTTCCATGAAGTTTATAAACACAGAAGGGAAAAACTTTTCCCTACTTGCTACTTTCAAGTACAACATACATTAAAATGGAAAGCAGCAGTTTACAAAAGGAATTTATTCTCAGAACTCAAGTAACATTACTACTACAGAACAGCAGGATCAAAGAACTTCAAACTTTCAGTATTTTCAGAATTTCTGACTGATATTTTTACTGAAAAAAGTCTCAGAATTAAGCACTCTACTACATGTTTTAAAAGTAGTTCATCGCAGTAAATCACACAAAGTATTTCTGGATTTAAAGGACATTCTACTACATGCAGGAACAATAGAATATCTCATTAGCATCAGAAATGTGGCCAACCAGCATTTCAATATAGTAATAAATAAATTTACTACTCAAGTTTAAGCAACCACAAACACAATTTCAGCTTGCTACCTGTATTAAATGTCTTGTTTCTGCTCCATAAGATACATTTTACATTTGCAAGTTTCCCAGTTATCCCTCTTATTAAGTTCTTCTGAAAGACAGCAGACTGCATTAAAACAGGTTTCTAATTGTGATCAAAACCTCCAAGAATAATTCCTGGTTTTTTAACTCTTCCCTCATGGAGATTAATCAAGCTTCTCTTTCCTGCCAGTTAACAGTCTTGAAATAGTCATAGACTATGGAACAACAATACGAGATTTATTTACTGGCAGATTTGAAAGAATAATTAGACATCAACCCACACAGCTGCAGAGTCTCAATATTCATAGGCTCTGCATATAGAAAAATAATATTTTCGTTTAGAGAATATTTAAAGTAAATAGAAGTAAATTCAAGTATGAGAAAAGCAGCACAGATTTGGAGAATAAATTTAAAAACCAAGAACTTACATGAGAAGTTTCTCTTTCTAAAGGAATACTCCTCTGCAGCGTATCTATTAAAAATAATTACAACACAATCAGAAAAGCTAAGCAAGAGCAAAGTACCACAGTATCCTCTACTTCACCTCCCTGAAAGGATTCCAGGGAACCTCAAACTATGTAAAACTTACTTTCAATGCTGGAAATAAGAGACATCCAATCTTCTCTTCAACAATATACCCACAAAACAAAAGAAGAATATGAATTTCTGAGCATAGGATAACTGAGAATTTTACGGTTGAAATACAGGCAATGAAGGGGCTGTCATCTTTGAAATTTATGGTGACTTTGACATTTCAAATGTAGTTCTACCATTTGAATCAGAATTTCATCCATCACAATCTTAGATACTGGATCATGGGATGAAGTAAAATGTGATTAAGCTATGCTGTAACATAATGCTTCTAGAGAACTAAAGTTTGCATAATTGTACAAGTGAGATCTGTAGCTCATAGGATGCATGTAAGGAAATTGTCCAATTGCTAACCTCTAACTATACTCTAACTCTGACGAAGTAGAGCCTCAGCCTTCCATATCACAAACATAGGGAAAATAATTATGAGAGTTGATGAGTGGTCTGGAGTTTTGAGAGAATTCCATAACTTCCAGTACATAAAGAGAATTATAAAGAAGCTGCTCTATCAAGTGTTCTTAAAATCTGATTCATAAAAGCACTGAATTAATATCTTAATTTAAAAAAGCTGCTAAAACATTCCAAGCAACTTTCTCTTCAGCTACAGTAAGAAAATAAACCTAAAATCCAATAAACCCACTCTTTTTTACATAGAGTTTTATGTATTTTGTAGCTCATTTCTTAAATCTACATGTTTTAGCAACAATTCTTCCACAGCTATACTGCTGAGTTGCACATCTTTCAATTTTTAAAGCAGTGTCAAATGAAGAGCTAGTTCCTACCCACTCAAACAGCAATGACTTGTTTACATTCCAAAGAATCTTGGACTACTAAACTACTGTGTCTGCTGTTCATACTCATGACAGGACACACATTTGTCTTTTAAACAACTTCCTTTTACGTATGTTGAGCTGTATGTATATATGCATGCATATATACATGTAAGAGAGATTATTGCGGAGGAGAAAAAACCTCTCTATCAAGACCTACAAAGACTGAAAGTCTTCAGTATGTGTCATAACCAACATGATTTACACAACAAATGGATTTTTATTAAACATTTTACAAGAAACAAGATTATCTCAGCTAGTTCAATCTGCACATTTTAAATTTTAAGTACTGTCTGTCTGGGTGACCGAGTGATGGGAAATGGCAGAGTTTTAAAGGCACTTCAAAGAAACCTCACAGTACAGAAAAACCTGTTCGAATTTTAGATCTCCTGTCCTGAACACTACATTCTTCTAACCAATTCTCAGCATTTACATTTGCTTTCTTGTGAGCAGAGCATGCCTCTTACCACTCAGCTGAATATACACCACCCTACAACCAGGAATATGAATCTGACTTACTCTGAGAGTAAAAAAAAATTCCTAAGTTTTATACCAATGCTCATATCTCACCTTACTGCTATTTTTGTTTTTCATTTGGTAAATTATTATTTTGGTATGCCTATTTGGTATGTCTAAAACTTTAGAAGTGAGCTTAACAGTGTGTCCTTTCATAGCATGTAGGCTTTCAGCTGCAACTTTCTGTAAGAGGAAACGCATCTTTAACCTCCCTGGACAATATAAGCAGCAGTAACGCTGGTACCTCTTGGGATTCATTTCAGTTCTGCTTGTTATTCCATAACTGAGGATTAGCTCTCATCTGGTAGTGTTCTAAACATCTTTGTAATGCATCTGGAGCACAAAATCCATCCCATTTGATGGGCACAAAGCAGGCATTTGTTTCTGCTTTAACAGGAAAGCCAAACAATTGCAATGCACAATTTCGTTTTGGGAAGAATGGGTTCTTTTTTAGTTTTGGTCCCACTGAAGATTAGTTTAAGTACATGGAAAAGGAATTACTGAGCACAGATCCAAGCTGACTAATTGAGGTTTCTAACAAGATGATTACCTAGTTATAACTGCTCTTCAAATTTGAGTGGACGGCCACAAATACTTTAATCTTTTGGAGAGCAAGAAGAAAAAAAAAATCAGAAATTTTCTGTAAAGTCTCTGTGACTTGTCATACAGTATTTATTATTTTTATATCCTCACAAGGCCTGTCACAACACCCTAAAACCAGGATGTTCTAAATCCATAAGAAAGAAAGTCATTCCTTGGGGAAGTTTCTGTATCTTTCCTGGACAAATGTTTTTCTGTATTTATTGATTTTAAATACAATATTAGCAGTCTACTTTTTAAAAATCCTAAATCATAAAATCCTTTCCTACTTCCAGCATATCATGTTGGGACAAAAGTCTGACCCTCCTTTCCCACAAACCAAATTCAAGGCCCCCCTGAACTACTAGAAACACTTCATGATTTCTGAAGGCTTTCTTCAATTCCTTTATACGTCATATACAACAAATCTGCAACCCTCCCATCATAAGTAATAGTCCCTTAGGCATGAAAGTAAGTTGTTATCAGTATAAAAATCACCTTTTTGCAATTCTTTAGTTTGAAGATCCACACATCCCTCTTCACTTCTTGCACTTTCAGGCTGTTGTGACTAAATACAAAAACAAAAGAAACAAATATTGCAGATATTCAGAACAAGTATGTCTCACTCTGCTCCTTCACGTCATGATGAACATTGCCTTATCATGAACTATAGAAGTCTTCAAAAGCCTTCTTACTAAGATATCAATACACATATTAAGAAGGAACAGTCAGAGCTAAGTTCAACAGTACAGCACTTAAATTTGACCTTAGAGTTAACATTAGTACCAGAGATTAGCTTAAAAAAGCAGATTTCAGGAATTCAAGGTGCAACACCTACTGAGTTCCAAATACAAGCAATAATCTAGAAATGTTCATCTATACAGGAAAAAAAAAGGAACTGCAATGTATAATGAAGTACAATGACCTCCCTTCAACTTGTGTTTGGGTGGATTTCTTAGGTTTGCCTGCTTTTTTTAAAAAAAAGAAAGGAAGCTGCAGATCAGCTCAAAGTTACTATTGCATAAATAATGCTACACGGAGCTAAGTGTACTTAGGTCTGATCTGAACATTGTAAACTCAGCCACAGTTCTGCATCCTGGCTATACTGACTCTAGAACCATGTTACGCTGGTAAACAGTACAGCTGTTTGCAGGTGGAAGTCAACTCTTATCAATAAATCCCACCAGACTGAAGCTGACTTAAACTCTCCTGAAGTCCACCCTTTTATAGACGCTTGGAAGTTTCTGAACCATGTTATCCTTCAAAAACTTATCCTCAGAGCTTGGCAAAATACGTGGATGCACTCCTGCATCTGAATTAAGAATCAACCCATGTAGAATCCCACCTACTATGGATCACAGCCCAGACACACAGACAGACTCAGCTTTGGTCTTACACAAGCTATAGGTGACCATGAGCCCAAACACCCTGGATTACCCAGGGTGCCTCACTGTTCTGTGACAGCAGATAATGGGCTGTAGTTATCAGAACAGAACAGCAGCAAGTGTTGCTCAAACACATGGCGGATGTCCAAGTCTGAAGACTGGCCAGGAAGTGATGCAATGCAATGAACAGCAGCGTAGGTTTGTTTACTGGTTCAAAGAACTAAACCAACATCTGCCAGCTCTAAGAGCTGGGGTGTGGATGGCTATTTTACAAGCACTATCACAAGCAACATGCACACAGCATGACCAATTTAAAAAAAAACAAACAAACTTGGATGTCACGGTCACAGAAGAAATATGGCTAAAGGAGGGAACTATTCCCAACACAGAATAACATGGACAGCCCACGATTTAAATGCCAGCTGCTTAGAAAACTATAGCTGAATAATCTGAAAAATGACTCTTTCAAAGTTCTCCAGCTTAAATGCCATTTTTGCTGCAAAAAAGTCAAAAGGTACAGTAAGAAACCCTAGCAAGATGTATGAATAAGCAAGAAACCGTGCAGTAAAAATTTTCAAAATAACATAAATACCTTGCCAGTTTTCAAGGTACCTTCTAGTTCTTCTGCCAACTTTGGTAAGGCTGCGTTATTGCCTAATGAAATACAAGTATGTTCAGATTATCAGATTACATTATGCATTTATCTCACGCTACAGCAGAATGTCATTCCTCAGTACTACCACATGAATACAGCACATGAATTTAAACTCTTCCTGTGGACAACAGAAACAATAGCCAGTCTGTTTGCAGCAAACCAGCTCAATAAAACCCCAACTTAGCATCTGCAGGAACACAAGTAATTCTGTGTTTTCCTTAAATACAAAAGGCTTGGAAAATATGGGCTATCAGGATTTACCACAGCTTACTTATGAATTCTGACTTTAGCTTTTTTTTCTTGCTTGCTTATGAATTCTAACTTTGGCTTTTTCTTCTTGCTTTTCCTTCAAAAAGAAACCATCAACAGATTTTTTAGACCTTTTGGACCATTTCCAAACAGCAAACTACCTCTGTATTAACGAATGCCGACCTAAGAGTTAACACTAAGGATATATTTTGCTTTAAGTGACAATTAGGTCTAAATTTGTCAGCCCTAGAACCATAATCACTGAAAATGTCCAATTTCTACAGAGACTGAAAACTCAGTAGCTTCTGTTAGCATCAATATGGTTTCAGAAAATCTTAAAACCCCTTCCCATTTCATTCCCCAGGGGAACAACTGTATGCTTACAACATCTTAAAAACAGGCCATGGCAACAGCATTGTCACATGACTTCTACAGCATTTTTGGAAACCTATTTCAGAAACCTGTTTAGACAGCTTTTCCTAAACAAAAAGAAATAGTTATAACATGATAATTCACCAATGATGCATGTGAAGTGATTAAATTATGGTTGCAGTTCACAGAATAAGTACCATTACCACTGGTACTTAAAAAAGCTACATCAATGGACAACAAAGACTGAGGCAAGCACCGAGACAGGAATACTTTACTGTGTAGCATTTTACACTTTCACGGCTCATGTTTGTCTCTTGTATAAACACCAAATAACATTTTTCAAGTTTACAAGATCGGAATCTTTCCTAGACAAATTCCTAAAATCCCAGAATCAGCAGAGACAGCTTTCTCAACCCAAATATCAAAAGAACTAGAGAATAAAGCCAATCTTTGAGAAACTGGACCTAAACCCACATTATAAAATGTTTTTTGAAATAATAGCAAAGACAGACATGAGAAGGAGAAGATTTAAAAAATAGTACTTGATTAGCATCATTCCACTTCTTGTGGTATAAACAGATTTTTCTACAGTTTAATTTCTCCAAAATTTATAATGAAGTCACAATCTTGACTTCATTATAGCATCTACAGAAAGCATTAATTTTCAAAAAAAATTGGTGCTGCAGCTACTTCGGAGGGTCAAAGAGGTGCAAGGTCAAAAATAGTAGGATATTCATGACACTGTATTTTAAGAACCAGCAACCATGGAAGTTCATTTCAAATGTTAGCTTAGAAGAATGCATCCGCATATAGAGTATGACATACTTAATGCCATTAAGTATACGCTATACTTAATATTATCATTTTCTATTTAAAATAGACATCTACTGCTTACTTAAAATACTTATTTAGGATGACTGTCTGATTCCTTTGTAACACAAAACAGAACCATTTCAAGTGTACTCACAGGACAAAATTAGGTGTAACACAGTGAATCTGAACATGACCACTAAATAATCATCCAGAGAAAATCTGCAGTTATGATTAAGGATGGTCACTCTTAACCTTCAAAATTACTATGAAGTTACCTTTCTAAAATGATGAACATACATTAAAATGAAATGCATCCTCTTTCCTAAAAAACTTTTTTGAATTTTGTAACAAGTTAAAAACGAAACCTGTGCGTAGCGCCACAATAATTACCCCTTGCAAATCACTTTATATATTACCTCACAACTTTAGGTCAATGTATTTTAGTAATTTTTTGCACTCTAACATTTGTGTTCCAACACAACTCAGGTAATTGCGCTCAGTTGGTCCTATTCACCCAAAATCACATGCTTATTTATTTGTCACCAATTCTTAAATGTATTAATAGCCATTTTGCAACTAACAAAGAAGTGAGGTATATTTGAACAGTACAAGTTATTTCTAACTATAATAATGGTAAAATGCATCTATTTATGACAATTTATAAACTGAAGAATTAAAAAAAATAAAAAAAGAAATCCTCACCTGAATTAAAGGTTGCATTGCTTTTCTGAAAGGTAACTTCAATGCCACTATCATCTGTTTTGACCAAGTTGGTTTTGTCATCACTGTCACATAGCTCTTCTACATGCAACAAAGGGAGGTCCCTTTTTTTCCCTAATTCTGCTTCTATTGTTACTTCACCATGGTTGGTGCTTACGGTCACTTCATTTGCAGAAACTAAGGAAAGAGCCCGTGTCTTAGGCAGGGGAGTCCTTATTTCAGAAAAGTCACTTTCTAAAAGCACATTTGAGTTTAATTTATAGTTTACATTCTTTACAGCTTCACTCTGTATCACTGCTTCCGAAATCGTACAAGAGAGTTCCGATGTAACATCCTCATGCAAAACATCTTCAGCTTGCTCATCGTCCTCACCTGCCTCTGGGGAAGGACTCTCAGCAGTCTCTGTACTAATCTCCACACAGAGGGCCTCATCTACACTCATGAGCTTCACTGCATTTTCATCTGTTTCTGTGATTTCACTGTCTACTGTGGCCTGAGATGCTGCTGATTCTGTCCTCACCCCACTCTCACATGTCTCGTTCTCTCTCCCAATAACAAGCAAAGAATTCTCACTTTTTTCTGGGCCTGTAGTTGATAGGATGCATTCAATCTGGTTAGCAGTATTAAAAATTTCTTCACTTTTGTCTTTTACTTCTGTACTCTCAGCAGCAAGTTGACTTTCTTCTATGACTGCAAAGGTGAAGAGACTATCACATTCTTCCATTGTGCTCAGAGTGATCACTGCCCCCTCCTCCTTATCTCCCATATTTGAAGCAGTGTGTTGATCTTCACTGTCAGTTGCAACCCTTAGCACAGGAGCGCCACATTCTCCTACAAAAATCACAGAACCTTTGCTTTTCCCATCTGCATTGAAAGCAGCTAGTCCAAATTGTTCATCTACAGTTTCAGTGGTCTCCACAACTTTACATTCTTCTGATGCATTTGGAGAGAGAACGGTACCTTCATCTCCTGCTACAATGAGCTGACTTTCAGCCTGCGGTGCTGCACTGATCAGGACTATCTCACATTCCTCTGTCATGCTTGTAGTGATCATAGCAGCTTCATATCTTCCTTCAGTTTCTGAAGCAGAGAGTTTGTTTTCATCTTGCATAGCTACACTAGACATAGGAGCTTCAAAACACTCTGCCGTACTTGTAGAGATCATTAATGTTTCATTTTTTGACTCCGTGTCTGATATATGTTGAATAGTCTCTTCTGTGACTTCACCCGACATTAGGATTACTTGTTCTTCCACAACACTTGTGGAAATCATAGCACACTCATCCTTTTCTTCCTTACCACTAGCAGTTGGGTGACTCCCATCATCACCGTTATCATCTCCTCCTGTACTGGATTCACTAGGCATGGGAACCTCATATACTTCCATATCTACAGAAACCATACCATTCTCATTTATTTCTTCTGTTTTCACCGAGGGGAGCTGACCATCATATTCAATAGCTGCACTTGACATAGGAGCCTCAAATTCCTCCACAATACTGGTGGAAATCATAGCGCACTCATCTTTCTCCTGCTTACTGCTAGAAGTATTCACACACTCTTTAAATTCTGTAGCTGTGCTGGGCATAGGCACTGTGTCTTCAGTGTCTATTAAGACCATAGAGCTTTCCCCACTTTCATTTACTCTTGCAACAGCAAGTGGACCTTCTTCAGCATCCATGGCTGAATGTAAGGGAGCAACTTCCACAGTGCTGGTAGAGATGACATCACCTTTTATTTTTACTTCTCTGTCAGAAGGAGTATGAGAAGTATCATCTTGCTCTGGAGCTGCACTACTTATAGAGGCATCAAGTTCTCTGCTGTCAAAGGAAGTCATGGCATTCTCACGTTTGTCCTCAGCACCAAACTGAGTCTTATCTTGCATGGCCATAGCACTAGTCATGGGACCCTCACACTCCTCAGCACCTGAGGGAAGCAAGGTACCTTCATGCTTTCCCGTCTGTGCAGCTAAGACACCCTCATCTGCAGTACTTGCACTGGTTACGCTGCTTTCAACAATGCCTTTATAATTTTTGCAGTCTGTGCCACAATTAGCTTCTTTCTCTGCACTTGTCATGCTGTCGACAGTAAGCTTATTTATATCTGTGCCAGCCACTCCTGACTCAGCTTCCATTTGTTCAGCAACTATGCAGATAATGGAACTTTCACCTTCTTCTGCACCTATACAAATTAGTGCATTTTCACTTTCCATTCCTGTACAAGTAGAAGCGTGCTCATTTTCTTCATTTCCTCTTCCTGTACTGGTCACAATGTCCTCACCTTCTTCATCCTCTTCTTTTGAGCCTGTACTAGTCACAAAACCTTCATCATCACACAGACCTACACTGACTGTAGTGATACTGGCTTCTTCCTTTGCCCTTGTACTGTCCATTAGACTTTCACATTTTTCAGCTTCTAAACAAACTACAAATCCCTCATTGCTGTCTTCTAGCCCTGCGCAGACTGCTGAAATTTCAGCATCATCTTCTGGGGTTATGCCTGTGCTGGTCACTGTGCTTTCACCATTTACAGTATCCTCAGATTTGTCACTAGTTCCAGCCGCGGCACTGTTGTTTGGGACCACTGCAATACATTCACCAGTTACAGTGTTTTCTCCTTGGGTATCTGTACCAGTCACAGAGCAGATGATGAAGTTATGACCTCTTTCTTCTGCACCTGTGCAAGTCACAGTACCTTCGTGTTCTTTTACTTGGCCAGCTATCACACTGCCCCTAAATTCACCTGAATTATCACCAGTGGTGGACCCTTCACCTGTTTCTGTCCCTGCACTAGTTACAGCTCCATCGCTCTCCATTTCACCTAAGCAGGACACAGAACTTTCAAATTTGCCTGTATCTACACAAGTTGAGGTATTTCGCTTTTCTTCAGAGCCTGCACTAGTCACAGCATCATCTTTTTCTTCTGTCCCAGCACTATTCACACTGTCTTCAATTTCTACTCTGCTTGGGTTCACTGAATTCTTACCACCTTCTTCTGCATCAACCATGGTACAGTCACCATTTTCTTCTCCTTCTGTACTCGTTAGGAAACTTTCACTTTCTGCTAATCCTTCAGTGACAACACTGCCACCACCTTCTTCAGCTGCTGCAACAGTACAGTCACCAATATCTGCTCCTGTGACAAAACTGCAGCCCTCACTAGTTTTTACCCATATGCCTGTTGTGAAACCTTCATCAGCTTCTATGCTTGTGCAGATCACTGTCACCTCACTTTCTTCTTCTGAGCAAGTGGTTGTAGCATCACTGTCCTTTTCAGAATGTGATGTACCCTCAGATCTTTCTCCTCCTGTACTAGTCGCCATTGCAGTGCTCTCAGTGATCTTTTCTGTGCTAGTTCCTATCACAGTGGCCGGAGTTTTTTGTAGGCTGCTGTACAACGAACTAGGTTTACTATTTCCTGCACTAGTACCTACAGCATTACTTTCATTTTTGTCTTCCATGCCAACCATATTAGTCCCTTCTTGCACACTGGCTATAACAGAGGCTTTGAAAGTTTCCTCAGGAACTCCTTCAGGCACTAAAACAGAGGAAGACTGGATCATATCATCAGTGTCAGGCACCTTGTTTTTTTCCACACTATCCATTGTGCTTCTTTCTCCCTTTGTGGAAGGACCTGTATTCAAGCACCCTCTTTCTCTTCTTCTTAGGGTAAATTCTTTTGTTGTTACATCTCCACGATCTTCAGTTATGCCAGACATCAAGTTTTCCTCTCTTCTTTTTAACTCTCTATCTTGAGAGCTTTCCGACTTTGCTGCTTCATTGTAATCTCGACTACATAACCCAGCTGTATCGTCTTCCATTGCCTGTTCACCAGGCCGGGACACCTCATTATCTTTTTCTACACTGTTTACCATGACAGCGGTGTCACCACCATCTTTCATGACAGAACTTGGTCCTGCACCATCTTGCTCCATGTATGCAACCTGTGCTGCATCATTCTTCAAAAGGAAGGCATCTTCCAATAAGGAAGTCCCATCTGAATTATGGCATTCTTTAGGCATACTACCTAAAGAATCTGTAAAATCCGAGATATCCATATCCATGGACTTTGCATCAGCAGCATCTTCTCTTGAAGAATTAATTGCTAAAGTAACATCATCTGAATCAGAATTTATCACAGTTTTTAAATTCTTTGGTCTTCTGCTATCTTTTGAAGCCTGATCCTCATTGGACACATTCTTTAAGGTTCTACCACTTGTTTCATACACAATGCTCATTTTAGAAGCCCCTTGTTTACTGGGTCCTTGAGCCATGGAAGCTTTTTTGGACAAAGTGTCTAAGGCACCAACTTGTTTATTAGAAGTATCTTCTTGTTCAACAGTTTTTTCAGCTGCAGGCAGAAACTGTGATTCACAGGCTTCAGGATCTGCCAAGCTGTGTTTTAACTCCTTATTTGAAATAGAACAAGATACTTTTTGTTTTACTGCACACTTGGCATCTGTGGCTTGGAGAGAGTTCTGAATGTTTCTTCCTTCAATGTTAGATGCTTCCTGTGCTTTTGTTTTTTTCAAATCAAGTTCCATCAGCTCTTCTTCATGACCAGAATGCAAGTCATCATTATTCACAGCTGCCTTTTGAGGTGTTGGAGCCTGGCTGCTTTCAGTTGTGCTAGCTGATTGCTTTTCCTCCTTAAGTAAATCTTGGTTTGATATACTGCCTTTTCTATTTTCACAGGATACCTTCTTGCTTTGTTTTTTATCCACTGCCACTGTGACATTCGACAATCTTTCATGCCCACTATCCATTTCTCTAGTATCTTTATCTTCCAATTTGATGCTCTCTTCCTTCTTCTTTACTTCCTTGTTGCTGTGCTTTAAGTTTCTGCTTTTATGACCTTCAGCAGAGAACCTTCTTTCTAGTTTGGAATTACTTAAATCTTTATCACCTCTGTACTTCTCTTTCACAGACCCTTTCTCTCCAGAATGTAACTTAACTCTGTGACTAAAGTCTTTTTGTGATCCCTGAGTTGACTGTGGGCCACTTAGAAGCTCGAACTCAGCACCACTCTCCTCCAAACCTTTATCTTCATGTCTGGATTTGTGTTGTTTATCTGAATCATTGTCTTCTGGGCTCTTATCTTTGTCTAGTTTCTGTCCAGTGTCTTGCTTTGTTAATTCCTGTAATTCTGTTTCAGATGCTTTGAACTGTTTATTATGACTCTTTGACTTGGACTTTAACAAAATCTTGTCTTCTGCAAGGCTCTTAGATCTTCGTCTATCTTTATGAACACCATCTTCATGTTTTACATTACTATCAGAGTTAGCTGGTTCTATTTCATGTTTATCTTCTGAGTAGCTTTCACTCCTTCTGTGTGATGCTGAACCAGGTTGCTTTGAGGCACTTAGGGAATCCTTCTGTGGCTTAGAATCACTCAAGGACCTTTTGGTCTTGCATTCTGCTCTTGATGATTTGTCTGTTGAGAGATGTCTGTCTTTTTTGTTTTCTTTCCTCAGCAATTCTTCAGCTTTTAAGGTTGATTCAGAAGGGTTTTTTCCATCTTTTCCTGTTACTGATACTTTCCGTTCACTTCGGTGTTTACTTTTTCTTTCACATTTGTCATCTGAGGAAACCTTTATTTGTTGATTATGTTTCTGGCCACCATCCTCTCCTTTCAAACTTCTCTCAAATGAATGAAGTTCAACATCTTCACCTGACTTGTGCATACCATCTCCTTTATATTTGTGCTTTAAAGAAAGTTTATCTTCTAAAGCAGTTCTTTCCTTTTCATTTTTATCTCTGTAAGACTTGGATTCTTTTTTGGCAGAATTTCTCATATGCTGAATTTCTGTGTCAGTATCTTTTTTTGAGTGTTTTTCATTCTTAAATATGGATTTCTGCTTCTGTGGTTCTTCAGTATAGACTTCTGCTTTATCCAGTTGTTTTTTTGGATCCCTTGTTTCACTGTCCTGCTGAGCTCCTTCAGCCTGAAGAGAAGTGGAGGTTCTTCTTTTATGTTCTTTTTCTGCTTTAGAATCACTTTTGCTTTCCTCAGCTGAATGCCCCCATTCTGAAAGTCTTCTAAGTTGTTTAGAGATTTCGTTTTTCCCATGATTGTGCTTCAATTCTTTGGAAGAATTTTTTTCACAACTCTACAAAAGAGATTTTTTTCATATATATAAGTACATATTACACAGCTCCTTCACTTATGTGACTGAACATAACTGGCAAGCACAAACTCTCGAGAAAAAACAATACACTAGGGAATACACTTAACATTGTAATAAAAATTCACCTAAAATATAGTCAGTCAGAAAACAAAAATTGCCATTTTCATTTGAACTCTCTACTATTGTGGAAAAACCCAAAGCACAAGAAGTTATGCTTAAGCAGCCTGTCTGAACTTTATAACCTTTCCTTCATAAGGTAATTTTTCTAAAATGACTTAAACTGATTTTTGAATAGACAATCACAATTTCAAGCACTCCGTGTGTTCCTTTAAATAGCCATTATGTTGTCTGGTAAAACAAAACCGTAACTAAAATTCCAAAACTAAACACCACACCAAAACTTAAAAAAGATAAATCTAGACTTCTACCTGAACTCCCACTGCCACCTTTTTTAATTTAAACAATGTTACTCATAAAATTCTCACCACAAAAATTTTCTTTCGTTTCAAACACAGTCAGTTTTCCTTTAACTTTCCAGCGAGAAGTTTAAACAGATCAAGCTCAAGTCTTTGCATATAAAAGACACTGCTCTTTTTTAAAACCCAGCATGCTTCACAGATTAGGGCTCAAACTGCATCTCAGGTTCTACTACAACATGCATCAGCACTGAATACACAGCCCATATTTCACTGGCTATTGGAATTCAGAAAACATTACTACAGTGATGTCAGATCACTAATACAACTGAAGGAACAGGCAGGGAAAAACCTATTAGTGAGAACAAATGCAATTATATGCAGTTTGGTGTGGACATATGAAAGAGTACTATTAGAATTAAAAGGAAGATCGTAAGGTTTATATTTAAAAGACACCTACCTCATTTGTCTTTTGTATTTCTTTAGAATCTTCTTCAGATGGTTCATTTTTCTTTCTGCAGCTATCTTCAGCATGCCTGAAATAGGTATTTGGACAATTTAATAAAGAACAATCGGTACCAGACTAACATTACTTTGTAAAATTTCTGCTTTCAAAGCTGAGAGAGAAATGCCCACTAAAAATACAGAAACAGAACACGATCATGAAACTTCTAACCAATTTGCCCAAGCTTTTTTTGCTTGTAAAATTATATATATCAACTTCAAAAATACTCTGAATACCAGTGCTTTAAAGCAGTATTAGTATGACATTAGTACTGCTGCTGTCCCTGTAAAATGGGTAAGAGTTCTCCTTGCCCCATACTTACCTGTATGTAGACAGTTATGTACACAGGTACGTTATCTACATAAAACATCAATCTAAAGAGGAAGCCAACTTGACTTGCCTATTAGATGCACAAACACGTAAAAGGTCTCCATTCTCATGCCTTTATTACCATTCTGTGAAAAGCCACATAAAGACTGCTACCGCAGTCTGAGCTGCAATGTATTTAAGCAGCTGTAATTTTTCTGCCTGAATTTCATGCTTATTAGTAAAAAAATTACGCAAATATTTTAAGAGAAAACTGTTAAAATGGATAAGGTTAAGTACAAAGTCGAAAAGAACCTTTCCAGTCTGTAAAAATGAATATTCAAAACCTTAACTCCTTTTGAGCAAATACGTAAGTACCTTGAATCTCTTTTTCTTTTTCTGCTCAGGGCCACTTTTTTTTCCAAAAATTTCTGTTCTTTAAGCACATCCTTAATGCTGGTACCAGTAGTTTTTGACTCTACACTTTTTGATAAAGGTTCTTCTAAGTGCAAGCCACTTTTTCCTAAAATAATACACAAATAGTGAAATACTTACACATCATTATATTAGTATTTCAGCAATAAACACAACAGAGAGCAGTACAGAGAGTACTAAGGTGCAGCAGAGAACAGCAGTTATACAGGTATTACTTGACCTTAAGCAGTGTAATGGATATATGAAAAAGTGAAGAAGAAATTCTGTATTAATATTTTGCATTATAATTTTTTCTGTTACCTCACTGTTGAGATGTTGGGTTATTAAGGGAAGGAAATGACTATAGACCTATATGACCATTATTCAAACCTGAATGTTTTATTCTATGGAGAATAAGCAAGAGCAGGGTGGTGTGGGCTACTCACAGTTTTTCTTCTCATACCTTTAGCATTCTGATTTCCAGTTTTTAGGGATTTTGTCTTTTCTGCAGCCTTCTGTTTACGTTTTTCTTCAAGTCTCTCTCTGTTAATTCGTCTTCTAAGGAGTCTCTCTTCTTTTTCTTTGGCCTAGAGATACAAAACCAATGAGAACAATTTATCATTAGGTCAAAAAACATCCTCTGACTAAAAATATAAGCCTGAACCCCATAGGAAACAAAACACTGTAGCTTAAGGCAAATGAAAACATAAATACACCTTAGAAATCACATAAAAGTTAATGGAACACTCTATTTTTTTTGTGAAGTGAAATTAGCTGACTTCCAGAAATTCATTGCTGCTCAACACTGCAGCCTGAAGTTATGAGCCCTTCTCAAAGAATGTATGTTTTATTTGTATGTATATACAATATATACACAACATATTTTATACACATATAGTATACATATAACTATAAATATAGGTACCTGGCCAAAGGAGAAAATCTAAAAGAACTGCTGCTCCCTCTTCTCTGTGCTGGCCCTTCTGCCACAGAACAGAGTGCACGTACTTAAATCTGTTTTCATTCTCAGTGGCTGCAGACTTGTTACCAACTACTGATTTCATGGTCAGCAAGGACTACATTTGTAACAAGCTGGTGTAATGAAGTAGCCTGCAGTATTCAACACAAGCCTGATCTACTAAAAACCCCACTGAAGGCAAGCTGCAGGTACATATGGGCTACTTTTTTAATCCAAATTTTATTCTGGGGGGAGGGGAAAGAGATAGAACACTGTCATTGCTTTCACTGCCAGAAGCCTTCAAACTGTAATCAGAGCAGAGTGCTGTGCTGGAGAGCAGATTGTGCCATACTGATGGAAACCTGAAGAAAGGGCAGCTGTAACACAAGACAAAAAAAATCCCCAAAAGGGAGAAGAAACAGAAGAATCCCCCTCGCACAAACCACCACCACACCAAAAGTGGAATTTGTGCTGTAAAAAGTTTTAGGGCCAGAATGTGAGCAGTAGCAAGCCCCACACTTACAATGGACTGACGGCGCTGTTCTACAGTTCGTTCATCATCGGAATCACTGAAGTATTTGGAGTACAGGAAAGGCTTGCGAACATAAGCGTGGCGAACTGGCTTGGCTTTCCCATCACTCAGCTCGTTAGCATGGGGCTTCATCTTACTTTGACTGTTTTTCTCCTCTTCATCTAAAGAAAGGTTAGTGAGTGTAGAGATGTATTGATAAATTAGGGCAGTGCTTCCAACATAACTTTTGAGAAGGCAAAGCTACTCAAAATGCATTAACAATTATTTACTCCAAAACCATAAAAAGTTAAAAAAATTAAACCCCTTTACCATCCAAATATCACTAGATTATGAAAAAATTAAAGGTATATTCAAGTGTTAGTGTGCATCATTCAGTCAAAAAATTGCATGACACAAACGTGGTAATAAAGCAGGACATAACAACTGAGTTTACCCTCTTGCCTGTAATCCCACTGTCCCTTTACATATAGTATTTAGTAGCTAGCTATGCATGAGAAGTCAATACAATTTCTGCTATGTATTAAATTATAATTCTCCCCACACCAAAAATATCAGTACAGTATTTGAGTACATAAGAACTAGTTGGCCTACTGAAATACATACACAAAACACACTGTTGGTTACACACATGTAAGTATTAATCAAGTAAAAATAAATAAATCTATTTCAGCTTTATCAGGATTACTAGAAATACAGCAATACTGTACTAATTATTTGTATTCCTGAAACATATTTAAAGTTTGCTTTCATTTCATAAATATTTAGTCATAACTGAACACAATCTGTCAAGTTTCAAAGTAAGACCAAAGCCAGAGAGCAAGTAATTCAGTACTTCTAAATTATATTTTGAGAGTAGAAAAGAGAACCTGTGAGCATACTAGAGAGAACTCATTCAGGTACTAAGGCATTCTGCATTATAAAGTGGAAAGTTTCATTAACTGCAGAAATCAGAGTCTGAAGTCTGTACTAGACAGGGAGAACACAAAATGCCAACACACTCAGTGAAACGACTTGGTGTTTCTGAACTTTTAAAGCTAAATCCATTCCTGCTCTTTCTACCGTGGTCAACTTCCTGAATCCTAAAGCTCTAAACCCAACCTGATCTACAAAGTCAGCTACAACCACACATAGCACTCCAGTGTTACACCAAGTTCATAGCAGAACGGAGGGGAAGAAACCCCACAGAACAGTGACATTCACCATTAAGTGCTTTTGTCATCTATGTAATACTGTAGCATAAAAAAGATTTGCAATGCTTAGAATATACCAAATGATATTATTTGAATAAAAATTTTCAAGAAGTAAATCCACTACTCATCTTCTCCAACTGCACAAATACTATCCAGTTCACATTCAGATTCTCTCTTACAGGTAAGTACAATATTGCAAACCCTCAAATTTATGATATGGTACACTCAAAAGTATTACATACTCCTTATTGCTAGTTAACAACGTAATTATTTTACCACCTGATGTGATCTCCCCCTCTTCAGTACTGTCAGAAATTACAGGCTCCTCCTCGCTCTCCTCTTCAAAGGAAGAAAGGTCACTGGTATGGACAGAGCTGACTGTGATGTCACTGAGTACATCCAGATCTGAATCTATTAACATGTTTTCTTGCAAAGGAAAAAGTAAAAACAAAGAGCTGTAAGGCAGCACACTGAGTTTGTGAAACTTTTCTTACCAAAACATCAATTTTGTCACTAAGAACAAAACTATGTTAAAAATTAGAAATAAGAAAACAAAATTATAACACCTTAATGAAATAACCAGGCTAACTCTGGCTTACTCAGCACAAAAATCACTCTGAGGTAGAATTATAAACTTTAAATGAGGACTGAAATTGTTGAGAGAACTTGCCAGATTAAGATGACCAATCACACACCTGAGGAATCAAAGGTCATCCGATTCCTAATTCAGGTACCTCACTTAAGAGAGATGGACTAAGTCCAATTGCCACTAGCAGACAAGTTTGCCACAACTAGCAGAAAACTTACACTCCAAACATACTGATTCCAAATACTTTGATTCAGCTCCTGAATAAACTTAAAAACCTTACTCCTTATCCATATTTTGAGGAAGAGCATTGCCCACACCATACCTTCTTTAGTGCTTTCAGCTGTTTTATGTTTATTGCTATTTTTTTCTGGAACTAAGTGTTTCACTGGTTCCAACTCTTTCGCTTGCTTTTCTTCTTTTGACTTTGTAGTATCATCACTTTTCTTTGAATGATCAGACTTCTTGTCAAGCTTTTCCTTCTTTTCTTTTCTTCTTTCACTTTTTTCACTGCTGTCTGGTTTCTTGTCAGATTTATCTAATAATTTACTCTTTACATCTTCACTTTCCTGTTGAATATCTTTACTTGTAAAAGTCAAAATATTAGTATCCTTTGCTGAATTTTTTATTTCTTCGCTTTGGCAGGGAAGCTCATTTAAATCTTCACACTTTGCAAGTGTTTCAGCCCCTTCACCAGAAAGGTCACAAATTGCTTTCTCTCTGTCTGGCAAGTCCTCCGCATTTCTCTCTTTATCAGTGCTACCATCCACACTCTGCTGAGATGAGAGTTTTTTTGCAACTTTGTCACTGTTCTTGGGATTTGAGGTCTCTGTTGAAGCCCTGGCAGCACTCGCTTCTTGGTTAAGAGAAGTTATTGTTTCCAAAATGGACATTGCATCACTTGCTACATTAGCACTTGGAGCTGTAGCAGAGACACCTTGAATAGTAAAAAAGAACAGTTTTACTTCACCCTAGTTTCTGCAATTCTGTTCAGATAGACCATTAAACAAGTGAAAAGAAACAGAATAAGCACTTTCTATAAAATATGTACAATTAACTAAAATATCTGACTAATTTTGCCTTGAGAGATTTTGGTTAAAAAAACCCAACCAAACAAAAAACTCCAGGAAGCTGAATTCCTGCAGCAAATACCGTACGATTACCAGAGATTCATTTTGCTCTGTGACACACCACTGTTCCTGAGGTCTGCTAAAGAAAGTGGGGATTGTCAATGGGCAAGACATTCTGAACACAGTCCTTGTTCAACTTTCCTAACATCCTAAGTAGGATGACGACTCTGGGTAAAATATGTACATATATAATACATATTCTATATACATACACACAACGCAGGAGGAAGTTGGTAGCTCACACCTCTAGTTTTTCCATAAATGTCATGGAAGATCGACTCAGCATATTGACTATATGACAACAGGACTATC
Organism: Edolisoma coerulescens; assembly: GCA_013397115.1. Lineage (NCBI taxonomy): Eukaryota > Metazoa > Chordata > Aves > Passeriformes > Campephagidae > Edolisoma > Edolisoma coerulescens. The sequence goes on along the minus strand of VWZW01003059.1, from coordinate 2,767,014 downwards.
AGAACTACCTTATCACTTTTCCATCATCTTAGAACCAGCTCTGAAGATGGATGACTAAGAGTTAACTGGACTAGCATTAACCCATTTTAAAGGAAGTGGGCCTCACAGGAAAAAGGCTGGGATTTAAATAAAGGTTACAAATAGATGGATGGCTGTGGAGTCTCTTAGAACATGAAAGAATGGACTATTACCTGTAGGAGTGTTTAGAAGTTGATACAGATAATATTTTACAGCACACAGCAACTGCACAGGTAACTGTCCCTTAAGTAATTTTTTCCCTGTCTACGAATGAACAAAAAAGTTGCATCATTCTTCTCTTACAGGTATGTCTTATCTGATCCTGTAATACTGAGACCGAGTTTTCTCCCCACAGTAAACTGAGCCCTCATAATTTCAAGCAGAAGTGACAGAGCAACATGGTCATAACAGGGTGACATCTCTCTTGCTTTCTACCTTTATACGTAGAGTAAGAGACAAATGCTACAGCACACTGCCTGGAGCTCTGCTTGCTAATACTGACACTAACGATGTTATGGTGGTAGCAAACTCAGTCAGTGATTCTGCTTTCTCAAACCTCATTTTTTTTGTTAATAGACTGCTCAGAGAAACAGTAGAATACCTTGTACTGTAACAGAAGCATCTGCTTTCTCCTCACTTGGAGATGTACTGGGGCCTGCCTCCTCTTTGTGATTCAATGTGGCTAAAAATTCATGGACAGCTTTTTCCACCTGAGGTCTGAATGTATGGTTGATCTTTGGGTCCACGACCTGAGAAATAATTCTGTCAATTCCCGATTCCAACATTCCAGACCTGGAACAAAGTTACATAAACCAGTATGAAAAATTAGTTTTCAAGAACGTGTTAATGAAATATGATAATTTAGATGTGACGTAAAGACTCACGAGAACCTCCAATGAAGCACCAATGTTTTCTGAGCACCCCTACAGCTACGTATTTAGCCTGTGCCTTATCCATAAGAAAAAATGTGCTAGAGAAACAGAACAATCCAAGCACACAGAATTAACACAATAAGCAGCCTGTTCTTACATCATTACTAGTTACACCTACAAGTGTCATTTAACTGCAAAAACCATATTTGTGGAAAAAATTTAGAAGAAACCCTATAGTATCAATTCCCACGGCATAAAAGAGATGAATTACAGAAGGCACGAGGTATAAATAACTAATAAACCACTCATCACTACCCTAAGTTACTTTCTGCCCAGTACAAGGTGGCAAGTTCTGCAGCTTTATAGAACACACCTAATCTTCAGTAAAATAAAATAGAAAAGAAAACCCACAGCTACAAAACTTATCTGTTTAGACCCCTGTAGTCTTTTGTGCGACATATGCTACCTCTTGTCCTCATTGTTTCTTTAACAAGAAAGAACTGCTCCCCTCCCTACAAACCAAACAGTCCTCAGTACAAGTTACCAATGGTACCACCACAGCACAACTGAGAAAGTTTGTTCCCAAATCCTTGGTTTGACCCAATTTAATGGCCAAACTCATATTACTTTGACGAAATTTCCTAATGTTTCTTATGAGTCTAACATTTGAGAATGGAGACTGGATGAACCTTCATGAAATAATGTAATATCAAGTTAAAGTGTCTGACATAACTTTAACATAAAAGCAATTCTTAAAACCTCTTCTCTGACCAGCTAGATTTAAATCCATTTTTTTGTTTTGCGACTTTAGCTTTGTACTCTGCAGAGTTTGGTTTATTGAATACTTCTCCTAAGCTCTAAACACAATTATTGCAATTTTATTAATACCTCCCTTAAAAGAAAAAGTAAAAGCATCCTTTAGCAAGAAGGTTACACCCCAAGTCAAAACCAAGGTTTCCACTCCTGCATAAACTGGGATCAGATCAAAGAACATCTCCAGTCTAATTCTGACTAATACTGATGGTGAGTTACTACCTCAAGTAATACCACATTTTAAACACTGAGAGGAAAAAAAAAAAGCTTCTTCAGATATTTCTTTGAAGAAAGCAGCCCACTTTACACTGACCCAGAGCCTTTGTCAGCTATCACAGTACACAAGCATGTTCAGAGAAACCCCAGAACTGTTACTTACTTGAGAACCTGCTGTCTAATGTTATTTCTCAGCTGGTTCTTGTTGAGATGAGGACTCCAGGTATGAGTTGCCAAGTGATTGGAAACAAAGTTGTCAACGCGCTGTCTCAAATTCTGGTAGGCAGGCTAGAAGGCAACAGCAAAGAGGTTGGACTGGAAGGATAGTATAAATGGTTGGTTATCCTCCCGGAGGCCAGGTTGGTGCAGCTGGGAGCCCCATCGGACCCTCCCGGTGCTCTGCAGGCGCAACCGCTCCCGCAGCCTTGCGGCGATGGCAGCGCGTTAAACGCTGCCCTGCCAGCCCCTGCGCGAACCAGGTGTGTGTGACCGTGCGTGCACGGCCGGCCGGCCCGCGCTCCCCGCCGAACACGGGGCTCCGGCTTCGCCCCGGTGGCCGCGAGCGCAGCCGGAGCTCCGCGCGGGCCCGGCG
>VWZW01003059.1:2512826-2763987 GCA_013397115.1 Edolisoma coerulescens | reverse complement strand
GGCCGGCGCGGGGCGGGGCCGCGCGGGCGGCCGTTCCTGGCTGGTGGCGGGCGCTGCCTCCGCTCGCCCCCGGTCCTGCCTCAGGGGCCGCCGCTGCCTCCCCCCTGGAGGAGGTGTCTGGAAGATGATACTTAAGATACTTGAATTTAAGCTTGCCACCTTTACATACCAGTGCATTCTCGTGTGCTCTTGTAATAGAAGCGCTTTCAGCCCATCTCTTGTTTCCTGGTTACCTTGTTAGCCGTTTTTTTTTCATGTGCCTCAGTGTTAAGGTCACAACTGTCCAAAGTGCCGAGGCTAGAAAGATTCAGATCAGATATTACAAAACATGTTTTTCACTATTTGGGTGGTCAGGCATTGGAGTGGGTTGCCCAGCGAGGTGGTGGAGTCACCATCCCTGGAGCTGTTGGAGGCGTCTGGATCTGGTGCTGTGTGATACAATTTAACCTGCAGCCCCTGCTATATGTGTTTACAAACTGGTTATGACTACAGTTGCTTTTGCATTTTCTCTTAGGAGAGCTTATTTTTAAAATATTTTTGACATATATTTAATGTAAGAAGTCTCAGCAAGTTTTGTAATAACTTCTAAATAAAGTAGATAACAGATATTTCTTACTTCAAGGCATCACCAGATGCAGTTCCTAAACTTCGGGCAACATTTAAATTTCTGAAGAAATGCTGAGATATGAGACAAACAGAAAGCAGATGTATATGATTTTGTGGGAACAAAAAGTTTACATGGCTGCAGGAGGAGGCTGGACAAGTAGATGAAAGTACAAGTCACAAAATTCAGGGAAGGTGCTTGTGGCCCAGAATGTGCCTGTTCCATGGGCTGCTGGGGACTGGGAAGGTATTTTTTTCTAGCTGTAGGCTTGCTTTTTGTCCCTGAATATGAGACGACTCTTAAGGCTGGGCAGACCCATTTCAGCCATTGCTGTCACATCAGCCAGCCACGCAACTTGTGATTTCAGATTAATGTATTTTTGTCTCACATTATAGTTGACTAACTGGGGAAATAAATGGCATGATTATGCCACATCTGAAGCAGAAATTCTGTTCCTTAATAAGAATAAAATACTTTGACGAATTTGGAAATGCTGTTACTGCTAGTAGCATAAGTAAAAATGAATCACGGGCAACAGCTCACTCTTTCTTTTTTAGACAATGTTGCAGAAATCTTATTCTATGGATGCCTACCACAGGCATCAAATTTGGAGTGGCCAACATGCCCAGCTGATTCTCTGAGTGTTCATAGATTAAACTCTCTTGAAGTCAGGTCATACCATAATTGATAAAAGTGGTAACTGAACTTGACAGGTTAGTTGCTGTTTTCTGGTTTTTGTTTTTCAGTGAAACACTTTCTTTGTTCATGCTATGTATGCTGATAATGAGTCTGAATTTATGAAGTATCTGAAATCCAGGTGAGAGCTGGATTAAGAAAGTAAAAAAGAAGGTAAAAGTCCTTCACTTTGCATGGGAGTCAAGGATTAATCTGAACAAGTTTGGTAGTGATAGGAGATGCCCTTCCTCTGTGGTGAGCTCTGTTGCAAAATTCTGTGTTCTCCAAAGATAAAGTATTGCTGTCGGTATTGAGCTTACAAGGGTGATGTTCCTCTTTAATCACAGCAGTCTTTTATAGACAAGGGTACACAGAAAGGGGAGCTCTTTAGTAACATTTTGAGTTTTCTCGTAAAAATAAAGACTTTTTACCAAGAATAACTGAAATGCCTGAGCAGATTCTTGGATAGTAAAAGCTCTAAAGCTGCCCAACACCAACAAGAGATGTGTCCCAGATGAATTGCTCACTTCTTCCTCTACGTATGTGGTAACATGTCTGTGCCTTGCACCATCTGTGTTACTGCTGTGGCTCCATTCTCCAAGGTTTATTTTCTTTTAGTGTGTAACTAACTGGTATGTTGTTTATTATGGCATGATAAACCCCAGAACTGTGGGTGCTGAATTGATTTGTTGTGTAAATGTGCATTGTCTGATGCATATTTCATTTTTGCTTCTCCTTGTGCACAAACAGTATACTTTTATCATCGTCACTAGTTAGAGAAAGCCTCGGATTTTCTGATGCTTACTGTTATGGGATTTTTCTAAAAAAGGCAAAATTATTATGCCTAGGAGCAGCACTAGTAATCACAACTTAGTCCACTCTGTTTTGGAGCAGCAGGGAAATGGTGCCAGCATTGCTGAGGTTTTATGCTTCATCAATAACAGCATATGTGGCTTCGGCTAAGCTGCAGCATGAAATGCTGTACTTGCAAGACTGAAATGTGGCCAAGGCACGGACTGTACCTTCAGCTGTGATGTGATCAGAGTGATGTCCGTATCCTTACATGGGAATAGTTGTGGTAGATAAAATGTTCTTGGACTGCCGTGAATGGAGGATATGATTCTGTCATCCTTTTTATTTTTGTATGTAGGTAAGAACATTTGGATAAACTGTTGTTTAATAGCGCGTGCTTGAAGTGCTCTTTCTGGCTTCACAACCATGTTTCTTTCCAGGTGTCAGTCATGTTTTTATTTGTTCAAACAGATATATACATATATTTATATTTTTTATTTGGCTGGCAAGTAGGCCCTGTGTAAAATGTGAAGGTTGGTGGCTTAAGTGAATTATCTGTAGAACAGCAAATGTATTTTGCTTCAATGGCAGGCTGCCTATCCTAAGTGTTTTCCACAGGCAAGCCTTTGGCAAGTGCAGAAATCAAAACAGTGACTAGACAACACGTTTTAAAGTGATGAAAGAGAAGCTTTTATTTGGAGTAGGCTGTCATGACCTTGCACTGACACCTCTAGAACTTTTGGGTCACTTCTAAAGAGATTCCTTGAGGAAGACTAAGACTACCATAAGACCCTGGTTCTCCCACTGGAACTGAGCAGGATGATTGTTGTCAGTGATGCTTAAGTTCAGTAGAGACGGACACGTGGTGGCTCTTCAAATTGGCCGGTCAAATAGATAGACTGAAGTGCTTTGTAAAAATACTAAAGTTTTCATGTTCAGTTGCTAATACTACTGGTTGTATTTGCTGGGAAGATTGATTAAAGTTTGAGAAAAACTTGGGATGTCTTCTAAGTCACAAGTTTCATCAGCCTGCATTTTTTAATATTTTTTTATTGATGTGCAGAGAAATTAACTCATCTTTGTTTATGTAGCTTAACATGTAGAAGCATTTGAAGTTACAGATCTGAGTATAACTTCATCTGAAAGGTTAGGATTATTTTTTCCAGTTTCAGAACTTCAATGTGACACCAAATTTGCACGTAATGCTTTTTAAAGTACATTATTTTGAAGGTACAGCTAAGCCTCTTCTTCCTTTTTTTATCTTATGTCTCTGTCAAGGCCAAGAAATTGAGTTTCTGGATGCCCAAGTTTTTTGAGATGAATAGAACCTGTTTAGAGGGTGACATTTGAGAGCAAAAAAGATTACTATCACAAGTAACTTTAATACACAGAGTTACTTGATTTGTTGTTGTTACCAAGAAAGGAATCTTCAAGGGCAGATTGAGCCTTGACCTGCCTGTGAGAGGAAAGCCCATCCGTGAGGCCGTGGCTGTGCCGGGTGGTGCAACGTTTGTGCTGTTCCCTTTCATGGCAATGAGAGAAGGGACAGGCACACTACAGCTTTCTTACCTCTTCACAAGCAATCAATGACTAATGGATGTAATATTGTTGGGATTGTTATTGGCATCTAAGGAACTGGACATCTAATTCCTGCTAACGTGATTGATGATCTCGGCATATCTTTTTTTTTTTCTTTTTTTTTCTTGCCTTTTTTTTTCTTTTTTGAAATGTAGGTTCTTGTATGCTGGAGAAATACCACTTTATTTCTCCATTCTGGTGAAAAATGTTAGAATGAGTTACTGTGCTCCCTTTAATAGAGTTTTTACTCTGGTGTTTGTTTTTGACTGGAAAATACATGTTTTTGCTATTTGTGTACAGGGAGACAGAGAAAAACTTAATGGAAGCTTGTTCTCCAGAGAGAGCACAAGAGATTATACACTCTTTCTACACTCTTTCACTTTTGCCTAAATGTAATTTTAATGGTAAAGTAAAATGGTACAGCTTAAACATGAAAGCAGAGTGAGTGGATACACAAAAGCATGACACCTTTTATATCAGCATTCTTTGCTGACTACAGCAAGGTGAAATCAAGGTGGAGGCATTGCTTAAATGGAATGCATGAAGCTTAAAGTAGAGCTGATGGACTGAATTTTGCTTTAATTTATACCTAGTGTAGTTCCATTGAAGTCAGCAGGGAGTTGGATCAAAGCAGGACTTTGCTGCTAAATAATAGGGTGCTCAAAATTGCTCATGCCATCATTTTTGCAACCTTGGTTGTAATCCTCAAGTAAAAATTAGAGTTATTGTATGTAATGCAAAAATAGTATTTTCTGTGGAAAATTTTTAAAGTGTTATTTAGGAAAACAACAACAACAACAACAAAAATTTGGGCTTTTGTCTTGTTCTCTTGTGTTGGGGGTACCAAAGGTCTGGAGGAACAGGAATGGTGAATCACATTTCAACAGCATTCCTTTAGGAGCGGTGGGGTGGAGGGAGGGAAGGAGATGGATCATTTTGTTGCCATTGACCTACCTTCTGTGCTTGGTTCCTGGTACTGCTGAGCAATTAAGAGAACGCTGTCCAAAGTCATTGGTAAGGTGGGGGTGTGTAGAAGGGGCTGGTGTGAAGGTGTAAGTGGAACACTAGTCTGCTGGGTCTGGCTGCAAATTGAGGCAGTGACTCAGGTGCAGTAAAAGGTGCACCCATTCCCAGTCTGCTGCAGATCCCACTGGATACCCCAGCAGCATGTCTGGCATCCTCGCCTGTCTCTCCATCGAGGAGGCAGAGAGGAGAGTGTTGCCCACATGAGGCTGGCCCCACTGTAAATTCAGATGGAGTGTCTGAATGGGAGTTGAGGTTTACTCCCTACCCAGAGGAGTACCCCCAAACTATTGCACTTCAAGGGCAGCCCTTGGGACTTGTTCTGAAGAATGTGGAAAATGCGAGGAAAAAAAATCTTCAGTGAAACAGCAGAAATAGTAATGCTTGCTCAAAATCTTTCCTCCTCACCTATTGATTTGCACAAAGATGATGTGAATTTAATGTCTTTAAGATTTGTGCTTTTTTGCCAGATTTCATTAAAATTGGCCAACCGTTTCAAAAGTTATGGGGCAGGGGTTGGAGAAGGACTGACAAACAGTGAAATAATTGTTTCCTGGGGAAAAAAAATAATTGAAGCCTGGATCGACTGTGATATATTGTATGTAGAGATAACCAGCTCTGAGTCTATTCAGAGACCAGCTGCTTTCTGAATAGGAAGTGATATAGGAGTCAGACAAGGGGAAACAATCCCAGACTCAAGCTGGGGAGTGTGAGAAATGCAAGGTTTTCTATTTAATTTGTTTAACCAGAGGAGAATGGAAAGTCAAGGAAAAGTATTAACAGTATTACCAATGCTAAGCCCCAACATTCAAGCATCTCAATTTTGATCCTGCAGTCGGAAGAGAGCATTTTTACAATTTATTCTCATTAATGTCTTGGGGTTTTTAGCTTTTATTTGCTCTTAGCAAGGTTTGAAATCATCCTGAAATGGAGAAGTCATGTTTGCTTCAACAATGGGATTAGTAAAAACACATTTGTGCTGAGTAAAAAGGAGCTAGTGAGGCTGTAAAGGAGGAAGACAACTTTGCATGAGCCTTTTTTTCCTGTTTTAAGGATATGCTGGCTGGAAGGAGGATGGGTGGCTGAAGCAGCACTGCTGTCACAGAGATGCTGGATTGGGCTGGCTTGGCTGCAGCCCCTTCTGAGAGGAGAGGGCAGAACTGCTCTGTGTGAAGCCTCTTCTGCACCTCGGGTATCACAAACCTGTCCTTTTTATATTTTATCCCTTCGTCTTTGTTGCTGTGTGTTAGTGATCATCACCTGACTGGCTTTGTTAATGTCATACAGCTTGTTCAGTAAAAGGAATTCTTAAGAGAGCAGCACTGCACTTCAGCGGATTTATTTTGTAGTTAGAAATGTACATGCTTTGGTAGAGGGAAGGGAATGCTTCTGCATGCTGCAGGGGGACAAGGTGGTTTTTGGCTTGCTGAAAACATGTGTGTCAGGTTCAGAGGTTGGTAGCTGGGGTGTCTAACCTGAGAAAGGAGGACAACTCTCCTTGGACCTCAGACTGCTCTGCTACCCTCAGGTGATACGTGCAGTGGGATGTTTTGCAGTGTTTATCACTGGTAACAAAATATTCTAGTCCTGCCAAGGCTGCTGGCATCAAAGGACATGATCTAAAGTGGTGACAGTTTTCTCATTCTGGGTGTTGAGAATAGATGAAATTTTGTTTCTTTGACTCTCCATAAGTCTGAATTCCTTTCCCAGGATTGTTTGATTTCTCCTGTGAGAAAATGGAGTCTGAAATTTTCCAGGGTTTTGATTGTATTTGCTTCTGTCCATTAATGAAAAAAGCACTAGCTTCCAATTCTTCCTCCACTGAGACAGAATGAGCAATTGCCCACATTACACAAGGATACTTTAGTCTTCCTTTCTTGATTTCTAAAGTAAAAAGGAGTGAGAACATGAAGCTGTGTAGCCATTGAGAATGCTAAAGAGGAAAGGAACTTCTCAGGACTGCTGCCTCCAAATCGGTCTGTTAGATTGTCCCAGAATTTGCCTATTCATATGAATAGAAAAACTCTCTATATCCTGGTTTTGTGCCTGTCCATGGCATGAGCTTGGAAGCTATTTTTTTCAACTTTGATTACTGAGTGATTGTTAGTATCAGTTTTATTTAAGTACTAATACAAAGATCTCCCTGGCAAGATTTGGATTTTTTTTTTTTTTTGCTATTTAAAATGTCCTTCTGTACTTGCTTGTTTCAGCCAAATTTGTGATTTACTGCTTGTTAAAAAGAGTCTGAAGAGACAAGATTATAAAAAATATGATGTACACACACTCCCCATAAACTAAAATCCTATGCAGCATAACAGAACTTTCTTTACAAGCCTGCAATAAAGCATCTTGAGAGAGAAAGGGAGTCAGGAGAAAGATACATGAACTTTCAGAACTCAATAAAGGCTGCTAATAGTGAAAGTTTTTAAAATCTACCATTCCTGAAAAAGTCTGTAGCACTAGGTTATGCCTTGGCTTTTCCTGACACAGTTCCATTACTTGTGGTGGTAGAGTACTGCATGTAAGTCAGAGTGGGATTTTACCTTTAAATAGCAGAGGAGAGAAGGACAGAGTTGCCATATGCCAAATTTCTCTCTTTGCCTGAGGGAAGGATTAAAATAACGTATTAGACAAGTAATCCAAAACTCTGGGACAGGTGAAAGTATTTCTAGATTCTCCTGGGATTGTATATTACAGATTACTCCTCTACTTTTAAACCAGGCAGGGTGAATAGGGAAGGGGGGGCCTTCAATATCTGTTTCCTCTATAAAGCAATTCTCAGATTCTCATCCTGTCACAAAATAGCAAAGAATTTCAGTGAACCAAGNTCCCCTCCTCTCTCCCCCATCTCCTTTTTCTCTCTCTCCCCCCACTCCATATCTTTTTAAACTCCAGTTTAACTGCAGTTAGAATTTGCTTCTCACAATTACATTCTGTTGAGATACTGCTCTGTGTACTTGCAATGCTATTTAAGATGGCTATTTGCACTAGCATATGAGCAAGCTAGGAAAATGCAAATAGTGTATTAAATGAACAGGGATTTTGGTAATTTAAAAATATTAATTTTATGCATTTTTGGGTCCTTTTGCTCCCAGGCAGACAAAGGAAACTTGAGTTATGGATACCAAAATTATTCCATATATTCATCTAGGCTTATTCTATTCTTCATACCAGCTCCCCAAAGACACATTTGTATAAACAGAAGCATGCTAATTAAAATTTCCAGGGAGTCATGATCTGTTTAAAGTCTCAAAGCACAATTTTACTTTTAGCCTTCATATTGTGATTGTGTAAAAGAGCAAAGTTTCTCTTCGAGGTTTAAACATAATGAGGTGAAAATTTTCGTTAAGTATTTGCTATTTGGCTGCATGCTGCTCTTATCTCCACTGCCATGCACCTGATTTCCTTTTCTATCTTGCCTTTGTTCGTTTGTAAATCTCCAGCGGTCTTTCATGTTTTTTAAAGGACTGCAAAACTCATTAAAACTTTCCAATTGTTTATTTCCTTGTGCTGTTTCATTTAACCCTCTTTTCACAGTTCCTGCAGTTTGACATAAAGTAACAAACTTTAAACAGTTCAGGCATACTACTGTCTATAGCAAAAGTGTTTGCAGGTCTATATATTGCCAATATTTATTTCTTCTGCTGATGTATAGGCTTAGTTCTGTTGATTTTTTTTTTTCAATCCAGTGTCTTTATTTCCCAAACAAGGACCATATAATTCCATTTCTTCCAGTCCGTAACAATGGTCACCACATTTTTTTCCCAGGATGACAGTTCTCTTATGGCTTTTCTCCTTGTGTCTTCTCCAAGATGCTGTGTCAAAGTCTTCCATTGCGGACACTGTGTAACTCAATAGCTACGTATATTTGAGCCTTGTCTTTAGTGAAAGAAGCTCTCCAGTGTTTATACAAAGGGGCACATTCCCTTCAATATCCAGAAAACTTAAATTTGTTGTTGAGGAAAATGTTCCCATGTTCTCTATAAGAAGAGATATGCAGTAATCCATTGAGCTCATCCAACCTTCCTCAGCCCCAAATTCACCTTCACAATAAATCGCTCTGTTTGTGCGGTGGTGTGTGACTTACACATTTTGGCAAGAGTCTGAAGCAGGCAGAATTCTTAGGCCCTTATCAACAACACATATAATAGCCAATTTGGGATTTGTATGCCACTTGCTGCAAAATGGCAACTCTGAGACAAACATCAGCAGCTTCTTTAGTGGGTGATAAGTCTATTGGCTAGGAGTGGGAGCAGGAGGAAGCAAGAGAGTAGTCGAGTGAATGGCCAATACGTACCTGTGCAAAAGAAGTAACTTGCTTAAAAGTCATGAATACAAGTTAGCAGTGAGACACCAGCAGGTTCAGTATATGTGCTTGTGCCTGCAGCACAGAAAAGTTCTTTCTACTTTGAGCATTATTGCAGCAACATTTTTTTTCACAATAATAAATTATTTTCTGACAATTTGGGAACTCCTGGTTTTGGTTAACAAACAGTTTTGAATAGAATAGAATAGAATATTACAGTTGGAAGGGACCAACAAAAGACCTCTTATCCATCTGTCTCATCAGTTCAGAGCTGAACAAAAGTTTAAGCATGTTGTTTAGGGCACTTTCCAAAGGGCATTTAAACCCTGACAGGCTTTTGGCATTGACCACCACTTTGGGAAGCCTGTTCCAGTGTTCAGCCACCCTCTTGGTAAAGAAATGCTTGCTAATATCTAGTCTGAACCTCCCCTGGCACAGCTTTGAGCCATTCCCACATGTCCTGTCACTGGATATCAGGGAGAAGAGATCATCATCTCCTTCTCCATCTCCCCTTCTCAGGAAGCTGCAGAAAGCAATGAGGTCACCCCCTCAGTGTCCTTTCCTCCAAACTAGACAAGCCCTGTGTCCTCAGCCACTCCTCACAGGACATTCCTTCCAGCCCTTTCACCAGCTTTGTTACCCTCCTCTGGATGCATTCAGAGACCCGAACATCCTTCTTAAATTGTGGAGCCAGCACAGGACACAGCACTCCAGGTGAGGCCACCCCAGCCCTGAGCACAGCAGGACACTCACCCGCTTTGCCCAGCTGGTCGTGCTGTGTTTGATGCACCCCAGGCTGGGGTTTGCCCTTGTTGCTGCCATGGCCACTGCTGGTTCACACTGAGATGCTGTCGGCCAGCACCCCCAGACCCTTCCTGCAGGGCTGCTCTCCAGCTGCTCCTGAGTTGTGGGAGAAAGGGAGGGACTCCTTAGGACAGTTGGGAGTTCAGCATAGATCCTGCAGTGAGGTTTAATGCAGAGGCTGGGTGCTGATGACATGGTACTAGTCCACGCAAGGTCTTTTGGGGCCATATGAAAGTAATCTCTCTCCAGACATGCTCTAACTTTCTTTTTGTGGATTAACTGTGTTCTCAGAGCCAAGCAAACTCATATGGCCCAGGTCCAGTGTCCAGTGGCCTCCTGCGATTGCCCCTGAGCACATCGGGCTGGGTTTTCAGGCTGGAAAAATATGACATTTTGCTTTCAATTCAACTCTGAATGAAAAAATCCAAAATCAGAAAAAAAAAGGCAGAAAATAAAAAAGAAAAAAGAATACCAAAATTTATATTTTAGGTTTTATATTTTTACATGTTTCTAGTAGTGTGTACAATGCATGTCTTGTTGGAATAGACTGTTGTGTTTCAGAAAGAAAGCAAAGCAAGTATTTCCTTGAGTATTTATTCTCTCTTGCCAGTATGGAAAGGAATTAGCAGCATAACATAGCGTTGCCTGGTCTCCCTGGTAAAGTATGAGGCACTGCTGTGATATAGTTTGATTTCCTCCAGATTATCCAGCAGTGATTAGCTTTGGTGTTTAAGAGCTCTGGTTTGAAGCTTGCCTCTGTGAGTGAGGCATTTATAAAGTCCCCACATATAACTTCGAGCGAGCCTGGATGTCTCTGCGAGTCCCCGGCGCTGCCCTGGGTTCGGCCAGGAGGTGGCAATCTCTACTTTCTGTCCGAACTTAGGGAAAGTTGTACCCCCACAGCACCAACTCTGTGTTCAAAGAGCTGCGTCTGCTCTGCGTCGCGTGTTCTGACTGGCAGCTGGGCGAGATCTCATTCCAAATCTCTTTTAACATTTGAACGCTTATTTAGTCATCAAAGTATTTCTAAAAGCAGAACTTAGAAAGCCTATTGCTTTATAAGTCATAGTTGTTCTTTTCCCATTCCCATTCCCATCTCTCAGTTACAGACGGAAACTCCCACAACTCAAAGCTCAGCCATATAAATCGAGTTGTGTGTATCATATCTTTTATTGTGAACCAGGGACATTAATTAATAGGCCAGGAGTCAGACCTCATAAACTTCATGTTCAAACATCCAGACTTAATGTTACTTATTAATATTTTAAATTAATCTTGTAAACAGGTAATGGAATGAGAAAAAAGCAGGTATTTTCCATGCCTGTTGTTAAGTGTTTGCCTCACTTATTAGGTCCAAGCAATCTAATGTCCTTTCCTTGTGGAACAATTGGCCACTAACTGTACCCAAGGTCAGCAAGTCCTTGAGCTCTCTGCTGTGTAAGTTCAGTGTTGCAAAGCAGCTCTAAGGTTCTTTCAGTACTTGCATTCCCTCTCCCTGCCCCATTCTGAGACCTCTTTTGCATACCAAAATGTACAGCAGTCATAGTTTCATATGAAAATGAATGAACACTGATTTTTTTTTTTTTTGCCTAAGCTTTGTGGGATATTTGAATTTCTCTTTGAAATTGGGAGAGACATATGTATAAGTCTTTTCACAACAGGTATTTTGATCTTAGCCTTTCTGTCTGAGATACACAAGCAAGCTAAAATACCATGATTGCTTGTCTATTGGCAGTGTCAAGAAAAAATAGGTTTTTCATTGTTTAACTGCCATTTGCTCTAGACTATTAATACCTAGAATTTGCTATTTAAATACAATCTGTATTCTGGCAGCTTGAAGAAATTTGATGAGGATTATTAGGAAATTAAGTTACAGTTAAGTTAAAAAATTATGCTGAGGGCATGCAGTCCACCTGAACAAATGAACATGCACAGATTCATTCTGTCTGGTGGTCAAAAGCAGAGTATGAAACATTATTTTTGTTCAGTTAAAGATGTACAGTGAGAGCTTTATGGAGTTTGTAGTTACAGAAAGAGTCGAAAAAAAAGTGCAAGTCATTACATTTTCTAGTGTAACTTCTCAAAGAGAGTTGCTTTTATAAGGACCTCACCTGCTTTGTTTATGACCTGCTTTTATGAGAACCTCTCCTACTTTGTTTATGACCTGCCTCAGTGCTCCACCGACACTTGGGTGTATCTCTGTAGTGCTTGTGACGATGACCGAGCCGCTGGCAGCCTGGGAAGCGCTGCTGGCTTTCACTGCAGACAGGCAGCTGGAGGTTTCATGCAGGAGCGGGGTCACCCACGTTTAGAGAGAAGTAAGAGCATCCTGTTCACCCTTGGCAGCCTGCAAATGCACCAGGTATTGTGTTGTCCTTGAGTTCTCATAGCTGTGCTGGGAGCTGCCTTGCAATTTCCGTATTGTTCCTTAGGTAGTTGTTTCAGGTGCTTGGATGCCATGGTGACGACTCCTGTCAAGACAGATAAGTAGGAAGGGTTGCTGACTTGAAACTAGTGGGATATTCAGCCCTGGCATAACTGCTGTTCTGAGGCAGCACTTGAACGACAGATGTTTTAAATACACATTTTGGCTAGAGAGGTTCTACAGTGTCCGTCCTCAGAGGTTTTCATGGCCCGAGTAGCTAAATCCCTGAGCAACCTGGTCTGATCTCACAGCTGACCCAGCTTTGATGAGGAGGTTGGCCTGTAGCCTGCTGGTGGTCCCTTCCAGCCTGAGTTGTTGTGGTCATGCACATAAACCTCTGCAATGCCTCAAGTCTTGAACCCAGCCAAGCCTTGCTGTGCCTCTATAAGTCCTGGCCCTAAGATGTCTGCAAGTGCTAGTCCTTTCCAAGTTGTGCTTCAGACGACACTTAACCTTCAGTCATTCTGTGAGCTGTCATCCCATATTACTGTTGGGAAAACCATGAAATAGGTGACTCTGGCTGAAGCCCCAGGGAGGCCTCCATGTGGCCTGAGATCGGGATTTAGTAATGCAGCTGGAGAAGGAGCCATTTTTCCACTCCAAATTACTTTCTTGTTTTGTACTAGGCTGAAATCTGGACATTTCAAAGAAAAGGTAAAGAAAGGCTTTTTTTTTTTTTTTTTAATTGGATCCAAGAATTACCAATAACTGGGAGGTGCACTGACAGGACATATATGAGACAAGGTTACCATCTCTGGGCCAATGAGACACACCATGGAATTTTTGACCTTTAGATATTCTGGGTTTGCCTAGTTTTTTCTAGTGGTTACCAGAAGCTTTTACAGCTTTTACAAAGCTTTCTCCCTCTTCCCACCTTAAAAAAAAAAAAAAATTAACTATCTATCTATGTAGTCCTATTACATTTTTCCCTTGTTGCTAATCTGGCTTTTTATCAGAACATACCTTTTGTTCAGTTCCATAACCTCATCTAGTTGGGAAACACCAGCTCCTAATCATGAGCCAAAAGCATTAGACAACATAGTCTCTTTTGCAAATGACATTGTTTGAGCTGAGTGGCTGATGCAGGTGGAAATCACAGTTCACTTGAACTAGGAACTCTGGTTATCAGTGAATGAAATCCAGACTCCACGGAGCAGAATTTGCATTCAGTTGAATTAACAATTCAGTTAAATTGTTGAATTAACAATCCTTAAACTCAAGTCTATTTGTAGTTGCTTACAGACATTTAATGCTGCAACCATTTCCTCTGAGAGTAAAAAGACAAAACAACCCTCTTCTTATTGGAGCAATTTGCCTGTAATGCAAAGAAGAACTACCCCAAAACAGCTGCCCTTGACTTTTATACTTTTTTTTCTTCTTAATTTTGTATTTTCCTTTCAAATGTCATCCTTGGTAAAAGAAATTTTCTTCAAAAAATTAAATAAAATAATGATAATTATAGCCATCATCATCATGTTCAGGCACAAATTCTGTCTAAGCAGTAGATCAGATTCAAAGTCTAAGTCACAGCAGTGTTTCCCTTTAGAGACAGTGTCAGGCTCCGCAGAGATGTTTCAGAGTGTTGTGAGCTCTAACTAAATGTGCAGTAAATGGCCACAGGTTTTTCTCTGGTATTGGGACCTAAGAAAGACAAATGAGGTGTAATAAAAGAGGCTCACAAAGAGTAGATTGTGCTGGACTTCTCTCATGTCACCCCGTGATAATAGCAAACTTTTGGTATGGTCTTGAAGTGAAAGCTGCTGGAGTAGAGGCTACCTGAAGGAACTGGAAGGCAGAGACCGTGGCAACAGTCATCAGTGCTGGAGAAAGTACCAGAGAGATCAAATCAAATATTGTTCATGGGGCCATTCCTATTTCTTCCCTTCATTAGTACTTTCTTTGAAATATAGGGAACCATGCTGGTTGGCTGGAGTTGGACAACTGTTCATACAGGAAAAGGCTGGGATATAGGATGGAAATGAGGACTGGAGTAAAAGGAAATGACATTCATTAGTTCAAAATGAAAGATTTTTAAATTTTACTGTACCTGAAGTAGTTATCATGGGGAAGTGCTTGAGGGAGAGAAAGATCTAGGCATACTACCTGAATGGATCATGAGTCCAGTTTTTTAGTATGATTAATCTGTAAAGAAACCACATGTTGTGTATTAAAAGAGCTGCTTCCAGGGAAGACAGGAAATCCTCCAGAAGAATTAAATCCTGAAAAGGAATATGATTGTTCTGTATAGCTACATGGTCATAATAGTTCTGTGACTGGTTCAAAACACAGCTGTAGTTTCCTTTTAGAAGTAATGCCATCGAGAACTCAAGCCCCAAGTTTTTGAAGAAAGCTTAATGGAGCCAGTTGCCTGTGAAAAGGAGACAGATTTGCTCCATGACTTACTAGCTATTATTTTTTTAGAGCATATTCAGGAAACTTTGCAAGATGAGCCTTGCAGAGTTTCATGAAAATTTCTGTCCCACTGGAGAAGAGCAGCTTGGCTAAGCATGAGGTTCATTAACTTTTGGGTGACCTTTTCACAGTAGATACATGGCTGTTGCAGAAGCAGGTAATGAAATGCTGATAATTTTGCAGAAAACATTCCATAAATGTGGCTAGAGGCAGCAATATGAAATCTGAAGAAATAGGTTTTCTGCTTCTAACTTGGAGTTAAAAATGAAGCTGAATTCAAAGACAAATCAAATTGTGCAAGATTATTAATACGATTTAAAGAGAACCAGTGTAGTTGGAGGTTTTGTTTTGTTCTTAGCATGGAGACATGGTATTTTCATTAAATGGATGAATAATAAACGGATTAACCTGTCAGGGAGGAAAATGGCATACTATGCTTAAATTCTGCAGCTATTTTGGGGAAGTTGACAAATGTGTGAGTGGAGATTAGGCTGTTTTTCTTTTAACTCTTCCTTTTCCCTCCAGATAATGTCTGTAACTGCAAGTAGAAAAGACAAGGCAGGGTAGGGTAACTGTGGGTGTATATATATTTTTTCTTTTAGTGGGAGCACTTGCTTGTAAATAGGAGGTTGCATATCGAGTAACCAGGGATTCCATGACCACAGGAACAGAGCATTCTGTGCTGTGGCACATCTGATTATGTCCTCCTTGGGAAAAGGTGCCCAGGTTTCATCTTTTGGTAGGGCTTACCAGTTATCCATATCTATCAGTGCACCCCAAGGATTTGTTTTGTCGAAAACTTAAAAATCCAAAGGAATACCTCTTAGTTTGTGTGATCAGAAAATGAGCACAAGTGAACAAGAAATCATTAAAATACACCAAATCTTCTGCAAAGTATGTTTTTAAAATGCAACTATTTTTAACTAGAAGGGTTTTTACAAGTTGAAGAAGTGAGACCTCCAGCCCATTTTTTGTTTGTGGTGGGACTGGGAAAGGGATGAGAAATTCCAGTCTGACTTATGAACATTTTTGTATACAGCTTCTCAGGAATTCAAGCAAAGAAATATATTTGTCATCTTCTGGTCCTATAACAAGAAGTTTTGAAGAGCTATCCTCCATCAGTGAAATTCCATTAAAGGCATCATAAGTACATGTGAAGACTTCGTGTGTTTCAGGTTTTAGAGTTCAGAGGCCTGCTCTAACATTTGGTGAAGAGATACACAGGTCCTTGGGGAATGGATCTTTCTCTCTGAATTCCACAGGATTATCATAATGAAAGCTTAGTATTTCCACTGCTGTAAAATGAAATACCTACAGCCCGATAATAATCAAATTACTATAATCAAAATATTTATATTTCTGCTTTTTAAAGTTAGTCTAAAATATGTAGCTGATATCTCAATTCTAAAATATAGTCAATAATCAGAGGTGGGACTGAGCCCACCCTGACCTCTGTAGAGAATTGGGTTGAAGCTCTGTGGATCAGCCTCCTCAGCAGATGTTTTCAGCATGAAAACAATGCTTTTAAGATGGGAAAGAGAGGAAAAGGGATTATGGAAATCCCAGTGAGCTATCATAGCTTTCACATTAGTTATTTGCTTTACTTTTCTAGAGTGCTTCTGTGGAGAAAATGGCTAAGAAGCATTGCAGGTGTCATCTTTTGTAACCAGAGTATTATTTGTAACTTCAATTAATTTAAGAATGAGTAATATAGTGATAATTGGCCTTTTATAACATTTTATCTGACTTGCTATTCTCCTAGGAACATTTTGGGTTGAATTGGTTGCAAAGAGTTCGTAGCCCTACAGGGGGAAGCTTGAAGCTCCCACTGTCTCCTTCACAAGCATTTTTCTTGTTAGATTGAAGACTCATAAATTTTATAACCTCCTAATTCAGAGTTCTAAACTGCCATCTCAGAATATTGAAAACAAACTGAACTACATCCAGTGCCTCTGTAAATGTGCTTAGCCACAACTTAGGTTACTTGAATTTTCTTTGTGAAGTAGAGCAAGGGCAAGTCTATATAGATGAATTCAGTAAACCTGAGTCTCTCTGCCCTCACAGGTGGGCCATGTGGCAATGTTAGTAGCTTGGCCATTGGTTGCTGTGCTTTAAACTTTGTCAGGATGCTCTGAAGATCAGAGATAGCTTCATGGTCACACAATTCAAAGTTTTGTGAGTGAATTTTGGGGACTGGAAGGTAAACATGGGCCAGGCATTTACTTTGGGCTGTGTTTGTACCATGTTTGGGCTCTGGCTGTTGGTCTGGCGCCAGTATTGAAGCACTGGTATTACATCCTCAGCTGGGAAGGAACAGGCACCTCTAACACACATGCAGATGTAGCTGTTAGTATGGCACAAACCTACCTCTGTACTAATTGTTGGTGCATATTTATAGATCTGAAATTTGTTCTTTGCATTTTATTTCTTTTTCCTTCTTTACAACAAAAAACTATTATAGCCAAGGAGAATATTTAATGAAACTTAGCTGAATTCTGACTGTACTGAGTTATTCACCAGGTTAGATCTCAGGGCAAGGACATTGTCTCTAGTGTAATGATAGGTAGGTGTTTAACTTTTTTTTATTGCCTTGATTGTTTTTTAAAATAATTCCTAGTTACTACCAGAATGAAATTCTTTAGGAATACTCATTATTAAACACCTTCCTTAAAAGTTAGGAAAAAGGTGCACAGGAGATGTTAATATGATGAGTGCTATAAGCGTATTTTATAAATGCTTTGTGATGACATCAAATGTCATTTTTGCCTGGTGGCAGATACTTCTTTATTTTTAGGGTACAACTGGAGCTGGTCACAGACTCCCTAATGCGCCAGAGCGCGGAAGTGGAATTGAACTGGAAGTATAGATAAGTGAATAGAGGACAGAAACTCATCTAATACTGTGATGTCCTAATAGACAGGAGCTGGACAAGAGAGAATAAAGCAGTAGGTGACTGTAAAAAATACAAATCCTCTTTAGAAAAGGATTGTGGAGCTCTGCCATGTGTAAAGGGGTGCATGTGTGTTTTACAGTATTTGATTTATAGGAAAGAATGGAAGAAATTTTCTCTTTACCATCCATTACTCATTTTAGGAACTGAGAAAATGAAGTTCATTTTCCTTTTGGAAGTTGCTTCTTTACAGCTGAAAATCCACCCTATGGCTCCCTCTTTGTTTCTGTTGCCCTCTGATTCTCGTGCTCCAGATTGCAGCCTAGTTGCCTGGCTGAAACTGGAATTAGTCTTCTAACCACAAATAATGTCAGAGAGAATGAGGTTTCACAGTGTAGTAAACTTACACAGGCAGTGCCAGATGGCTTTTACAGTCCAGTTTGGCCCATGAGCGTTTGCTCGTGTGAGTGCATGTGTATTTAAAAAAACAAAAAACAAAATCTAGTAGCTGCTGGTAACTGGACCATCTGGTAGCTGTTCCATCCAGTATAATGTAATTTACTTTTTTGCTTTTCAGGCAGGTCTGTTTTTAAATGGCTTATTTTAATCACCAGAAAGCACATATGTGCCAGTCAGTCGTCTAGTAGTTCCCAGCACTCTTCCCTCTATGCAGCCTCCTTCTGTCAGCTGGGGTTTTCCCCAAGATGCCACTCACACTGATATCAACTTTGTCTTTTCCCCTAGGCATCTTCCAGCTTTGCATATGCAGTGCACTTTTTTTTTTCCAGCAGGAAGCAATTTCTGTCTCTATCATTTCCTCTTTGTAAGGACAAAGTTTATTCTTCCTAAATACTCACATCTTGTTCAGTCTCACCATTGTTCAGTCTTACTCTGTCTGAGGATGAGATCTGATCTCACCTGAGCCCAATGAATGCTTAAAAAATGTAAACAATGAAACCCAAGATTCTTATAGCCTTCCCCCTGTGCAGCTGAACTGGTTACAGAGCTGTGCAGGTCCCCAGAGCAGGTGCATGGAAAATCATGCTTAACTGCCTTTATCAGTGGGGAAAAACATTTCAGTAAGCAGATCAGGAGGAAGGCGTAAATGGCTACTGGCTAGATAGCTTGTTCTGGGTCAGCCCTGAGGAACCTGAGCACCTGAGGCTTCAGGAGGTGCTGTTATTTAACTCTTTATGCCCTTAATAGATTGAATGGGATCCAGGGTCAGGAAAACAACTGCTAAACTCAGTGTGCTTTCCTATTACTTGAACTATTTTCTCTAGCTTCTTCACGTCGTATGTGCATTTAGTGTCCATGAGGTAGTGTTATTGCACTCTTCCTTCTGGTGGAAAAAACTTCCAAAATGGGGATTCTGCTATTAATATTTATGTTAGTTTTTCCCAAATATATGTAGAGAAAAGGACTGAAATTTGCTACCTGCTGTACGTGTGCAGATGCCTTAGCCCTTTCTCATCTTTTAAAAGCATGACAGATTTCAGGTTCTGCTTACCCTTTAAAAAAAACACAGCTGTAGGAAATTTTGTTAATGTGGCACAGGGTAATCTATGTTATCTTTTTCTTTTCTGTCTGACTGTAATTTGTATTAGCGAAGTACTGTGAAGGGCTTTTAAACAGGGCTGTACCTTTGGTGTGCTCTCACCCTGCAGCATCCCTGCAGTCTCGGCGCCGGGCTGTGTGATGCAGAGGTTGTAATGCGCAGTGTTGCTCCTAAGATTTAACAACTCTGCATTACAGCTCACCCATAGGCTTCTGTGAACTCTATCTGCCACCCACCCCAGTATATCTTTCTTAAACTAAAAGTGATTTCTAACCGTGAGTGGGGTGGATGGTGAGTTGAAGTAGAAAAATAAGTATATAGAATCCTTCATTTTTAGACAATCTCTGTAGGACAGCAGGTAATAATCTGGATTTGTACTCTGCCAATATTTTCTCTGTTGTAATTTATGTATTTTCATTTTAATATATTAAATTAATTCTTTAGCTTAGTTAAGTGGTGAAACTGTGTGCCATTTTGACATTTGTTCACAAGAAATGCATTTCATAATATGCATTTTTAATTTGTGCTTCCTCTGAAAAGCTAGCATGATTGTGTATTCTGGCATTGCAAGCAAAGGTAAAATACATGGTTGCAGTTCCATGTTTTATTTTAAACTGTATAATATTATATCTCTTCATGTGAAGACAAAGTTCATGTTGAATGAATGCATGATTGGATAATTATGACTTGAAAAACATATCCTAAGATAGAGCTGTATGAAGTCAGAGTTCTAAAGAGGATTCTCAGCAACAATCTTCACTGTCGTAAAAGAACCATGGCATTACTATGAAATAGGAATGCTTTGTTTTCTTACTCCTCACAGCATTGTCCAAGACAGTCAGCTGTGTTCAAGAAATTGGATTGGCAACGTGTTTTATCTATCACATTGTACTGCTATTGAGGCTGAAAATTATAGCTGATTGATTTACAGACAGGATTCATAGATATTTTCATTTATGAAAAATAGTATATCAGTAACTCCAAGAAAAATACACACGGACTGGTGCATTTACTGGCATCTGGAAGAAATCTATGGGCACAGGTCCATTGCTTTGTGCAGGTGCAAGCTCTTGTCTAGCAATGGCATAAGTGCCTCCCTTTCATCAGAAGTTCATTCCGGTTTTAGAAGAAAAATCCAGTGGTGTGAGAAGCCACCAGTTTAAAAATGTGCTTCTACTGGTTTTGTGGTATTCATAAGCAAACTACCAATGGTGCGTGGCCTTAATGTATTGTCAATAACAGTTTCAAGACATAAAACCAAATTTTAAATATCCACTTTAATAGGGAGAACTGAAAGGGAAGAGATGAGGTTTTGACTGCCTCTTTTTGCAAAATATGGAGAAAAAAAAGAGTCTACTCTAGATCTTAAATACATTCTTAAATAAACTTAGAGCTCTCAAATGAAATAAAAGGTCTTAAAGTACTAATCACATCTACATTTGTTCATCAAATACAACTTTTCCAGAACTTGAAGGAGAAAACAGTATTTGGCAGATATATCTGTGCTTCCTTGCTGCTGTTTGTTTCGTTTGCATACAGGAACCCCAGAATAAAAGAAGCACTGTGTAGCAGGATGTTATCTCTGATATATATGTAGGAAGCATGGAAAAGGTTGGCACACTGACCATTCCAGCACATCACAGAAAACAACATGAACCTGCACAACATAATATCTTTTCTCTTCCCCAAACCAACCTGCAGAAATCCAAATAAAATTCAAGGCTTTGGACCCCATGCTTCTGACCTCCAATATCTATGGTTCAGTTTACACACAATGCTAACAAAAGGTTTGTGATAAGGACTGTGCTCGAAGTTTCTATGTCTCCAGAAAAACAGAACTTCCTAGAGATAAAGGTTATGTTGACCGTGTTGGGAATAGAGGTTTCTTGGCAGCCTGTCTAAGATTAGACCAAGCACCCACAGCAGATGAGGATAATCCCAAACCTACATCTTCCTCCTCAAGTGCAAGTCTTTGTACTTGTCTAAGAGGCATAATTAAATGTAGACATGATGTGTAAACTCCTCCCAAAACCAAACACTGAACACATATACATGTATGTGTATATGGTATTTCAGGGGATGTGTGGCTGCTGTCTGTCATGTCACCCAGGACCTCAGCTAGAACAGCTGGAACATACACTAGTGCAGCCCAGCTGTAAAGCAAGACTAGAGGGACATAGCAAAGGGCACTGTCAGTAATAAACAGCATAAGAAAAATTTCTAAGGAAGGGAGACTGTAAGGAATTGGCAATACTTAAAAAAAAGAGAATAAGAGAAATGCACAGTCTAGAAAAGAATACAGAGCGAGCGAGGCAGAAAACTCACCCCCATTCCTCAGTGAGTTGTTCCTTTTCCCACAACAGATCAAACAATCATTTTGAAGAATACTAATTGAGTGTAATAAGGACAGGTCCAACAGAATGCTCAGAAATAGCAGTGTGATTGCGGTATGAAAAGAAATAAGTGTGGGCAGGTTAATAAAGACTGAACAGTGTGAGACATCAGTGGTTGTGACACATGAAACTGCCTCTTTCAGTAATGACACTCAGTAGCTAAATTTTGTTTTATTTTGCATGGCAGAGTATTGCTGGTGGCAGTATCCCTGCTTTCTCCTGTATGCATAGCAGATTCCTTCTCTTTCATCTCAGACCTCATACCACTCAAGACACTTTTTGCAGAATCCTGTCTTCCCACTGAGCTCCCGTGTTTGCTTCATGTTTCCAGACTTGGCTTTCCTCCCGCAAGACCCCACACTAATGCCTCTCTGCTCTTATGTTCCTTCCAGCCTGCCTCCCACTCTGCAACCCCAGCGCTT
Source organism: Edolisoma coerulescens (assembly GCA_013397115.1). NCBI lineage: Eukaryota > Metazoa > Chordata > Aves > Passeriformes > Campephagidae > Edolisoma > Edolisoma coerulescens. The sequence continues at coordinate 2,742,105 of VWZW01003059.1, read as the reverse complement.
CTGCTTTCCCTCACCCATGCTCTACGATACCCCTTCTCCCCCATTCCCTCTCTCCCCAAGCTGGGGTCTCCCTGCTTTCCCTGAGCCTCCTCCTCGGGGTGTGAACCCCTGCAGATCATGCAGAAACCCAGGGCACTGCTTGTGTCAGCAGAAACATGGGAAAAAAAAATAAAATGCTGAAGAAGGAGGTAGAAAGTAGCACATATTATCAGCTCCCCAGAGCTGCCACCGTGCAGACTCTTGGCACACCCACAGGATAGTGGTGATTTTAAATTATTTTGTATTTCCACAGGAGTTTCTATCACAACACAGATGGCTCACCTGTTGTTAGCCTTCTCATAGAAGAGCTTTCATATTCAGACGATAAAAATGCTGGAACAATTTATGACATTTCTATAATGAGGTATTATTCTGTTTCACGTTCTAAGGCAGTTTGAAAGAGGCAGTTATCTTCTGGGAAAATCCTACAGATAGTAGTTCAGGAATTCGTGTAACCATTTTACATAGTCTTCTGAGGTATTTTTCCTGCTGAATTCCTCCCGCAAGACCCCACTTGCAGCTTCATGAGGATGGTGCTTTGCCTAGTTTTCTCCTTTCTGTGTTTTTTTTCATCAACAGAAAGAAATGAAAAAAAAAAAAGGCTAGCCCAAAAGAAATGTAAAAGGAATATTCCTTTATCCCTTTGTGTATAAACAATACCACGCTTTAGAAATGTCTTAGTTTGAATTATGCAAGAAAGGGTTGATCTATTCCAGCAGTCACATCCCTGTATCATCCATTCTGTGGATGGTTAGAACAAGGGGAGCTGAAATCAAGCATTTCTTCCAGTGAATGACAAAGAATGTCGGTTCTGAGCCAGCAAGCTATAAAAATGAGCAAAATGATATAAGAACCTATTAGAGGTAGCAAGAGATAATGATGATAATGTCCATAATGTACTGTTTCTGCCACTTCATTCTGCATTAGAGACTATTGTTGAGAATGATCTGCCTCACCAGGTTCCTGTCTGTCCTGCTTCTCGCCTGGCTGCAGAGGCTTGCCCGGCTCAGTGTACTGTTCACTGGCCAGACACGGTAAATCAGAACCACTCCAGTGAACCCACAGCAGCGTGTGCTGGAGGTAGATGGTGCAAAACTATACTTTTTCATACAGCATCTGCCAGACAAAGGTTCCAAGAGATGAACCGATAGCAGGGTCAGTCCTGCTGCTGGCCCACAGCACTCTTTCCTAGTTGCATCCCCAGAAGAGAAAATGTTATCTTAAAGCTGTAATGGCAGCAGATAAACCTATTTTCCTTATTTTCTTAAGCTCTAGAACCAATTGTCTTCCTATCTGATTGTTTCAAAATCAGCATTTTCTAAGGGGCTGAGTTCCGTAGAAGCTGGGCTTCTCTATTTCTCTTGGGCAAGGCTGTGTATGTATGTGCTATGTAGCATGCACACAATGATTATTGCTAATAGAGAGGTTTTACACCTATGTGTTGAGCACAGTCACACTGTGATCCAGGTATGTGTGCAGAATGTCCAGCAAAGACAGTAGATACAAGCAACAAAGCCAAAATTGTCAAGCTCTCTGTGCAGACATGCAGACACTGTAGAGTGAATCCAGGCAGCAGAAATTTGCATTTGTCCAGGTTTTCCACATAGCTACTACTACCACCACTTCTGACTGACTTTGCTAGGCACTTTGTCAAAATGATTCTTTTCCTTTCTTTTTTCTTTTTTCCCTAAGGCTCATGGCAGTTCTATTCATTAATGACCAGGCATCTCTGGAGGAGACCATACAGCCCAAAGGTGTCACCAGCCCCCACAAGTAATCAAGAAAAGGACAGAAATAAGGGAGAGAGTCTCCCACTGATGCCAACTTTTCTCAAAAGGCGAACTTTGGTAGTAACTGGAAAACTCATTCTCTTGACTAACCTGGTATGAAATTCCGACAAGTTCTGTTAGGTGAAAGTCTGCTAGGAGAGTGTTTTGGTGACAGTGACATGGAGGTTATCTGAGATCAAGAGCTCACTGTACCTATGCGATTGGCTGGATTGGGGAGTTCCCCAAATACTTCAGCTCTCTAAGAGGCCACAAAATTCCTAACTTGTTTTACTAAGATAAATTTGGATCGCAGAAGACAGTTCCAGGAGAAGGGTTTTTTTTTTTATTTGCTTGCAATAGGCTGGTTTTCAGCCTATATTTCAATGTTTGTTGTATGTCAGGCATCCATTAGTTTTATCTTACATGCTTATAAAACAAAGCCGGTTAGTTAAATACCTGTTTTGCAATAATGTAGCTATTCCAGTAGCATTTTCTTTAGCAAGAATTTCTAAGTGAAAAGAATGCTTTTTGATGGTGCATGTCTCCTCTCTCATCTACTCCATGTTATGCAGGTAGCTCCATGCCTGAATCCTGCAGAAACTTGAGACTATTCAAAACAAACCTGTGACAACCTGGGAATAAGTGCACTTGATTAATAGCCTAGTCTTCATTTAGTCCACCTATATGTTCAATGAAAATATAATATCCAAAATACCATTCCTTTTGTGCAGATTCCCCAAAGCATTAGGGTAGCCCAGTGTTGAAGACTTAATTGTGGCAAACAAAGTGCTACTAAAGGTATCAACACTGTAATGTTAAATATGGCCATGTTATACCTTGGTATGTATTTGAAGGCAGCTTGTGCTTATTTCTAGTTCAAGCATAATTTTATATCATTGTTCTGAAAAGTAACCCCAGTTAAGACCTTATCTTTGGAAGAGAGTAAAACAAAAAAGAAGGTTCTTTTAATTGCTGACCTGGCCAATTCTCGTTGAAGAAAAAAGAGAAAAGTTTGACCAAATATGACCAGATTTTAAAAATCTGTTTCTTTCATTTAAATGAAATATCAATGAGTATTTATTTTAGACACAGTTATTTCAAGTCCAGCCCCGTATTTGTACAAAATCTACTGTAATATATTAAATTAAAGAAAAATGTAATCAGCATTAAAATGTATTTGACGTTGGTATCCAGTCAGTCTGAAAGATAGTGAGAGAGAGCATGTTCGTGTTTCATTCTGGTGTTGTTTGTTTCATAAGGGCCATTGAAAGTATCATTAAGGTATGTATCATTAAATTGTGGATTTATGTCCCCTAATTGTCTGGCTAAAAGGGTCCTCACCTAAGCTATGGATACAGGCTTTGTTTATATTACAGGATGTAGTACTGCAATACACTCCATGTTGCTCATACTCAGATGTCTACTCCAGCTGCAATCCAACTACCTCTGAGGGTAAACCCAGAGTTTTTCCTGTCCCTCTGCATGCCCTGGCTGTTTCTGCAGGAGAACCTCAGCACAGGGAGAGCCCCAGGATTCCTCTGGGCTGATAACAGAGTGACCTGGACTACAGGACACCATGGTTTGCACTGTGCTGCTGAACAGACATATCCCAAATCCCTGAGAGAGACTCCTCAAGACAGTGAACTGTCTGACCTAAAGTGTGTGTCCCAGAAGCATGGGATAAATTGTTCCCTGCAAGTGTCTCTCCTTGTGTTAACAATATCTCCTTGAATAGGCATTTAACTTTCAGGCAGTTGAAATTAGAGAAGGTGAAGCCCACTCTGACTGACTAACCATGTTTGTTCAGTGGCCCACTGAAAGCATGAAAGAGACAAGTGTAAAATATGTTACTCTACTGAGGTTTTATTTTTATGGCCAGTGACTCACTTCTGGGTATCCTGGGGCTGGATGGTCCTGCTCTGAGAAATGGGCTGTGTAAGCATCAGGGATTTGAGTGCATTTCTCTTGACAGCCCCTGTGGATGATCCAAAGGGTGTGCTGTCTGCTGTGTTTGGGGTACAGATTGCCAGGATGTGTGGCCTTGTGGGGCTGAACCACAGAGACAGATGAGGGACCTTACTGTACCAGTCCTGCTGGGAATTAGGCGTGAGCTCAGTGCTGAGCTCTTAATTTCTGAGCATAGCTTTTCCCCTAGAAGCGAAATATTGCATGCCCTGGGGACTTTACTATTTGTTTGCAGCTGAAATGCCTCAGGACTAGATAAAAGCTTTGAAAATCTGTATTTTGGATGTGTACAGTTCTCAGGGGCTGAAGCCCTCAGGTGCTTTCTAGGAAGCTCCTGCAAGGGCAGTTATTCTCAGTCTCTTATGTTTCTGCTCCATCCCTGTGTAGTACCTGATCTCCCAGATCAGACCTGTAGAAACTTGTTGGAGTCCTTATAATAACCTCTTTATGTCTTTTTGTCACCTGAAAATGAGTACTGACACTGCCTTTCACTGCTTGCAATCTGAAGCAATAAATCAAGTGCACTGTCACACACACAAATCCTCTTGGTTTTGTCACTGTCTGGCTTTTAATTCAGCTCAGACTGGATATTATTTCGGGTTTTAGACCAAGTACAGCAATTAGATGCTTGCCACACTGCTAATAATTTAAGACTTAAAAATATCAATCACTGTTACTGCAGATAAATGTTACCCAGTATGACCAATGCATGAATGAAAACCTTTTAAGGTGGAGAGAAGCTACAAGATAGAAAATAGTATGTTTTATCACAGGAGAGGCTAGCTACTAAAGGATGTGCAGACACACATCAGTGTCTAAAACTACTGTTGGTTACAGGAGGATGATCTGATAAAACATGGATATTAAAAATGCCCTCAGTTGCTGTCGTGCTGGGTAAAGGCATTTCAAAAATCTAATCACTGTACTTGTGATGTGCCAGGACTTCTGGTACTCTGTTTCCCTGTACTATTCTGCTAATGCTTGGGAAAGGTGGCAAGATAAAGCCATGGTGTCTTCAGCTATTCTGGAGCAAATCCTACAGCAGTGAGAGCCTGTGCTGTTTCCCTCAGTGTGGCACTGGGCAGCTGCTGTGTTTCTAACGTGTAATATCCTGCAGAAGGGAGGCAATAACTGAAGAAGAATGCAGCCTATGTGCGTTTTGTTTGTCTAATTGAGTCACAGCCTGGATGTGGCAGTGTGTCTGGTAGAGGCTGGGGGCTTCTTTCATGCATTCTTTTCTATCAAACATCTGTGGAACAAGATTAATATATTTAGCTGCTCTTCAATTTTTTTTTTTTTTTTTTTGAGAAACAAATCCTTTCAACATGATTTCTGGTAGAATCACATTGCCTAATTTCCCATGTTTGAAGTGACCTTTTCCTTTGCTTCCTTCTAAATGAAATTACTGCAAATTCATTATTCATAGCATCAAGGCACAGAGACCCAGTTGTAGAAAGTCAGGAGGTTACTTTCTTTGAAAATCTTTTGAAATCCTCAGACTTAGCTTGTATATACCAATATCTCATGATAGCGTCAACGACTTTGTTCTAGCAGAGTACAGTGTAGGCTAATTGGGAAGGTTGGGAAGCTAACTGTGTATTTCTGACTAAGCTGATAACCTTTTCCTCTGCCTTGGTTAGTCCTTGATTAAAGTTTCTGGAAGCTGCACAAACTAGATAGTCAACAAACATGCAAATCCTTGGCCATAAAAAATCCTAGCTTGCTGGTGTGTACACAGGTTTTGCAGTGACCCCCTTTTTCTGCTGAACATAATTCTGGAGCTCAATTAGTTTGTATCAGTGAAGAAAATCCAAATAGTGTTTTCAAGTGATGAATTATCATAGCATTCATCTACATATAAATGTATTAATATTCTTTAGGCTTATTAGTATTCTCAGAGAGTAATACTCTTCAGTTTCAAACAAATATATTCAAAGCTGCTTGTTTCCTATAGCACACTGATAAGAAGAGGAAATATCACCAGTTTAAGGATTTAGCTGAGAAGTTCGGTTCACATGAACAGCCACAGTCTTTTCATGAGGAACAGGCAAGCCTGTCTTCTTTTAATTTGTTTTCATCTCAGGAAATATCAGGCATGTGAGTAAGACTAGCGTGATGTTTTCAGTCTTCTAATAATATAATATATGTCCACGTATATATGTATGAAGTTTGCATGAAGCTTTTCTTGGAGAGTTTTGATGCAAGAGTGCAAGAAATTCCTCCAGATTTTTATCCAGCACTGCAAAAAAAAGTGTCTTTATTCACTTTTGCACTTGCAAAGTTAGGACTGTCTCATATATGATTGTTTTTTTTCACTTTCTAAGAAGAAAAAAAGCTAACTTAGATTACCCGCAATATGTGTGAGAGATCTAACCCCGAGTTAGATGAAGGGGCACCCTTGCATGAACAACCACTTCAGAAGTCCATTATAGTGAATTTTCTGTCTAGCAGGTCTGAATCAATTTTGGGGATTTTTGACAGTAAATGAAACCAGTTGATCATTAATTCAGTACCAGCTTGATATTTTTTACTTAGTTCTGTTACACTGTGGTGATTTGACCCTGGCTGGATGCTGGATGCCCATTAAAGCTACTCTATCACTGCCCTCCTCAAGTGGACAAGGGAGAGAAAACATAGCAAAAGGTTTGGAAGCTGAGATAAAGGCAGGGAGAGATCATTCACCAATTACCATCACCTCCATGGGCTGCAGGGGCACAGCTGCCTCACCATGAGCTGCTCCACGGGCTGCAGGGGAATCTCTGCTCCAGCACCTGGAGCGCCTCCTGCCTCTCCTGTTGCACTGACCTTGGTGTCTGCAGAGCTGTTCCTCTCACATATTCTCACTGCTCTCTTCTCTGGCTGCAATTACTTCTGCCCAATAACTTTCTTTTCTTCTTAAAAATGTTATCCCAGAGGTGCTACCACCATCTCTGATTGACTTGGCCTTGGCCAGTGGTGGGTCTGTCTTAGAGCCAGCTGGCATTGGCTCTGTTGGACATTGGGAGAGCTTACAGCAGCTTCACAGAGGTGCCCCCCCTTCCATTACCAGAAACTTGTCCCACAAACCCAATGCATAGATACATATAAGTGAAGGTAACAGAATCTTTTCAATTTGTAACAAAACCACACAATTTATTTTTTATTTGTTGCTTAACATGGTGAGACTATGATAACTGTCAATCTTCTTACTTCTAACATACACAAAACCAGTAATATTATAATACAAAGAGAATTAAAACTGTTTTTGTGTGCCAAAGAAGTGACTGCTCGTTTTTAATAAGCCATCTGTTTCATTTAGAAATTGGCTGTTTATAAATTTCCTTTAGTCAGCAAAATATTGGCTTCTTCTAGTAATATTGAGAAAACCCCACAGGATCCAACTAATAAACTGTATTCTCTTTTCACTGTGAAAAAAGAAAAAACTAAAGATTTTAAAAGACGTTACAGTGTGAGGCACAATATTTGTGGCCAGATGAAGCCATTGGGAATTGGAGGAAAATGGGTAAGGGAGGAGGGGCAGTACCTGTCCAGCCTCATGGACAAACCTCACCAGCACTATGCTGGTGGGAAGCATGGTTGGGAAAAGGAAAGGAGGAGGAAATCTAACTAGTTACAGTGATGGGGAGGAGGGACAATGGTCTGTATCTCCCAAGATACTTCAAAGAGAGTTCCAGGGCACCGAATGCTCACAGAATGAGGTTTAAAACAATACAATACTCAGTACTGAAATTGCTGCGAAAGTTTTTCGTTCTCATGCCATTTTGGAGGGCAGGGAAGACACAGCAGAAGGTCATATTTCAGTGGTTAACAGCTGAGTTTCCATGAGAGTTTTACTGGAAGAAGGATACAGATGGTGTGTTTGGGAGGCCCCTGGTTCATGAAATTTGCAGCACAAATAAGAGAGCATATACAAGAGACAAATAAGATGTAAAGGGCAGGACCACAAGGGCTGGGAAGCAAAGAGGGGCTGCAAACATGTTCACTTCTTATAAAAGGGAAAGTTGAGAGATGGGCTTGAAGAAAGGGTGCTTAAGGCATAACAAAGATGCCACATGGTTCTTCACCAACGCTCTTGCTGAGGATTTTCCAGTCTTGCTGAGAAAGGCATAACAAGATGGCTGAAAACTGACATTAGATAAAATGAATCCTGAAAGAAGATGCAGTTTTTTAACAGGGAGAAAAGGAATAATTTATCAAGGAATGTGGTGAATTTGGCATCTCTTGATGTCTTTATGGCAAAAGTAAAGTACATCTTTTAGGAGAATATTTAATCAAGCACTCAAAAGAAGTTATACAACTTGGTTGTGCAATGGGTTTTGCTGTGTGGTTGTGATTATTTTTCCTTGATTTTGGAGCCAATGAATATATGAAGTTCCTCATTTATTTTCTTTCACAGAAGGAGAATAAAAACCCCTGCATTGTCCCAGCATATTCATTGCTACTGCTGTTCCGCATTAAGAAATGCCTATAACAAAATCTCATTATTTAGAGTTTCTGACAGTCGCCTGCAGTGGTCAGAGTTTATTCCCCTTCAGTACAGATTTGCCTGAAAATATTTCATTTGGGACTGGTTGGGGGTGGCAATTATTTGCTCTTAAAAGTTAATATCATTCTTTATGGTTGTTCTGTGCATGCTTTCCACATGCTCAGGGTCTGCCATTTTTGGGGCAGAGAGGGTGCCCTAGTGCCTCAAGTCCTGTGCTGTGCATCCCCTCCTGTGAGAGCCCCTGAATGCAGCTGAAGTGTCACCCTGGTGCTCTGCTTCACCTGTGTTCTCCTGTTTGTAGCACACAGGGTGCTGGTATGTGGCCAGCCCATGCACTGCTCTTGCAGGGTCACAGGGGAGCCCTGACCTGCAGGGCATGACCACCCAGCCACTCACTTACTGAGGTACTTGAGGCCAAATGAAGGTACTGGACAAAGCAAAATGAGTGAAGTACTTCCAACTTTGCAGTATAGGAAGGCAAACAAAATTATGTTTGTCTGTTCTGGCCACAATGAAGTGACAAGATATGAATAACATTTTAAAAGGTGTAGTGGTCACATAACAGAATACATAATTCCAGTCCTCCTATAAAACTACCCAAGATGCAGCAAAATTTATGGGAAGTAGATTAATCTGTTAACTTTTATAGGTTTTGGAGGTAATTTCAATAAAATCCTCTTGGTTTCTTTATTATACTAGAATCTTCCCTAAAGAAATTGGTATTTTATTATGATGTTTGTCTTGGACTTTCAAGAATTGCAGTTTTAATGTACCCAATTACTTTTGTTATTAAAAAGTCAGAAAGAAACCTGATTAACATGTTAGAAATTCTGGCTGTACTATCCAAACAATTCCACTTGGTTAGCAGAAAAATTTGGATCCAAATTTTACTGGCAGGCAGCAGACTTGTAATTGGGTTAAAAATAAGCAGGGAATTAGTTAAAAAAAAACCAAACAACTAAGTAATTTACTCATGCCTCTGTATATTTTGTGCCAAAATATAGTCTGATTTGAAGGTTTTTTCCTTTTTTTTTTTTAAAGCAGCTTTGGTAAAACTTGTATGGTAGGTGATACCCTTGTTCTACTGTGGGAAAAGTGGAAAAACAATTTCAAAATTCCCTTACTGCAATAATTTTGGGAAAACAAGAAGCCAGGCAGTACCAAAAGTAGGATTTTGAATGCTACCTTAATTTAGACGTATGCTGTAAGAGATACATTAATTTAAATACTTTCCACAATGCAATTGATTTCTTTTTTGAATGTGAATCTTAATAAATCATGCCTGCTAACATAGTCCATTAAATGAGATGCATAATGTGGCCAATTTAATGTTCTCCTAGGAGCTGGGTGGAATTTTGGCCCCATGGAAGTCAGTGGGAGTTGTGCCACTGGCTGCAGAAGGTCCAGTTTTTTCACAGCAGTTTTGAATGTGCGTGACTAGTGTGCTTGATTTGCAACTTAATGTTTAGTTTTGCACTTACATTGGAAAGGAACATTTTAAATCCTATCAGGAAGGAAGCCAATGCATGTTCTTAAACCTTTGGTATTATTTCCTTTGGAAGAACTAGACAGAGAATAATATGTATTTTTTCTTTATCTGATGGCAGTATGCTGTACTGAAATGAAAAGCATTTCAACCTGAATTCAATTTTATGTTTTCCTACGTATGTGTTTGTGTGTGTATCCTACTGCCGTTATTTCCTATTGACTTAAGATACAGTTAAATATGGGTGACAGGCACGATAGGACTTTCTTTGTAAACCTTTGCCCATTAGGAATTGAAGGTTGGTACGAAAATCTCTCCCTTCTTCAGTTCCTTTTTGGTATCTGGAAATTCACAGCAGATGGCCTCAGTTCTCTCATTTGCACCATTCTGACTTCACTGATTTAGGTCGTAGTAAATCCTGGTTATCCAGCTATGAAAGTGGGATCAGGACCAGAATTTTGGCAACTGGCTCTGACTATAAAAACAAGAACTCAGTGCAAAGGAGCAGTTTGTGCCTCTAACAAAACCTGTGGGATTTTTTGTGTTTACTTCACTGGAATCTGGATGTCACCAAAATGTGGTGTTCTTCTGCAGTCGCCTCCGTTCATGTTCTGGTAATGAGTGATGGATGAAATATCCCAGGGAAACAAAAATTCAGAAAATACATCACTTGCCAGTTATAGAGAAACCTGATGTAATTAGGATTTGCAGCCTTTGCAGAAGTGGGTTTTGTGTGATTTTTCATTTCTGTGAGGGGGCGAGCAGTGAAATCTATGCCCAATGTACCATAGGCAAAGACCTGATATGAAAAAATAGAACAGCAGATTTAATTTCCATTTTTTGTGTGAGATATTTAGCATTTCTGCTAAGCTGTAATATGGCACTGTGCTGAAATCCATAAGTGCATAACTTTCCTAAACGGCAAATTTAGTTATACTGAATTTGCTAGGTTTCCATAAAATTGCTGTAGAAGCTTTGTGGCAACAGAATTCTACATAAATGCAATTTGCAGGTTTGTCACTTTTTCAGCTATATTTTCCATCCTTCTCATCTTTGTGTTATGGAGAGATACTGACTTTGTGGAATCACTGCAGAAAGTTATAAATGATGTATGAAATGAGAAATCCCTGCTCAGAGCACAGAACTTAATCTATGCTATTTGCTCTGAAAGTCAGCTCAGCTGCAAGCAGAAAAGCCCACCAAATCCAGAAGCTAAAGACTAAGAAAACTAAAGCACACTCTAAGTATTTTTTTTTTATTTCCACTTTGTACCTGGGATAAGCCAGGGCATGGAACTGCAAGCTGCAGAAGGTCATGGGGAGGGCAGACATTCACAGCTTGGGTGTGCTGAGATGTGCTGCACAGTCTGTGGGTTGAGGAGACCGTCCTCCCCTGAGAGAGGAATTTCTGTGCTGTGCTTCAATGGGAAGAGGGGATACAGGGATAGCTGCAGAAGAGGGAGTGGGCTTAATTCCCCCAACACTGCATGGCCACTAATGAAACAATACTATAAAATGCCCCAGGATTTTTCAAGCTGAAGTGTCTTTGTGCATGTAGTGGTTACAGCACTTGTGTGGGATCACTTGTCAGCACGGCACAGTTTATCTCACCTTGCTGGATGCACAGAATCCACAGCTACTGCTGCCATCCTGCAGGATCCAGCCCATTGGAGAAGTAAGTGCTGCAAGAGCAAAAAGTAATCCTGAAAGGAAGCAGTGATTTCCCTCTCCTCATCCATAGATTTCTTAGACTCCTGCCTGAAAGCTGCAATTCTGCACTAGAGTTAGGGAGGCTACTGTTAGTCGATTGTGTCTTTCTGTAAAGAAGGTATTTTTTGCAGTTGTTGTGTAAAACTCAGTTTTCCATGGAAGTTGCTTTGGCAGAAAGATACGTTAGCCCTGCCTATGAGTAGGGACAATCAGCCATTTTGTGGTACAAGCAGCTTGCAAATGACTTTAGTGGTTCCTAAGAAAAAAACGTCTCTGCCAATCATTTGTAGAGGGGAATGCAATATACAGGTTATAGCAAGTCTTGGCTTATCACACTGTTTATTGTTCTCTCTACTCTACCGTGAACTCCTTGTCCATTGTGGATACCTGCTGAGAAGGATGGTGAGGGAAACTTCATCTTCTGTAATCCCAGAGTCAGATCTGGGCAGGAAGAGAGAGCAGCAGGTCACAGGCTGAAGTGGTCAGATTCTGACCCTGGCTTTGGTAAGAAACTTTTCTAGGAAGCTGTCTCTGCTGATGCTCCCAGTAGCTTATTGCAGGGGCTGTCTGTGGCTGCAGACTCCTTCAGTAGCTGCTGTGAATCCCAGAGCAGCCTCGAGTCCTGAAGGATGAAGTGTTTAAATGTGTGCAGAGGGTCAACTTGGAAAGACCAGGATTTATTTACAGGACAGTTGGCCTGCAGTCTAGCACACAGAGCTACTGCTTATATCCTAGGTAAAATAGATGACTTGGCACTTGGAAAGTGCTACAGATATTGCTAAAGAGGTGTTTCTTGGCTCATCCATCTCTTGCAAGGTGCAGAGAAACTGTGGCAGCTGTATAAAGAGTTTGGGGAAAAATAGGGACACATGAGTAATGGAGTAGTAAAACTCAGTTCAGCTCCTTGGCACTTGAAAACTCACAGCCAAGCCCTGTGGCCCTTACTTGGGAAAAAAAAATTATCTGGAGAAATCAAAGGGAGTTTTAACTTAGAAAGCCACTCTGCTGCTTGCTTGTTCCAGGGGTAGGTGTTCAGCAGCAAAGTTCCTTTTCTTTGGCTATAAAGGCTGTGACTAAAGGCAAGTATCTCCTCTTAGTATCACTAGTGATGCAAAATTAGTCAGAAGCACAATTCTAACAGCTAGAAAAATCTGCCATATTATTAGAAACAGCTTCTGAAATGCTGAAGAAAACTATAATCAACTGCTAAAGCACGTCTTGGGGAACTAAAGGGGTTTATAAATAATCATTAGAATAAACTGCTCCCTGCCGTGAGGCACATCTCTTATTATGTCTGCTATGTCCCTTTCGGCTTTCTCAGTGCATCATCAAGCATGGATTAAGGTCAAATAAATTTAGGATGAGTGAACACAACAGTCTTGACTAAGTTTCTAAAAATATGAAGGACATGATTTTGTGAGTGAACAAGTGCAATGTATTCAATTCCACTAAAATACTCAGATTTCAACTGGTTCATTAGACCCTTTCTCAAGAAAAATATATTGGCAACATCACTATGCCAATAAATACACATGTATTATGTTTAGAATAATGCATACAATTAAGTCAATATAATGAGGAATAAATATGGTGGAAGTGAATATGCTTCCTCCTATTTTTAAAGTACTTTACTGTTTATATATTTTTTGTGTTTGAAATTATATCAGTTGTATCAGGAGATACTCCAGATTTGAGCAAGCAAGCAATATGTTACATAATATTATTCTCATGTTTATTGACATTTTTCTTAAAAGTTAGACTCCTAAACCAGCTTTTTATTGTGTGTGCATTTGTCTCCAGTATGATGTAGTTTGTGCCTCCCTTACAACCATGACATTAATGCCAATTCTAACTTTTAGCTTAAATAGATCTTCCTGATGCTTATCCTTAGAAGTGTTTCCAGAAAGCAGCTAACTCCCAGTCACTGGCTTGCTAAAGCCAGGCTTGTTCACCTCCTACTCTAGAGGAGACTCTGCTTCCCAGATGGGATGATGTGGAGCTGGTGGAGGATGCCTGTGGGACGTGCCTTCAGCAGCACCAGAGCTGAAGGAGGGAGGGCTATAGGTCCATCTTAGTCTGCACTGAATGAGGATAACAAACCTGACAGCCCTGTGGAGAGAATGCTGACCAAACCTGAAAAATTAAACTTGATCAGAAAACATAAATAAATTAGGTGCAAGGAGAGCTGGTGGGAGCTTCCACAAACTTAGGCAGAGAGAAACAAAGCATCAGAAGAGGAAAACAAATGAATGCGAGCAGGGCAAGGTGTCTGCTGCAAGCAGAAGAAAACCCATTTCAGCATCTGCAGTAAAGAAGAGTGCAGTTTCCCCAAAGAAGAAGCCTCCCGACGGCTCCCTGGTCTTCCTTCGGGTGGGCAGAGGGACACTTCCCTATGGCAGCACGCAGTCTGTGCAGAGATGAAATTGCAGGCTCCCCCAAGGAAGGCAGTTATTGCTTGCAGCCTGTCTCTATTCTCTGGCACTGTGCTGAATGCAGTCTCTGTTCTGTGCTGCTTTTCAGCCTCCCTTCTGAGCTTTATCTTCCAAGCTTTTGCTGACCTCCTATGTATTTTGCGTTATCCTCTGGTTTCTCAACTGATGTTATTACTGATGTACCAGGGTTTTTTTGAGAATAAAGTCTGTATGTTTTTTATAGCTCTGCACACCAGTCTTGCATTTTATAACGGGTACCGCAGTGAGCAGTTGTTAACTGTAGATGCTGTTGTCTGTTCAGCAAGTTACAACAGTTTTTTCTGCAGTTTCTAGTAGCCAGAGTGATTAAGGTGCGTAGCTAAAAACTATCCCATGCTATAGATAAAGACCAATAATGTTTCCAGGGTTTGTTTGGACTGTTGTTTTGTTTTAGATTAGCAAAATCTGCTTTATCATTTTGAGGGTAGAGAGGGACCTGATTGCAATAAAATCAGAACAAGATTTGTAGCATGTTCTTATAAATAAAAGCATGCTGCTCTGCCAAATTATGTAAAATGTGGCATGTCACATTGTTCTGTTCCTCTCATAATCTATGGTGCCATATGGACTTAAAAAAATAGGACTATTATATGGATTTCTGCAGCATAATTGGCATTGACACTTGTATTGATTGAATAAATGAAATAACATGCACAGTTCTGACAATCTTTGCAGATTTGTAAGATTACAGCCGTGATGATTCTATGTCAGCAAAAAAAGTCTTTAGGAATTTAAAATGAAGCCACAGCCAGTTCATTAATATACATATGTTTGAAATTGCAGCCCTAACAATTGAGTTCTCTGCACTGAATGCTATAATATATATTGTCATGAGCTATATGCCCTCAGATCATTTCTGAGAATTACAAGAAAATTATGGAGTGGAGAACATTTTATTATTGTGCTTTTCATCCAGGGATACAGCCTTGCACTGATGAAAATTGAAAACACTGAAAATTAAAATGTAAATGCATTTATCAAAAGAAGAGGAAAAAATTGAATCCTGAACTTTAACTGCTTTTGCATTTTACTTCTTCAAAAACCAATTTTGATATTTACATCTCAAAAGCACAAGTAGTCAGGCTCTGTAATATCTATTTGGATTCTTACTAATAAGTGACTGGATGTTTGTTGCTGGGGGTCTGAAGATTTGTTTTAGTAAAACAGCATGGAAAGCTTTGTGGGTGTTTATTTGCCTATGAGCTTATTCTGAGAGACAAACAAATAATTATGCATTTATTTAATGTTTCTCTCCTTTCTGTTAAACACAGGTTTTTTGTGGTTTTTACAGGTCAGTGCCACATTACAAAGGACGTGAGTTACTCATGTCTTTGCAGGGAAGAAAGAAAAGACAGAGAGCGATGCACACTAGAAGCTCTTTACATGAAATTTAGCACTTAATAGACAGGAAAAATGCATAATTTAAGATATATTTGAGCTGGAATTTTTTTTCCTTTTCGTTTCAAAAAACATGTATTGTTTTTTTGGTTGACATCCTGACTTAACCAAGGATACGTCAACAGCCCCTAAGAAAGAGCTCATCCATATGCTGAAGAAGACTGGGGGCTCAGTTTCCTGCAGAGGAAGAGTGTTGGATGAAGCATGGAGGCAGGCAGGCTGTGCAGCAGAGACAACCTGTGCCTCTGGTGCTGCCATGTAATGTAAGAAAAGAAGAGGTTCATTGAATTATCTGAATGGAGGTTGTGCCTGTTTGTGCAGTCCTTATGGTATACACAATGAGAATAGTTGACTCTCTGTAGCTAAAATCCATCCAAATCCTCTACAAGTGGCACAGGTAATGAGTAGGTAAATCCTTTTTGTAGCATTTTCACTGCTTTTGTAATTCCCTTCTCTTTCTTTTTCTTAACTTTGGAAACATATTTTTTCTGGTGGACATTTTCTGAACTCCTCCATGCTGGGTAACAGTACTAGATCCCCTAGATTTAAGTGACAAACCTGACAGACTTAAGGGCCTGATGCGAAAACTCCTGCCCACGTGTAAATACAGAACATGCACCAGAAGAGAAAAGGAGCGCTGTTCTTCCTTCCCTGCCTTACAGTAGATGTTTTTGAATCTTTGGTTTGACCATGTCTGTCTCTTCTAGTGTTCCCCATTGTATTTGGAAGACAATTTTTATCTTTCCTTAATATTTTTAAATAACTTTCAAATTCTAAGGTGATAAGTAAGAATAAGAAACACACGCAATATTATACATAACACAATATCTATCACAGAATAATTGGCACCAAGCAACAGTTATTGCCTTTTAGGATCTCAGTTACTGAAATTGTTGAGAATTTTGCTGCATTCATATTTCAAAGAAAAAAACTTGTCAAGCAAAGAGATTGAAAAAATTATATCTATTTATGCTAAATATGTTCATAGCATTTTTTAGAATAAAAGAAAATCTGGTTTCATTATCTTTATTTAAGAAAATCTCAAAATTGTTTGGCTGGGTTTTGGTCGGAAAACTTTTTTTTTAGTTCTGTTTAGGTATCTGATACTTCTTTTTGCTTTGAAAGGAAAATTACTTCAATGTTTCAGATGCCAAATGGTGGAATATGTTGGGCTATCAAAACAGAATACAACAGTTATGATCAGAAACATTTTGCTTTAGCGTGTAAGCCATTATTTCTATAAAATTATTCATATTCTTAGAATTTAACAGGCATATTTGGTGAATTTATTTACATCTTTCCAATGTTTTATGCATTTCTTGTTTCAGTTTTATCTTTGTTATTTCTGTTCCCCTGTCTTTCTTGAATTTATGATTAATGTTTCTTTAGGCAACAAAACAATACATGCCAGATCAAGAGTTATGCAAAGACATAGGTTTTTTTGAGAAATAAAATGATTCAATAAAATATCAGTATTCATAGCAAGTTTTCTTTCTATGCAAGAGATGTTGTGGGCAAAAGTTATGCTTAGACCAAAATAAAAACTGTCCAAAGAGTAGAGAGAAATGGAACAAGCAATAGATGTTTGTGGAAAATTCCAGTCACTACCTGGATCTGGATACAATTGGCAAAGAGGACAAAAGAACTAATGGCATGGATTTAATGGATCAAGTTTCTCCTCTGCAGTTCATCTCTTCTTTAATGGCCCATGAAAAGTGAAGACCAAGAGATTTGGACCAAAGAGCTGCCAGAGACTAAACCAACCATTACCTCTTGAAAGATTGCATCATTGATGCTTTAAATTAAAATTTTATTGCCATTTTAAAATGTCTGTGAGTTACCCAGAGAAAATAAAATATATGGTTTTCAGAGAGCGGTCATTATTTTTCAGCTAAATAAGAAATGTCCTTTCCCCTTGGGAGCAGTGTGAAATGGAGCCCTCTGTAGGTCTTCCTCAGCTAGATTCCTGGCCAAAGACTTTCCATGCACATCTGGTTCTTTGTTCCTTTTGAAAGAGATGAATCAAGGTTTGGGTCACATCTGCAGGCCCTACTCTAACAGTAAAATAAAAAGAACCATATTTTTCTTATGGAAGAAAGTAATTTTCCAACTGATCTAAGACAAAGATGGGGGCTGTTTAGCCTGGAGAAAGGAGACTCAGGAGGGACCCTTATTGCTGTCTACCACTACCTGAAAGAATATTACAGATGAGTGGGGATTGATCTTTTCTCCCATGTAACAAGCAATACGACAAGAGGAAATGGCCTCGAGTTGTGTCAGGTTTAGAATGGATATTAGAAAACATTTCTTCACTTAGAGGGTGGTCAAGCACTGAAACAGGCTGCCCAGGGCAGTGATGGAATCACCATCCCTAAAAGTGTCAAAAACCATGTGGATGTGGTGTTTGGGGACATGGGTTAGAGATGGACTTGGCAGTGCTGGGTTAATGGTTGGAATCAATGATCTCAGAGGTCTTTTCTAACCTTAATGATTCTATGATTCTATGATACTATGGTTTAGTGGTGAACGTGGCAGTAACAGGTTAGTGGTTGGACCTGATGATCTTAAAGGCCTTTTCCAACCTAAACAAATCTGTGATTCTCTGGTTTTGCGGTACAGCCTTCTCCTGCATCTAGCATGGGGTGTCATGGGAGAAAACACCACTACCTCAGGCTGCTCTGTACCTACCTGCCTTACATCTGAAAGGCAAATACTTAGAGACTTAAATACCAACATGGCCCACAGGGGTTTGGGTCAACAGTTTTTAGGCTACAATTCCCTAACAGGGCTGTTAGTGGCTCAGTGACCACAGTGGGAAGGGGGGCCCAGGCAGGTACCTGTGGAGAGTGGCTGTTCAAGAGCCAAATATTCTTTGTGTGAAAGAAAAGGTAATATTTTAATGAAGATTCAGCGGTTTGGAGCTCTATACTGTGGCTCAGGGGCATTCAGGCCTAGGTTCAAAATATCGGTGTGCAAGGGAAATACCTTCATAATTGCTGGATGCAGTGGCACAGCTTAGCTCCAAAGAACTACTTTACGCTGGACAAAATGGCTCTCAAAGGCACTCAATCATAAGAATTCTGTTTCTGAATAACAGAAATATCCTCAGCTGGGAAATTTGGTCACTGATAGTATCCAGGCAGCTTGAGAAACAGCCACTTCTCTGTGAATAGCGGGGAATGTAGCATTTGTAGCTCTTCTGTTCAGGAATGAATAGGACTGCTTTCCAGGACACAGTGTAAGGATCTCCTGCAAAAAAAAATTATGTAGGTGCCTAAAATCAGCAAAATTGAAGTGCCTATACTGGGAACTGTAATTTTGAGATAGTTTTTTTGGCTCTCACTTACATATGGAGGAGTCTAAACTCCACAGCTGCCTGATATTATATGGTGCGGGATTTTTTTTTTCTGTGTTGTTGTTGTTTGTTTTTTTTTTTTTTTTTTAACAGTAAAAGTTGGATCATTTGTGAAGAATCTTAGAAACTCCATCTCACCTTCCTGCACAGGAAGGTTCAATCCCAGATCTCTCACCTTTCCCTCATAGGAGAGGCTCAGCTGCTATGATGCTGGTACAGGAACTGGAGTGGGGTGTGAGGGGGCAGAAAATATCAGTTGTCTCTCTGACTGAAGCTGTTCCACTGCACAGAAAAACATTTCCAACTAAAAAGATCAATCAGGCAGCAAGAGGAAATATGACTGTATCATCTAGCAGTTTGTACAGTCAGCTGGCAGAAGGAAATCTACATATCACCCCTCCACCAGGCTCTTTCTGCATGCCTTTATATGAAAAATCACTGGAAAGTATATAAAAAAATCTGACCCTATGATCTTTCTTTCCACTTATTGCTTAATTGGATTGTACATAAGTGCTTTGCATAGGAGGAACCCTTGTCAGAAGTATGAAGCTTTTCCTGCTGAATGGAAAGATGAAAACATGCTCAATAAGCTACTATATGTGTCTCATAAGCTAAGCTCCAAGTTGACCTTTGATCCCACAAAACAAAGAACTGCTTTTAAAATATGTCTTAATTGCAAAGTATGAAATCAAAACCAGTTGTTGGTGGCAATAACTTCTGTGCATCCCTGCTATTACCTACAGAGAAAGAAAGTGCAGGCAGCCTGAGAGACTCCCTGGTAGTCTATGCACAGCAGAACCCTTTCAGAAAAAACTCAGATAGAAATTAATAATGTTCCTTCTCCCAATGTGTATCTTGTTCTGTGTCCAGCGGAGGCCTGACTGCTTATACAGCTGAGAAATTCAGTCTCAGTGCCTTGCTGGTTTTGTGCAAAGATTTTATTCAAGCTCTGCTTCGTTTCCTAGGTTTGAGCCTTCTGTGCTTTACTGACGTGCATTTACGGCTGGACAATTCCCAGTATCGAACAGCAGTATGCAGAGCTTTTTGTGAGGTTAGGAAATGAATCTGAAACTTAACAAACCATTGTTTATCTCATTGTATGCATCTTCAGAGAGCCAAGAGCAACCTACACAGTGCCACTGTTGTGTGTTTTAATTCACAGCCGATGAAAGTAGATTGTTGTTCACAGCAGAAGCCCTGTCCATGGAATGTACCCTGAGCCTCAGTGCCCTGCACTGCCCTGTGCCCATAGGAGTCACGGGACCTGTGTGGCTGTGGCTCCCAGTGTAGCCTCAGTGAGCACGGCATCCTTTATGCCTGGCTAACAAATTCACTTAAAGGAGCATTCACTCAGAGGCTGGCACTTTCCCCCCGCCCCCATTTTGTCAGATGGATGAATGTCATGGCAGCCAAGGACAGATTAAGGTTTGAAATATTACAAGCAGAAGCCTTTCACTAAGATAATATAAAACCAATTTTTGCAAGCATATCTCTGAGGAGGAAATAGGTTGGAGATTATAATGAGAATTTTTTTCTAGCTCTAAAATTTTGTTAGGATGCAAGCAAAAAAGGAAACAAACCATCCAGTAAACCTATCAAACTTAGCTCAGTACTGAAACTCCAGTGCTTCTTAAGACAATACTGCTTGAAATTGCGACATCATTCAATTTTAAGTGATTTGCATACCAAATGCAAAAAAAAAATGATTAACTGGAAACTTCCCCCCTACACCCCTCTGAGACATATGGTGAGACAGCAACAGAAATGATGGATGTAGTGGATGATTGCTTGCTGAACCAGTGTGTGAGAAACTATGCTAGGAATAATTCATGTCAAGACATGGTCTTAACTAAAAGACGTATTAAAAACAACATCTTGACAGGTTTAATATCTTACATGATACACATAATCCGTGACTTCTAAGGCATGCGATTATCTCTAAACATGATATTTCAGTAAAACTTCAATTTTATGAAAAGATCTCAAGAAATGCTTGATCTAATGTTAAATCAACCTTTCACAAAATAAAGGAAACTTCAAGTCATTCTGAGGTATGGTATGGCCTCATCTTTATCTAATACTGCTTCAAATCAGTAGTGATTCCCCAGAGAAAGTGGAGTAGCAATGGTATGAAATAGGTGAAAGTGACCCAATAAACAGGATAATGAGGCATTTTGGATGAAAATGCATTTCATATGAACAAAGGATTTAGTGCTTTGCCATAATGAGAACCCACTGACTGCTAATACAGCAGACGTATTTCACATGTATTTCTGTCACCTGTATTTCATTAAAGAGTAAATTTTACAATACTTAAAGTGACAAAAGATTAAGTTGGATGTTTAACAATTATGAAAATGAGATGATATTAACAAATAAAACTGGCATTGCTTACTTCTGTGATTAATTTGTGGTTGTTGTGACAGTTATGAGATCAGTAACAGTGGCTTCTAAACTGGCCACTTAGTTGTGCCCCACCCTGAACAGAAATCCTGGGTGAGGGGCCAGAGGACCGAGCTGGGATATATGGATCCCCCCTAGCATGGGATCCTGGGCACACCAGTTTTCCCATGTCATCTCTTGTTTGTCTCACAAGTTGTGAAAGCTGTCCTTGACTAAAAATATTTCAAAGTATTTTGCACAGTCACTGGCCAATGAAATCAGCTAATGAAAGGTAAAGGCTACAAAATGTCTTCTGTTCCATAGTGCTTTTCATCAAAGGACAGCATCCTCGAGAACTGAAATAAAGAGAGCTGGGATCAACATGCAGAAGGGCCAAGTAATTAATCTGTGTTTCATAAAAGAGATGTTCAGGTATCGCTGAGGTTAGGTGTAAAGAAGATTGTCTCTTTCACTCTCATCTCTCTAATATGTGCATATGCTTTTTTTTTTTTTTGAAATTAAATTGGGTCAGACTTAGAAAATGCTAGAGCAAAAATAATCTTATGCATCCTATAGTGACATGGAGTTTAACAGATGCTGACCAGATGGAAACAGCCATTTTTTTTTCAAATGATGTAGTATTGTTGGTTGAAAAGTATGCAGTTTTGTGGATTTATAGTGTTGCCCTCTGAAAAAGCTTGCTGGTTCTAACCAATGATGTTTTTATCTTTCCATAAATTAGGCAAAAGCTGAGATTTACCTCACGATGAAAACATAACATACATTCCTGCAAACCAAGAAAGTCATAACATAGGCCCTGCAGTAATATTCAAAATTCCCAGTCCTCTCTTATTGCTATTGTTTATCAGTTTACAAGTGTTGAAATAATAGAATCTGGATCATAAAATGGCAAATAAAAATTATTTCATATCTCTATTATATCTAATATGTCTAATATGTCATTCTATCAATGGGAGGTAAAATCCCAGCTACGTATGTCTTATATGTGAAAGGGTGATTTTTTTCTGCCAATGGCCATCTTGTCAGCAGCTTCTTATTAATACCTATAATCCTTTTCTTTGATGCCTTCTGACATCTCATAACTTAAGGAGCATATATTTCTGTGCACAAGCAGTTAGACACAGCAACAGAAGGGAACACAGTTTTGGTGGCTCTGATGAAAACAATTTGATGGCCAGCAGCCCCAGCTTTTGAAAAGTCTGACTTATCTGTGAATCAAACCTTAAGCTTAACTGATTAGTGAAAAAGTGTGCAAGACTCCCAAAGAGTAATAGGCAATAATAGAAAAGCAACAGACAATTCAGAGAAGTAAATAAATCAATATTTGAAGTGAAATAGTATCAGAATATCTATAGATTTCTGAAGAAATCAAGTTTTACTGAGTAGTCCCCAGCTTCTCACTATCATATGAAGGAACAGTTAAATATTTGGTGGTACAAACTCTGCTAAAATGACCTCTTTGCACTCATGCAAGAGATGAAAATTATTTCCATCCAATTCTCAGAGGGAATTTAGACATTCAGAAATTAAATTTTGGAATCTGCTTTTGTAAGGAAATGTCAATATATTGTAACATTTGAGAGGCTAATTCAGCCAAACTACCTTTTTGATGTTTCTCTTGAAATTTAAGGGACAAGAATCCTGGTATTCTATGGGAGCCCATTGCTTGAGAAAAAGAGACAGAGTTCTTGGTTCTCAGCTGGTAGGTGTGTGTGGCATTGTCTTGGCTTCTTTCAAGTCCACAGGATAAATCACTTTACATTGCTGAAGTGTCTGACCCTAATTAACCATAGAGCAACCTGGGAAGATAATTAGGCTGTGGCCAGAGACAAGCACAGAAAAAAGCAAAAGAACCATGGATAGTAATGAAGAAAATGTTTGTTAGTTGAACCACTGGTAGGGGGAATCTGAGTGACAAATACACTTTGGTTCATGGGTTGGGGCCATATGTAAAACAAGGATTAGACAAAATTTTGCTTCAGCTTTGAATTTCACCTTTAAAATTATTCAGGTCATTACTTCTTCCGTATGAAATAATTTGAGGGGTATCTGGATTAGTAACTTTCCTATTTAAATGTGCAAATTTTGATAAATTTTATTTTTATTTTATTTTATTTTTTCCTCCTCCTGAACTGTGCAAAATAACATGCAGGATGAGATAATTAGATCCCACCAGTGAATTTTAATTCTTTTTAAGTTACCTTGCTGAGCACATGAGGAAATGGTAGCACTCCTTATAAATCAAAGGCTAATAACCCAAAACAAAAAAGGAAACTCAATCCTTCCAGCTGGAGCAGTGAGGTTGATACCTTTTTGTTTAGGACCTTAATAAGCTGAGATGGCCCGTTCTTTCAGAGGCAGTTCTCTGTGTGTCAGACAGATTCAACATATCAATGAATTTATAGGTGAGCTGAATCCAAGCTCAAATAAAATGGGAAATAGAAGTTCAGACAGCAACATCTAAGCAGTGAGAAAGTACCTTCCTATTTTGTTTCTGTTTCATGTAAGCTTAGAAGACAGGAAAAAACAGAAAGAGGTGAAGAAGTAACAAAAAATGGTAGAAGAGTAATGAGTTCCCTGTTTAATGCACTCAGCAATAGCTTGTAGACAGAAGATTTCTGAGTGCAGTAGATGTATTTCTCTAAAATTAGAAAGGAATAAAACCAACCCATTGTTTTGGTCCCACAGGATGGGATACAAAGCTGAGGTACATCAATAAAAATTGAATTAGATTTACTACTCTGCCCTATTACCTGATTATAGCGTGCTTGGAGATATATGGTAATTTATCAATAAAGAGAGACCTACTGAATATGTTAGTCATAGGTTTCACACTGAAGACTTTTTTCATTAATCAAGCAGCTAGATAGTTACCCTGACCACTTTACTTTTAAAGGAAGGGGAGTTAAGTTTCTCCTGTAGAGCTGGTTCTGTCTCAGTGACCAGCCAGAACATACATGAGTCAAGAAAAAAACATTCTTTGTTTATATGCAGACCACGTTTGCAACTTGTGTTAGTCTAGTGGGTCCAGCGAGTTTACAGCAGGCTGGAAGTTGGCTCTGCATGTTGCATTCTGTTCCACCTATTTGTAATGTGAGCAGCAGCAATCCTGTGCACAAAAAGCGTTCTTTAGGTTGCAGATAAACCAACCTCCTTCTTAGGGAAGGAGAAGTATCAGGGATCTTTGCTTCTATCCCTTTGTGTGTGATTTATGACAGAGTCTATAATGATGTGACTAAATGTAAAAATATGCTGGGTGGAGAAGAGCACATGACCACGTATTTATGTGCATCGACAGCCAAGAGCATGGTTTTTTGGGTCAAATTTTTTGTGACTTTTTCTGAATGCCTAATATTTCCATCAGTTTTCTGCTCAAGTACTATTGCATTCTTTTGAAGACTTTTTTTTCTGTGAACTAAGGACAAGAGAGTGCAGTTCAGCCAGACACACTGTGGTTGTGCATCCTCTCTCTTCCATGCGATATGGAAGGAGTGCTGCATCTGCTCATGGGCAGGTGCTCCCTGCCCCTATTTATTTTCCCCAGAAAATCCTCCACTGGGAAGCCTTCCTTGTCAGCATGCAGCAGGTTGGCCAGTACCCACCTGGACATTACCTCTGGTCCCTCCGCCACAACGCTCCTCCAAAGCCATCATTTCATTTGTGACAGTGGCAATCTCAGAGCTTATGGTCTGTGCCAGGGATACAAAATAAGAGAGCTGTGCCAGCACTGGAAAGTGATAGTGCAGCTGCTGCAAAAAGTGAGTGTAGGGATGATAGTGAAGAGAGTAAATTGTTTGGGACACAAAATTTACAATTGTAATGAGGATTTGTCTGCTGACTGTTGTCGTATCATCCATCAGCTATTTCTGGCCTCAGGCAACACCCATGCTGTTAGCTGTTAACAACTTCAGTCTGCTTCCTTCTACTTTAGTTCATTGCCTTATTTTTGCTTCAGTAAGTTTCAGCACCTAAAAAAAGTGAAGTTAAAAATGGATGTGAAAATTTTATTTGTGGATGCTTTATACATGGGGATTCACCCAGAAAAGTGTAAAATGTCAACTGCTTATTTATTTTCTTCTTGCTGTGTGGGGTTTGGCTGCATTAATGAAGGATTTTTTCCCCTTCTTTAGAGTATTACCTTTTTTTTAAGCCTGAAAAAGCATTGTCTTCACAACTGTCAATGTCAAACTTGCTGAGAGTTCACTCAGTCCCACTGTCCATGTCACCATCAAATATGTTAAACAGTGCCAGTCCCAATACCAGCCCTGAGGAATGCCACTGGTCTCCAGGTCAGAGGAAGCCTGTATACATGTTCCTCTTTCAAAGGCTTTTAAAAATACAATTCATCTGAAACAGTGGGTAGAACAAGCCCAGAATCAGTCTGGCAGCTAGGGTTGAAGTGAAAAACCACTTTATTTTGCTTCTTGCTTTTATTCTTTTATTGTGCAGTAGGAACCCTTTAAGGTGGGCATCTGAGTAATGTTTTGACTGCAACTTGATACATTTTCATTCTTTCATCATCATTGTCTGCTGGGGAAAAATAGTTGGACAACTGAGTATAAATTTCTCTTGAAGGTGGTATTTGCTTGGGCAATAGCACTATGAGGCACAACTTTATAGTTGCATAGAGAGTTTTACATTAATTAGTTCAATTTCTTTTCCTTCAACATTTATAGCTGAAATAATTTTCCCAAGAGGTCTAACAAAACCTTCTGATTCTCCACTAGCTGTAATGCTACCATTCTTCAATGAGAGAGCCCTGCATATTTTGCAAGTTCTTAAATCCTTGCCTATGGAACATAGGGCTGTTACCCATTTGTAATGCTCTTGAATTCTGGAGATAGAAAGTACCTTATCCAGTGATGTGACAATGGCACTGGCTATTGCCTACCATTTTATTTCCACTTGGAGAATTGTAAACACTCATCAGTAATGACTAAAGCAGAATACTAGAGATTCCCAAACATTCACATCTTCCACAGAGCCCACAAGACTAAAAGTAATAAGAATTAAATGAAAACAGTCCACACTGTTTCTCCATTTAGAATACTTACTTCATCCTAGTTTTGATACTCTAAGATGGTTAGGTTAAGTCTTGTTTCCATTTTTTAAAATGTATTAAACATATTTTTTGTCCTAATACACAAAAACTGTAATTGAAACAACTACTGCAAAATCTGCAAATTTTGTGTGTGTGCATTGCCATCTATCCATGGTCTGTAGTTTCAGAATGTGCAGATGAATGGCAGCTACAGCCCCTTAGCAAAACTAGCCCTTGTCTTTGAGAGACTATGAAAGTACAGTTTTAAATCTGGGTATTCTTGTTTTAAAACATATATGATTATTTTTAATTTTGGCCTTAGCATGTAAAATTTATTCACGAAGTTTTACAGCTTGCTCTCCTTTTTATGTCATTTCCAGTCATTTACAAACATTGATCAAAGGAAATCCAGTCCTATACAAACGAAAATGTTGTTAATTTTTGTCTCACTCCAAGAGTTTTTGTATTGCTAATTGCTGGGTTTATGAACCAAAGCTGATTGATAGGGAGCATTGGATGAAAGATGCTTCCTGGTATAACACTTTAACTTCGGAAAGTGCTTTGCCATTCTGCTGTGGAAAGCTAATTGAGAAGGGAGTGTTCTGGTCTTTTCAGCACAGAACAACTCTGGTGTTTTGATTGCTTTTTGCCCCTAATTGCTTTAATTTAATGAAATGTCAAGTATCAGAAAGTTATGGTAGACCAGCATTCCTGGTTCCACGAGAACAGCACACCAACCCCACCCAAGGATACCAGAGCTTTGTGTCTTGTCTCTGGCAATAGTGACATCACATATCTAGGGAAAAATTTAACTGTTTACTTACAGGAAACACTTTGGTATGCTTTCACAGAACATTTTAGCAGCCTCTCACAGCTTTCTGCTTAAAAACTTCATCAGAAAGAGCAAGTATCTCTGGGTTGAATGGACCTCAACAGATTCTTCTGCAAGTGTATTGAAATGCATTTTTCACTAACTTCTAGCAACTTCAAAATGCTGCAGGAAGTCAAATTCCAGATAAAATGGTTTAATTTTAATGCTGAAAGACCCATACCATTTGATTTTCTTTCAGAATTTAATTTCTCTTATCATTTTGGTTTTCATTCTGTCTTGGATTAGGATTTTTTTAATTAAAGACTTTTCTGTACAAGAGAAATCAACTGCATGCCTGCATGCCCAGCTGTATTTATGGGATTATACTGTTTTATTTGAGGGGAAAATAGGTAGTCTTATGATTACAGATAATTTTCTGTAATGCTCTTAATTTATAGCAATCATTGGGAATAAAGATGGAATAAAATAACAGGCAGAAAAATCCTGTGCTGTAATCCATATAATGAGCAAATTGAAGAGAATTAATGTCTGAGTTTGCTACAAGTTTGCTATTTCCTGATTTTTAAGCATTATTTTTCATAACCTTGGTTACATTAATGCAAGTTTTTATATACTAGTAGTTTATATTACTCGAAATTTTATATGGCAGATTTTACAGCTGCACAATACCTCAGTTAGCCCTAGTACAGAAGAATCTCAAAATGGGACAAAGTTTATACTAAGTTTTAATGAGCAGCACTAAGAAGTCCAAAGACATCCCATGCTGTTTCAGACTTCTGGGTCTGAAAGTGAAGTTGAATACATCACACAGCAAAGCTCTTTCTTTTAGCTGCTGAGATTTCCTGATTTCTGAAGCAGCAGCTTTCTGTGATCTCATAATTTTCTCTTGAAAGTTAGAAGACAAATGGAAATGCATAAAAATTTTAAAGTAACAAAATATAAATTTAACAGAAAGTCATTGGAGAACTTGCACTTTTTCAGAATGGTTTTGTCTCCACTGCAGAGCTGACATGTGAGTGCACTGGTTATATTCCATACATATAAAATTCCTAACATGCCTCCAATGTCAGCTGATAATGGCAAACAAACACCTCTGGTTCATNTTTTGCACAGGGAAGGGACTGAATTTGAATTTCAACATATGCCAGGGAGAAAATACCCACCAGGATGCTTGAACTACATAGTGCTTGCTATCATCAAATGATGTGAGGACCTGTAAACTGTGATTCAAAGAGACATGAGATTATCTGTGTAATCACTCAAATTTAAAGAAATAGCAGGATCATGTTTTTGGCACTGTTATCTTCTCCCACAAAATATACATATTGTCGTGTCAGCACGACCTGTCTGTTTCTGTAACTCTGCTTATGACAGAAATGCATATTTGTCACTGCAACAATACAGCTGGGAGCAGGTACCGACGGCTTTACACTGATGTCATATTCGTCCACCTGCTTTGTCCTGAAAACCTGTAATCTTCAAATGACTGACAGCACCAGAAACCTTGGGGAATTGTATCATTACTGAGGCAAGAATTTGATTTCTGTCCAATTCATTTGCTCTGTTTATTTGCTGAGCATCAGACTAGTCTGGATTGCACAGCAGGGCTAGATTCACCCAAAATGTGGAAGAGGAGAGAGCACTTGGGTACAGACACTCCATCACCTCACGTGGAACACACCCTCTGTCCATGCAGGCCCACAGCAGTTTTCTCAGAATAGGCATTCCCACACACTTTTTAACATTTCCTGAGGCATTAGGGATACAAAGATCACCTGTGGCCTGTGGCTTGCAGTCCTTGCCTCCCAAAATGACCTAATGCTTTCTGGGAAAGGGGAAGTCCTGACTCAAATGTCTATTTTCTAAGTAGGCTTTGATGTCTCACGTGCCAGGAAAATGGCTATCAGCCATTCTCCATGGGTATCCCTCTTGTTGGAGCTGCTCAGCCAGCTTCGATCCAGGTTAATGCTAAGTTAAATAACAATTGGTCTGACTGAGTCTATACCCCCTGGTAGGTGTACTCAGCTGAGATCTAGGAAGCTGAGGTCTCAGTCCCTGCTAAATGTTTAATGCTGTGTGCACAAAGAATAGCTCCCACAGGAGGAATCCCCAGCACAGAGGAGGCAAAAATGAAATCATCCAGAAGAGTGGTTTGAACTTGGCTCTTTGACATTGCAGGGAGACTCTAATTGGATTATCAGATCCTGTGAGGTGGAACCTCCCTTGCTTTTTTCTCTTTGCAAATGGGGTAGAAAAATTTAGCTGCAGGCTTGTGGATTGTAATCCCAGGCAACAGGATAAGCCTTCACAACCCTCACTATAACTGGGTGAGCTGATGGTCAGCGCTGTGTGGGTTTTAGCTCTGTTTTACTCCTGACTCCCTGTGTTGTGGATTGCTCTAAAATAGTCTGTATCTCCGCAGCTGGAGGCCCTGGGCAACAAGCGGGAAAAGCTTGGGGAACTCTGCTTCAGTATCTGTTCAGGAAAATCCTGAGAATCCTTTCTGAAGTATTGAGCAAAAGAACAAGTAGAGACTTTAGAGTTATCTGACTCTGGAAACCAGTGTGTATAAATAAGAGGGTGAAATTAAAAAAAAGCTTTTTTATTGTGCTGAGGAGAACATATGGGAAATATTTCCTACCAAACACTGCACTAAGTAACTCATGACCATTTATTTGAGTATTTGGATTAATTAATATTTAAAATAATTTTAAAGATGTCTGTCTTGAAAACTATACATCCTTTTAGCTTGTATTTCCCAGTTGTTCTTATTCCATACACTTTGATTAATATCACAGCGTTAACTTGAGGCATATAAAAATGGGTTCCTTTGAAATGAAACTAAACTGGAAAGTGCTGTCCCAAAACACACCTTGCCCATTCTCATGCTAGAGCTGAACCTATAGGGTCAGCCTAGAGTTGAGTAGAGTTGAAGTCAAACACCGAGACGTGCATTGTGCAGCACTGATCTGCAGATCCATTTCTGGTGTGCTCATAAAGCCATTTCAGACTTCCTTCCTCCTACAGCCAGCTCACCCAGAAGCTCCTTGTGCTGCTCTGAGCACCTTTAATTGGCATGGTTTTGCTGAGGCAGCTGGGGACCTTGGCCCTTTATACAGCCTGGAAGTGACGATCATCCTTCCAGTCACCTATGGCAATCCAGGTGAGATGCTTTCCACCCTTGTTCCCTTTCCCTGCACACAACACACGGTAACAGCCATTTCTGGAAAGGTGTCTCTACTGTGGCAGCAAGTTCATTTGTGCTCAGAATTGCATCACCTCTCCAAAATTCAGCTGTGCCAGCTGACTTGCTGCCCGGCTGCTGCAGTACCTCATTCTGCTGGCTGACGACCTCCTGTGTGAACTTGACAATCTTCCTCTTTGTGTTAAGTTTAGATGCTATTCAGTCACACTTTCATTTCTTAGCTGCTTTTTTCTTTTTCATGAAGAAAGGCACAAGATAAGAAGGAGGAACAGATCACCTTCCTTGATATCCTTCTTAATTGTATGAACCCAAATCAAATATCTTCCATTTTTTTTGCTTTTATCTAGTGCAGGTATTGAATGAATAAAATTTAATCTTGAAGTGCTGAAACAAATGATTAGAATGTTATTTAGTTATCAGGCACTCTTAGGGGTCATGGGATAATTAATGCATAATCTGACTGCAAGTAGCATTTAGAGTTATTGTATTGATATTTTTTATTCTTTTCATATTGAAAAAAAACCTAAAAAGGACCTCCCCATCCCCCTTCTTTTGTGTTGTAGAGTAGCTACATGTACAGAGTGCTTTTGTGAAACCAGGGAATTTTATGATCAATCCTAATGTGATCTGCCATTGACGTAACTAAGGACTGTGAATGCAAGATGACATCTGGGTGGTATTAGCAGAATTTATATTAAATTAAAACAATATGAATATTTAGAATAATGTAATGTAGAATACTTAACCAGACTTTTGTGCAATAGATGCATGGTTCTGCAGTTCAACCATTTGAATAAGCAATGAAAAGTGGGTTAAAAAAATAAGTAAGAATGAAGCATCTCTTCACCTGATACTGACATATAAAATTGCAAAATAGAAAATATTACATTATTATAGATCTTTCAAGAGAGTGCATCAGTATTGGAACGATTGCTAACTATTACATTTGGGCTGAATTCAAGAGGGCACAGTGTTTTAGAACCTGATTATCTCTCCTAACTTGCTCTTTATCTCAGTGGGTAGAATAGAGGTAATAATTAGAGAATTAAGCTTTGCTCACTCAGTCATGAAGTGCACAAATTCACTTGCTGTTTCATATTTATTTTCCAGCTGGAGGAGTTTAATTTATTTTGCTTTCTGCTGTGCCCACACCTGACCGACCAAAGCAGCTTCACAAGGGTCCCACTGATCTCTACTATTTAACCCCTCTATCTCTTCCTATTGCTTTGCAGAGCAGCTTTCCTTGGAGGCTTGTGCCAGAGATCTTTAGATGCAGCTTCAGTGGCTGCCATCCCTGTTGATCCCTGAATGTGATAGCACATCCATGGAGTACACTCGCATTCCTTCCAAAAGGACAAGAGAGGAGCCTAATACTGATGGCAGGGTCTGGTCTTCATTCAGCAACATGTAAATTTTAGGTGCTTTTACCACCACAGTTTCCCATTGTCAGATTTGTAGTTCATGGTGGTTTTGCTTCAGAAACATGAGAATCTTGTTTCCAATGGGCAGAAATAATAATATATCACTGAGTGATACTGACGAACAACAATGTTTTCCTTTTTAATTACTATTCCCTGTCTGAATCCAGATGATTTCTGTGGTCCCTGTTGGCAAAATGCTGTCTGTGAGAAAGTCCCTTCTGTCTCTGTCACAATACAGTGTTATCTTGTGAAGGGTTCCTTAAATATCTGCAAGGTCACAGAGATTAAATGTTCTCTTGGGAAACTCAGGAAAAGTAGAATGTCAGCATCACCTTTCGTCCAAGTGAAAAGTTGAATGACATTTCCAGTGATATTGATTAGAGGATCTTTGAGTGTGAAAACAGAATGATGATTTCAACATCTGCAGTGAAATGCAGAGGTAGAAGCAGGAGACTGTGAGTGTAGACAGCATTTCATTTCAGAAGAAATTCAAGTCTGGGAATCAGGAAATCTCTTTCCTCTGAGTACTTGGGTCTCATCACTGGGGAGCTGGATTTTTCTCTCTCTCCATTTGCACAGGTAAAATTGTGGACTGAGGGAACCATGCACAATGCTACCACCCTTTCTGAGGTACCTTCTTCCCTTACTTGTCTTCCAGGCTGTAGTGCTAGAGAAAACCAGTTCATCTAGGATGCTCCTGTGCTGCATAGTAAAAAAGGACACTCCAAGCCATCTGTGAAAATCACGACTTTTAAGATGCCTCCATCTCGTGCCAATTCACACTGTAAGACAAGTCACTGGCAGCCCCAGGAAACTGGATCTCTGTCTGTAAACACAAGTGAGCTGCTATAGTGTTAGAGAGCTGACTTCTCTCTGTCTCTGCCACTGCCACTTCCACTGACTCAGGGGTGTATGAATGGAAGGAAAGACCGCCACTATCTTGACTGCTTAGCATATTGTTTGTTTCACATCACATATTTTATACAAACAGTTTATACAAACAGTCCCTACAATGCTTCTTACATTAAATAGAGCTGCAGAATGAAAAATTACCAAAGAAGGTAAAGAGGAAAAGAGAATGGGGAATGGTATCCTGAGTTCTGCTGCAGATTCTCCAGACAAGAATCCATTTTAATTTTTTTCAGAGAAGATCAGAAAAGTGCTGAAATAGGGAGTTATAGACAGACTGTTTTAACTTGCAGAGCTGCAGATGAGGTTTTGGCACCAGAAATGGTGGGGGTTTTGCCAACTCACAATGAAGATCACAGTGCTAGGAAAGGAGAAATAGAGAAAAAAGGGCAGAGAGAAGAGTCTGAAGCAAGTCTAGAGTGCATTTTTTAAAAGTTCTTTGAGTGTGCCCCTATCATATAATTAATATAAATGTATCTATTCTTTTTGAAATACATTTTTACTGCAATTCTGAAGTAGTAAAATTGAAACAAGTCATTTAACAATACAAAGAAATCATCTTCACATTCCAACTTATAACTCAATTTGACTTCATTATTAATAAATTAATAATTCTTTTATTACTTAAGATTATTAATAAAATGATCTTAATTAATGTTCTGATTTTCTATATCTTTGCATAATTGGTAGATGATCTTCTGTGCACTGAGCATTTTTCAGTTTCAAGATTATCTCCAGGTTGAGCTCCGAGGCGCTCACTTGATCTTTTGTTGTCCTTCTTGACCTCAGTCTTCACAATCAAATGGCCATTTAGATTCTTATGATTGCAGCCTGAGAAAGAGAAGGGAGGGGAGGTTTATCTTTAGCCTGCCCCTTCTGTAAACCCATCTTGTTTCTTTGCTATTACAGAAAGAAATTGGGGTTGTAAAAGCCTGCATTACATTGATCGTCTACTGGGGTTCAGAGACATAATGGGTTTTATTTGCTTTCACTAACACCAATGCAAATTAGAAGGAGCTGCATTAAAGCTATCAAAAGAAGCAGCTGCATTATACTGGTGCAAAGGAAATATTAAGACCCCCTGCCTCTCCCACAGCAGCAACTTTTTCCCCATTTCTCTATCCTCCTCTCTGTTGAGTTAGACAGAGCAAGATTGTTACACAAAAATAGCTTTTCACATTCTTGTATGAATATCCAGCAAAATTTAGTCTAGCAAACTATCAGGATGATTACTTAAATTTTATGCAGGGATCACTGGAGCAGAGGGATGTGTTCTTGCCAACAGCAAAAGCTTGGGTACAAACAGAGAAGGGAACTGACAGCCTGGCAAGATGCCATTTTTGTCTTCCCTGATTTTCTAGGACTACGCTAGTGAGGCAAGTTGGATTTTTTTAGAAATCTAGATACCCTATTTATGACTTACAAGATGTTGCCCTGAACATCATTGATTGCAAGGGCTTTGATTTCCCAGGGTGGATATTGGCAGGTAGCAGGGGAGAGGTTACAGCACTGCACAAGAGGCACTGCCTGGCATTGTTGAGTGGCAATAGGAACCAGCACCTTTCAGCTCTATTTTACTGGTGGCATTAGAAACAGAAGTGGGTCTCATCGAAGTCTGTGGACCTGTCCCCCCACCTCTGAGGAGGTTTGAAATCCAGTTGTGGTTCTAGTGGCTTAATCAAACTCTTTGTGTTTACAGCAGGGCAAACTGCCTGGGGTTAGGGCTACAGAGAGCAGCTGTTGAAGGAACTGGCAGAAGGGCAGTTCCACAGGGTTTGCTTAGACACTAAGACACTGTCTGTCCTGTTGGTCCTGAAATATAAATAATATTACCTCTTTTGCATTAGAAATGTCCTATGGAGCCTGTGTGGATTTCATTATGGCAGAATCAGGAGCTAAGGAAATACAGGAAGGTGGTCTTATGCCACGGTTTTACATAATTTTCTAATATTTGTAACAATATGGAAATGCAAAGTAGGGTTGGCTTGGATTTTGCTATTCGTGTTATTGCCTTTTGTAAGGCACTCAGCATGTGGGTCGTGTCACCTGAATTTAACTATCAAAACCTGTGTGTCTAGTCTAAGCCAGTCACCTCATCAATGAAGAGGGAAAGGAATTCACAGGCAGAAATTAATCTAATTCTAAACTGGGGGCCTGAGATAAGTGATCTGAATACTACTCTAGAGGAATCTATCTGACAAAAGACAGAGCAGAGATAAAGAGTGCAGACAAATTAATTTCAGACCCATGAAGTTAGGGGAGAAAAATCCATTTGGGGTCATTGATGATCACAGATATTTAACAGGTGTGGAAAATAGAGATGGACCTGGATGTTATTCTGTGAAAGAACAACTGCAGATTACAGTGCAGGCTGGTGAGCACTAAAGAACCAATGTGCTGTGGGCACACTGTGAAAAGCTTCCTCAATGCTTTGCCATGTTGGAATAGTCTATTGTCCCTGACTGACTTGTATACCATAAGGTGATTAGAGAAAAGATACCTGGCTAGCTTTTTGATGCAGAAGAAAGTGGAAAGAACTCCAAAACAGAAGTGGAAAGAGACCTTCATAGAGCCTAAAACAGATGCTGAGGAACTCCTTGCTTCATAGAGCCTAAAACGGATGCTGAGGTGTTGCAAGGGCGAGAAGCG
Source organism: Edolisoma coerulescens (assembly GCA_013397115.1). NCBI lineage: Eukaryota > Metazoa > Chordata > Aves > Passeriformes > Campephagidae > Edolisoma > Edolisoma coerulescens. Next base: position 2,706,967 of record VWZW01003059.1, on the reverse strand, counting down.
TTTCACAAACACTTAGATTAGACTAATTCCTGGAGATTCAGGCAACCCTTGCACAGAACTAATTGTACTTGAAGGCCAGTGCCAAGATCCAGCTCAAAAAGGCCCTGAGACCTGTAAATCTGTAAAAAGTAAATTGAATTCTTTTTTTTTTCAAACTGCCCTGACCACAGTCTGTGATTGCAATCAGGATATTGAAACACCTGAGCTTTCCCTTTCTGGCTCTTCCCATGTTCTTACAGCTTCCTATGCCTAGTGGATCACCTGTGCCAACAAAGCATTGGGCTTCAGACCCTCCTTCTCCAACAAGGTTGCAAGTGAAATTGGACATCAATGAGTCACGGTGTTGTCACACTAGCAGCTCACAGAAGCATGATATAAAGAAATGGATTTTGATGGTTTATAAAAAATATCTCCTTTTGACAGCTTTTTCCAGGGAATCATAGAACAGCATTCAGGTATCTTCTTTTGTTGGAAAATTATTGCTGTGTTTGTTGCAAAAAAAAGATGATCTCTACTATAGCCTGTTCCGATTCTGAAATATCTTGGATTTTTACTGTTAGGTAGTGACAATAAGGAAAATTAATCTAATCACAGAGATTTTGTCTCATACAAAACTGTGAATATTTTTCTTGCTGTGAATTTCTTGCTATCCAGATGTAGTCACCAAGGTTTCCTACCATTGTTTTTCTTGTTGCTTTGTTTATATGGCACATTAGGGGTTCTTTTAGCAATACACATTGGTTTTTGTGTTGAAAAGTAGATTTCCTCTATTTTTAGAAACAGAATTCCTCTTTTGGTAAATATTACTTCTTGAGATAAAATGCTTTTGTCAGATCTTCATAAACAATGAAACTAATGAAACTTTAATTGGATTATTCCTCAATTTGTCACTACCTGGTATTTCTCTTTTCCCTAAAAGAATCGTAATTTGTGCTTAGAGGAAACCAACCTATTTTAAAATCCAATCTTCCTCCTCACACAATATCTATTTTCTATGAATAGCAGTATTTATTGATTCTTCTTTAACCGAAGCTTATTAATTAGAGTGGTACTTGTGAAGTAGCTGCCCTTAAGCAAGATTAGTGTGATCTACAAGTTATTTTTCAACTAGTTTTAATCACAATTAATTATATATAACCATTTCTTATAATTCTCTACACACTCCTAGGCTGATCACATGGTTTCATCCAGCACTTCTTAATTTTCTCATGTTGGGAAATGACAAACCAGAAAAAATTAAAACCAAGGTATTCATGAGTGATTTCTTTTTTCTGAGTTATTTTTCAACTAGATTTTGTTTGCTCACCAGCAAGACATGAAGCACTCTCATGAGGGTCAGCAAGTGACTGCCTTGCCAGAAAGGAAGCTGATGAACACAGCCAGAGCAGCCAGAATGCCTTTATAACCTTTGAGCTTGTGCACCGTATCTATCTTCTACCTTTCCTAAAACATAAAACTGTAGTCTGAAAAATGTCCATAAAGATTTAGACCTTTGAAGCACATATGCTTAAATCTGTAAAAGTATTTAGATTCCTAAGACTGGACTGCAATAGGTGTTTAATTTTTACTGAGATCAATTATTGTATAATAGGATTCTGGCCCAACAAAACATTTAGCCACCTAATTCTTGCTTACTTTTAGATCACAGAATATCCTGAGTTGGAAGAGACCCACAAGGATCATCAAGTGCCGCTCCCAGCCCTGCGCAGCACCAACCCCAAGAATTACACATGTGCCTGAGAGTGTTGTCCAAACACTCCTTGAATTCTGTTGGGCTTTGTGCTGTGGCCACTTCCCTGGGGAGCCTGTTCCAGTGCCCAACCACCCTCTGGGTGAAGAACCTTTTTGTAATATCCAACCTAAACCTCCCCTGACACAATTTCAGGCCATTCCCTTGTATCCCGTCCCTGGTCAGAGAGAAGAGATCAGTGCCTGCCCCTCCTCTTCCCCTCACGAAGAAGTTGTAGACTTGGTTGAGATCTCCCCTCAGTCTCTGCTCCAGGCTGGACTGACCAAGTGACCTCAGCTGCTCCTGGTATGGCTTCCCCTCAAGGCCCTTCACCATCCTCAGAGCCCTCCTTTGGATGCTTTCTAATACTTTAATGTCTTTTTTTTATTGCACCCAAAATTGCCCCCAGCACTTGAGGTGAGGCCGCCCCAGTGCAGAGCAGAGCAGGACAATCCCCTCCCTTGCCCAGCTGGCCATGCTGTGCCTGATGCCCCCCAGGACAGGGCTGGCCCTCCTGGCTGCCAGGGCACTGCTGGCTCATGTTCAACGTGCCATCGACCAGCACCCCCAGGTCCCTGTCTGCAGTGCTGCTTTCCAGCATCTCATTCCCCACTCTGTCTGTACATCCAGGGTTGCCCTGTTCCAGGTGCAGAATCTGGCACTTTCCCTTGTTATCTGCATTTAAAGGCATTGAAACAGCTTTAGAAGTGCAGCTCATGCATGGTGCTAAGAAACTGAATCATGGTATATGACAGCTAAATCTTGGGTGAGATGAGCCTGAACCCTGCCTTGTTCCAGCACTGGTGCTACTCTGACAGATGCCCATTCTGTTCGTGGGGAAAATCCCTTTTTCATACATGTGTGTATGCAGGGGCAGGGGCTGAATTAGCCTTGTGCTGTCTGGGAGAGCTTAACTGGCTTCCTGGAAGGTCCACTACCTCCACAGGGACTCAGACAAGCACTTAAAGAGATAAAAAATAGAGCTGAGGTGTGCTCAGGGGACTGTGGCAATTTAAACTACGAAGGTTGGATCTCGGGTTTAGAGAATTAGAGTTATCTTTTTTTTCATGTAGTTTTGCATCTTTGGGGCCAGGCTCATGCCCAGGACCACATGCAGCCATCTGCTCTGTGAAGTGTTGAGGCTGGATGTCTTCACTGCCTGCGTGGAGAGCCCTGCATGACTAGCTCAGGTACAGGCATCTGCTCTGCAGGTGTCTGCATTTTGTCAAATGAATCCTGAGTCTTGGCTTGGTGTTAGGCGGCTAAAGTTGTGTCTTGGATTGTCTCCACAAACACCGGTCATGTACTGTAAGTATAATGCAAATTTCAGGATAAAAGAACCTGACAAGGAGAGTAATATGCACAGGACTTGGCTTTCATTTGCACCAAGCCTGACTTACATTACACAGATGTTAATAAAGGTGCCTTACACATCTATTAAATGCAACTTAATCACAATTTAAAACAACCTGACATGGCCTGAGTGATATATGGCGGGTTTAATGTAAAGGAGTAAGGAAGGGGTCATTCTGGCATGCTTGTGGTTTCAGAACAGCCTGTTCACATGGCAGCCTGCCTTGTTGGATCTGATTTTAGCAGATCTCTGCATCTTCTGCTTAATACAGAGTGTGGTTCAGTGCACCAGGAAACTGGCACATTTGCTCCCTGTCTCGGATGAGTAAGTCAAAGGATGACCATTATCTGCGAATGTGGGATAAGTGGAAGGAAATGGTGTGAGGCTGAGCAGCACCCAGACTCTTATCTTCCACCTGTAGCTGTGGTAATGAGAAGAAACAGCTGCTGGAGACCTCGAACTCTACCATTTCATTGGCCCAAAGACATGTCTAGCAAACAAAAGCTGGAATATGTATACAGTGCTGAAAGGGAAAGGATGTCTTTTCTCCCCTCTTTCCCAAATTTGGATATGCTTTTTGGTTACTAAAAATAGGAAAACCAGGATAAACTGGAAATGCAATCTGTAACTGGAGCTTGTAAGTAGAAGATGACTAGCACTAAATTGTGGTTTTACAGACAAAGGCTTATTTATTGCTACTGACTACATAAAAAATTTGTGGTGCACACAGAAGCCAAACTTCAGATTTTGTCATGCTTAATAAAATATTGAATTAAGCAGAAGTGAAACTCCCTGCCATATCTAAAAGATAGTCCCAATGCCCTTTCAATGCTTTATTTTGAGACCAAGTACAAAAGGTTTCCACCTTACATAATTAACTTTTTATCATTAGGATTCAGAAAAATTGAATTGTGTTGGACACAGGTCATCATAATGAGAATTTAATGGATCTGTATTACTATGCAAGTTAAGCTTTGAATATGTGCTAAATGCATTACATTACCATTGACCTATGCAAATTTCCATCTCTGTGACTCTTTTTATCCACCGCTGCTGCATTAAGACCCCCTCTTTCTCCTCATCTCCTTAAACAATGATTTCCTCATTTTCATATTAATTGCATCAGTTAACTGAGATAATGCTCCCACTGAAATGAGCAATAGGATGAATCACTGAAATGGTGCAGTTATTCTTTTTGCTTAACCAATTTCACAGGACCTTCACAAAGAACTGCCTTAATTTGACTTTATATAATTGCTTATCATTAGGCACAGCAGCCCCATGAAGTACCTTTATTTATTTAAATCTCATCTCTGATTGATGGAAAATTAGTCAGTTGCATATCTGAGGAACACAGATTGTTCTGCTACCAGGCAACTTCGATGTAGAATACCCTGGAGAACTTCAAAACAAGCAACCGCTAATGCATGCTGAATATAAAATACAGGGAAACAAAGTGCAACAGCTAATGACATCCAGGAGTTCCTGTAGAACAACTGTGATGTCACAGAACTGCCTCACCTGCTCCTCACTAAATTTTCTCTACGAAAAAGGAAGGACAGGCAGCTGTTGTTCCAGAAGAGATTATACACATCTGGCTTCAGCCACAGATATACTCTGCCTGTTTTTAACAGTGGTGATACCCGTCTGTCACAAAGTGTGAGCACTGAAGGTTATAACACCCCTCCTTTTAAAATTAACAAAGCGCCCTACATGGTTTGGAATTCACTCAGAAAGCTTTAATCCACTTCTCATTTTTAATATTCTTAAAGTATTTATTCAGGACAGCTCAAAGGAATTGTTCACGCTTTTCTTCTTTGTAAGGAAAAGGGTGTGTGTGTGGGGAATTAAAATTTCTAAGGCAAATTATGCTGTTATCATCAACTGACATATTCAGAAGGGATCTAGAAAGGATGCCACCTCCAGCATAAAAGAAGCCATAGCATATTATCCTATCATGGGATTTGAGTTGAAGGATTGCCTCCGGGTCTCCTCGAAGCACACTGTGTACTTTTGTCCCTGTAGATGAGACTACCTGTCACTGAACTAGATATCAGCCGTCATTAAATCCATATAGTCATAATATTGTTCTTTCCAGACATCAATACTGTGATTCATTTTTCCCCTTACATTTGCTCCTACTCTAATTCTACATGCCAGTCTGCCATCTCCCTCCCCAGCAGAAGCCTCAGTTAACCTTTCCCTTCTTGCCAGGCTGTTGTGGCTCCCGAAGAGCACAGCACCCAAATGGCCCTTGGGACTGATGCCTCAAATCATCTTCAGCCACCGGCACTTGAGTCAGAGAAAAACTCCTAATGAGCTGAAAGCAACAGCAAAGAATTATACTGATTATTTCTTCAATGCGTTGTACTTGGAGCTGTATTAAATACAACCTAAAGAGAATATTGCCCCATGGGCTTGCAGTCAGAAGTATTAACCTTGGAGTAAGGCTGGGAGGGTTTCAATTGTTTGGGAGGGTTAAATTTTGGTTAAATTCTGTTCCTGTGAAATCCCAGATAAATGAAGTATGGTTTTGTTTTGCTTTGTTTCTGCTACTTTATGTCTGCCCAAAATACCTGCAGAAAAGAAAGTGGTCCTTTCCCTGGCCTGGCATTATACACATGATCAAGAAAATTAGATTGATTTTTATGGGGAGACTGAGACCTGAAAAAGTAGCTTTTCAGATTAGCAGTGAAAACCAAATGCAAATTTATAAACATTACATGATGTTTAGGTTGAACTATGTGTTTGCAGGATTTCATGCTTCATGACAAAACAGGACATGCCCTGAGAAACCCAGACATCTGTTTTATTGACTTCATTTCAAAATCTGGAATAACCCCTGATCTCAAAGTTGGCAAACCCTCGGTAATGGCCACCTAAAGGTAAGTTTGAGAACTAATGCCAATGAAAAAGTCTTGTGTGCTTGCTTCCCAAATGCTGTCTTGTTCAAAGTTTAATTGAGTCGAATCATTTTTTTCCTTGTTACTTGGCACACTGCTTTGCCTTGTACCACTGATAGTCTCATACATCAGGGTTATAAACTCACATGTCAGTGTAACCACAACAAGGGGGCCAGCCCAAGGCCAGGGACAGACCTGAGTATGCTTTTTATGAGGATGATGTCCTTATCAACACTTCCAAGGAGTTTTTGTGCCAGTTAAGCTGCCCATATCCTGGCTGCCAGGGAATGTTATGCAAGTTTTTACCTTCCTCATGAGTTTTCACGGCTCATCCTTGCTTGTAAAACAATTTGCTGTAAAAAATTAGGAGAATATTTCTCTGAGTGGAAAACATGGAGCTATTCCAAGAGGCAAGTATTTGCAATTAGGAGATGGAATAGTCTTAGGTATGCTTAAGTACCTCACTGTATATTGTCATTTATCTGTAGCTGCTTATTTTAGTTTAAAATGGCTAAAATTAATACAGTTGCAGGAATCTTTCCCCCACAAACCCTTAACAGCAACAATAATGACTATGTTAAATCAGATCTCATTGCAATGTAATGAAGCCTGTCTGACATATTGCAGGTATGATCCTAAGTAATTTCATAAATTATTAAACTGTAATTGAAAGTAATAGTGCAGATTACTTTTTGACACACTTAAAAAAAAGACCTTGGCATGAAAATAAGGACTATAGCATGACTGATTGGAAATAATGATCAATATCTTAATTTTAAGAATAGCCACAAGTTCCAAGTTTAAAATCAGAGCAGGAAAAAAAATTGAGTTTTCTACCACTCAAGCTACTCTTGACACTTTGACTTCTGTTTAACTTTTAAGTGTAGAGGACAAATGGAGATATATTTTACCTCACAGAATGGGAAGCTCTAACAAATTTGGATCAGATATGCTGAAATACTTATGGAAATCTCAAAATTTAGAGAAAAAAAATTTACTTTCCTAGATAATTTTTAATATTTAGAAATGCGTTTTCACTCCACAACTTCAAAGGAACTAATTTCACTGAAGACCTTGCTGTTATATAAACTGTATCATTTTATGCCTCTGGACATTTTGTGTTTCCTGTTTCACCCCAGTTAGAGGTTAGATGCCATTATATGTGTTTATTTGTGTACATGCTTTATGAAACCAGCCATACCCTTGCACCTCTGCTCACTTAATTATATTTACTCCAGATCCGGTGGCTTGATGTATTTAGGCAGCGATTTGAAAACAAAGAAACCTTTGGATGTATTTTTAGATTGTTTAGCTTGGGATATTGTGGCCATGAGCTGCATGGGAATAAAGGTATTTATTAGATTAACCTGATTGTTATTACATTTCATGTGGTGCTTGCAGGGACTTTTCTCACAAAGCAATTTTTGGTTAAAAATCAAATGTTCTAAAGTAAAAAGTCAGATTCAGCAACACTTTTATTGACATGCTGAAATGTCAGGGAACACATGCATGAGGGGGAAAGAAGAGAGGGGCACTGTAGCCCAGTGGTGAGGATTCCTGAACAGATACAGAAGGTCACAGGTTAAACCTCCACTCCCACCAAAATGATATTTTCTCATCAGGAGATGGAGTTCTACCTTTCAGTAGGACAGTGAGCTAAAACTATTGTCTTCATAATTGCATGGAGACCTACGGTATAAAATACCCAAGTCATCCCACTGAAGACACAAAAAATATTGCCTATTTTAATGCAACTATGCTTCACATTTTCTTGCTCACTTTACTGGCTTTCCTGAAGTGAAGCACTTTTGGTTCAAGGACATCTTCATCTTTAGCTCTTGTTTATTTTTCTTGTCACTGGTCTATTGCTCTCCGGAGGAACATTAAACATCTCAATGGCATGGCTTACATGTGAAATATACAGTTGGTTCAGCACAGAGGGCTTCATTTTAGGGCTCATATTAGTGTGTCCCTTGTGACTTGATATTATGCCATTTTTGTCCTTAGATCTTATGGGGAAAGCTATCATCCAGTAAATTGCCTTAGTCAGATAAACATTACCAGATAGATCTCTTCCTGCCTGTCTCAGCAATGGGCTCTGCAGAAGGAAAGGTCATTGTTCATTCTCTTTCACTTTATCCTGCTCAATTGTTTCTCATTGTATCAAGACAGAGTCAGTTAGTTTTTACCAAGGTGAACTTAGGAAATAATAGTAACATAAACACACAGCTTAAGTGAACCAAAATATTTGACGGTTCAGGGAGAGCGTATTGACTCTTCCAGGAATTTTCTTCATTCAGTTTAATTCTGCCCAGTGTTCAGGAGTGTGTAAACCTTTTCCACACCCTTGATCTTCTACTTTTCTTCTACAAAGCCTGTAGAAAAGTTTTGCAGCCTTCCTACGATTTGGAAAAGGCTTTGTTCCATGTCTCCCAAGAGGTAAATCCTATTTAATTGTTTTTCAGCATAAGAAAAACGATAAAGGGTTTACAAAGGGAAAGACAAAATGAATAGAGCTATCAATTCTTGGCTGTTCTAGCTTGTCTGTCCATAGGCAGAGTAATAACTCTTAGTATGGCAAATATCACCAGTTGGTCTCTATCAGCAAGGAAAAGTTGGGGTGGAAAGGGAGTGTAATTTTTCCTCTCTGCTCTAGCACTGCTGTCACCTGGTCATGCAGATCCCAGCACTGCCTCTCTTGGAGGCATTTCTAACTCGATAGTCTAAAATGCTCCTTGCCTGACTTGCTGAATTAATGAAGATTTCAAATTCTTCAGGATGGTGCAGAACCATTCAAGCCATTATTTGTTTCTGGACTGTGATGGTGTAAGTGCACTGTATTTCAGTACATTCAAAACTCAGAGCATTTTTAAAAATTGAATTCCCTTTAGATGCTTCTTGGTGTGACATTTGAGGTAAAATCAGCATCAAGCACGGCCTTTTTAAAGAATCTGGCAAGAGCAGTTCCTTTATGGTAGGCACTGTTTCAATTTTATTCATTTGTACTGGAGCCAAGGGTTGTGCATTTGAATCTGTTTAAATGTAATTTGGATTGGATCAGTTTAACCCAGAGACCATAGAGGGTAGACTGACAGTTTCATATAATCAGTGAGTCATACGTGAATTGCAGCCACCCCCAAATATCTCAAATAAAGCTTGAGATTGCAGTGTGCATTGGAGTACCAGATGATGTGACCAAGGGGCAGCAGTTAGCACTTACCCAAATGAGACAGACCATACCTCAGTGGGGTTTGTGAGAGCTGATGGGCAGGAATTAGACAGCCCTACATCAGGCTTTGAGCATGTGCTGAAGACTATTTGACTGTTCTCCCTGAACCTGCAGGAATCAGCCTGATTAAGGGAGCGAGAGCTTCCAGATGCAGGTTTTCTGGTAACCTCTCCTTTTGCTACAATCCTTCCTTTCCTTTGGATGAGAAAGTAGTACCATAGCCACAAAGCTCAGGCTCAGCCCCAATGCTGGGTATCCCTTTCACCATGGGAGGCTCACTAGACTTTCTTCCACAGGTCAAGTTTGATTTTTGATCCTAAAATGGAGAGAATCATGAGAACTATGAGACCATTTGGCATTTCTCTTTTGGCATTCATTTGGGCATAACTTACAGAAGTAGTCTAGACATTCTAATGGGGAAAGCCTTCTTTGCTTTTCTTTTCCTTTTGAACAGCACAAACATCTCAGACTTTTAGGTCAATAGTTTGTTGGACCTGTGTTATCCCCAGACTTGCTACTTCTGCAATTGGAAACCCAAGCCTGTCAGAAAATGCTTGCTGCACATTTTCATATCTTCTGCATACATACAAGAGCTCCATTCAATCTGGGATGCTGCTAGAGTTCTTTCCACTGACAAATTGATCTCTCTATGCTGAAAATCCTGTCTTCAATCCTTTAAAAAATAGAACACATTCAACTGTTTCATTGGTAACTCTCTGGCATTCACTGGAAGCCAGTCAGGTTATGAGAACTGACCTTGGGCAAACTTGTTTTGCTCTGTGCTCTAGCAGTTATATAAATCCACCTTTTCCAAATTTTTCCTTAATTCTAAGAATCAGAAGGAAACTAAATAGCAAAAAGGCCTATGCAAACACTCATCTCAAACCCATACATGCTGCACAATGTGTGCCCGATAGCAGCACTCTTGATCAGTAGGAGGGGTATGCAGCAAAGCTGCCTGCAGAATTGCTCTCGTGCTGGCCAACAGGCCCATCAGTGTTCTGCTTTGTGGTTCTCTTTCAAGCCCCTGTGACAGTGTACAGAGCAAGAGATTGCTGTTACCAACATTCATATGGATCTGCCTGCCCTGCAGTGTGTCTCATATGTAAGAGAGATGCCACACTGAATCAAGCTGGGGATTTACTATTCTGATGTTCTGACAAGGACTGAAACCAGTTGCTCTGGAAGACACAGCTGTGCAATAACTGAGAAGTGAGGTAGGTTGGGGATGGCTTCTGTATCCCGCATTCCAGTTTTTCTTGCAAAATACCACCCTGCTTTTACAGGAAGTAAACAGACCTTTTTTTCCCAATGTCAGGTTGGAAAGCTCTCATCTTTGTCTAGAGTTCAAGGTGGATACTATTAATCTCTTTCCTGTTTGGATGACTCAGAGCTTTCCTCAGACATCATTACTGGAAAAAAATAAAGTATTGGAACACTTGTCATCTGGGTCCAGAGCTGAAATGAAATTTTTTTTCATCACTATAACACAAGGTAATTGCATTGCATGCATTTGTGTTGTCTCAGCTGCAAAAGGTCAGTCAGATTCTTGTGCATGTCTTTCAGTTGTGTCTTGCCAAGATTGTGACAAATAGTTGTAGGAAGTCTCTCTTACAGGGCTCAGCTATTGTTCCAAAGCAGAGAAAATACACCTACTGCACTGAGCCTTGTAGCCTGCAAGTTTCTGTCATCCTCAAAGCATCTGTCCTTAAATATCACCTCTGTGCTTGCTGTGCTTCTTCAGCAGAACTGTAACACCCTTAAAATCTCATTAGCTGCTCAGAATTTGGTCAAGGCTCACAGAATCACAGAATATTCTGAGTTGGAAGAGACCTACAAGGATCATTGAATCCAGCTCTTGAGTGAAGGGCCCATACTGGGATCAAACCCAGGACCCTGGCACTGCTGGCACCGTGCTCTAACCAACCAAGCTTCACCTGGGAAGGATCTTGACCTTGCTCATTTAACTGCTTCAGCACCAACATCTCAAAGAGGTTTTCAGATATGATGACCACCGACCCTGTCCTCTTTTGCCATCCCTGTAGCAAGAAAGAAATAGTGACAGCAGGAGAAGACACAGAAAATTTTGTCTTCTAAATGGACATGTTTGGGATTCAGGTAGCAGAATCAGTGCACAGGGTGTGTAGAGCTTTTGTCACAGCTCAGCTGTTGGCCACAGATCCCCAAAAGCTGCCACACAAGGGTCATGGGCCTGGGAACTCAGTCCAGAGCATGCCAAACAGGTTGGTTAGCATGCGACTTTTGAGGACACTGGATGGAAAGGGGAGATCAGCTTCTGACAACATTTACATGAGCCCTGCTGAGGGGAAGCCATAGCCACAAGCCTCTGTGCTTTAGACCCTTTTTCTCCATGCGTATAAGCAAGTAGTGGGACAGAGAGTTTGCCTAGAGAAGCTGTGCAGTCTCCTTTGGAGATATTTGAGATCCAGATGGGTCAATCCACAGCCAGCACTGTAACTCTGAGCTCACCTTTGCCTGACTCTCTAAGCAGACCAACCCCGGGGTGTGCTTACCCTGGTAAGCAGAGCAGGGGATGAAGCCTACTGCTTGGAGGACACCTTTCTTCAGGAGGTGGTAAAGAATTCATCTTCCTCTGGGGACGTGTTCCCATGAGCCATTGACTGTCATCTCTGCTCTCACAGCTCTGGGAGGAGCTGGGGCAGCGTGTGGCTGCTTGCCTACCAAAACACTACTCACTAGCTGCATGGCCAGTGTGGGGTATAAATACTTTATACTGTTTTCCATCAGTAGATGCATAAGAAAGGTCATGAAAACACAGTTCTGTGCAGTTTTATTACTTAGTTTGTTCCTCTTGCCATAAAAGATTGAATTTGGTATCTCTTTTTACCTAAATCAAAGAACAAAACCAAAGCAAAATTCAGTCCAGTACAATTTTTGGATAAAATTTGAGATACATCATTTTTGAGAAAAGCAGGAACATTTGTCAGGCAATTTTTTTTTTCTGAGTTTTCAGAATAAAAACTGGGTATGTTAGGGGGTCTTGCAGGCACAAATAGTTGGCAGAGCTCCCCTGCAGTGGTAAAGAATGCAGATTAAATTGCTCTGAAACTTCTTTTATAATATCACCACTCTACCGGTACGTAGAGCATGTACCAAAGGATATGTGCGTCAGCCTCCATAGGCACAGACAGGCACAAGGTGGAGAAGTTTGAAAGAGAGATAAAATATACAACCTTTTGAAATTTATCTGCTTAGAGCACAAGGTAATACATAAAAGAAAAATTCATTTTCTATGTTTACAGTTTATGTTAAATGCCACTGTAGATAGAATCTCAGTTACAAAGGCAGACGGTTTGGTTCAGGGTGATTTGATTACTAGCTTTTTTAATGGAAATGTCACTATTTCAAAGCAGCAATGTTGAGTATTAACTTCAGTCATGTCATGTGGCAACAAGTTGGACTAATCTCTTCTGTCACAACAGGTTTGATTCCTCCCTTTTTTTTTTTTTTCATTTTGAGTTTAAATAAAACTAATAAAAAAATTCTCAGCAGTTGTGCACAAATAGCAGCAGATGGGGCAGGAAGCCTGTGCCTGCCCCCACTCAGTGACAATAGAGGAATCACACAGGTGACAGAAATGCTTCAGCATGATATGACAGATCATCGTCACTGCTCCACCACAGGTTTTGTAAATCCCTGGTGCCAGGCTTAGGGCAGCCAGCTCACAACCACCTGAGAAGCTGCTATGCTTTAGTCATTTGAAAGTCTAGAGGCAAGCACAAGAAAATAGTGGAACTGATGTCATTAGTGACTATTTGGTTCGAGAAAAATTCTCTGGTATATATTTTTGTCAGGGAAATGACTTTGTCAGCCTAAATGCTTACATCCCATGTTTCAGCTCTGAACATTGATTTATAGCCTAAAAAAGCAAAATTGCAACAGAATTAAAAGACATCTTTTATGTGAATATTTGCTTCTCTGACAAAGCTGCTGGAAAGGAACTTTAAAATGACCTTTTCCTTCTGCGTAATAAATAATATCTACCATTCATAATGGTGTAGTTTATTTTCATTACATGACTGGAGGTTTTGAGTTTCCTTTAGGAACACATCAAGTTAACTTGTGCACAAGGCTTTTGCAGGCTTGTCGTGCTGGCTCAGTCACAAGGTGAGGCAGTGAGTAAGGAGCTTTGGGGGTCAGATGCTCCACCTGACCTTTGAGACCCTACTTTGCACAGGTATTACACCCCAGGAACATTCTTTTGTCCCTTGCAACGTAATCTCTGCTCAAATATTACCATACAGGACCAGGCTGTTGTTGATATAAACATGTTTTAAAAGCATTTTTGTGCAGTTATTTTGTAACTCTTATCTATAAATCCCTTCAATGAAATTTCAGAGAGTTGTTCAGCTGTGAAACTACGCAGAGGAGACATTTTCCTCATCCTGGGTCAGCATTTTCTGACTTTCTGTAAACTCTCTCTCACATGATGCTCGTTAATAGGCTTCCTCATGCAGAAAATTCTTGGCAGCCACTGGAAAAGTTCTCTAAAAGACTGATTACTTTCCCTTTGCCTGAGGCCAGTTTCTGATCATGGCCCTTACGCAGCATGACAAACACAGTTAATATCAGAACATGCAGCCAGGACTCTGAAACACTCAGTCATGCACCAGTTAAAGCTTGGCCTACCAACACCCCAGGAGGTATATTAATATGCTGCAACCTGTTGGTACCAGTTCCCAAGAGTTTTAAAAGAGGTGGGGGGATGGAGGATGAAGACAGTGAAGGATGAATGCCTCTGGAGTTCACCCAAGGGCACACAGCCATGGCCTGAGGGCACTAATGTGATGGACTGTTCCTGCCAGCCCCTCCTGGGGGGTTTCCAACCCTGCTCATGGCCCAGGACCACATTTCAGTTCAACTGGCCCCCAACCAGTATCCCGTCCAGCCCACAGCCCTGCCCCAGGGACATGCCTGATTCCTGGGCTGGGGTTTCCCATGGCCACTGCCCAGCTGCCCTGTCCCTGCTGAGGCGCTGGGATGGACTGCAGCTGGCAAAGCCCTGCCCTGCCAGCCCCTGGAGCCCCGCCACCATTTGTATGCCAGAAGCTCCTAGGGTGACTTCCCCGACTGTCACTTTTTCCCTGACCTAAGAACACAACGCACACTTGTATCATAACAAATTGTGCCATCTTATTTTCTGAAGATGGGCTCTAGACAAAATAAATATTTCTGGGAGGAATCAGAATGTTGTTAATTATTAGTGGTGGTAATGATCCTGCATGTCTACCGTGCTGAGCAGATGGATCCCTAAGCATTTTGCAAATGTTGCTACTTGTGTTGATATTAAGAGAGAGTTCAGCAAGGCTGCAAAAAAAAGGTGAAATGCTGTAACTATAACAGCAGGCAGTGCCAGTACAATAACTCAAGGCAAATGAAATGTTAAGTGACCCTCTGAAGCATGTGGGGGATGGGACAGAGGGACGAAGGTGTTTAGAAAGGCCCAGTGGAATTTGGCTAAAACAGCCATGCTGGGTAAAAAAAAATTGTTTTGCAACAGTTGTTGCAAAGTATTTCTCTTTGCCTGAGCTGCCACATTTAAACTCTGTCACAAAGCTGTCTGGTGGAATTTTATAGTGGAAGTAATTTATCTGGAGCCAAAATGTAGGGAAAATAAGTATGTATACAGTAGTGGGAAATAAACCTCCAACATACTCTTCCCAGGCCTTTCGGGTGAGACATTTAATGTTTATGAGCAAAAACCCCAAAAAACCAATATGTGAGTGGTAACATCCTTGCATGCAACAACAAAATTAGGACCAGAAACTAGATCATGCTTTCAAACAGAATTTGGATGATAGGATACGTCTGTGTGATCCAAATTTCTGTGAGTTTGCACAAACTTATAAAATTGTATATCACAATGTCTGTTCACTAAACTCTGACTAAACAAGTTCAAGTTCTCTGTTCTGTGTATTCCTTACCAACCCTCTAGGCTTTCTTTATTGTGGCTGAAAAAAAAATTCAATTTAGAATTGTGTAATAAACACTTCCTCTAATCTCAATAAAAGACACTATCAAGTTTTACAAGGAAAGCAGTGGCATGGGCTAGATATATCCAGAGGAAACTTTGCTGTAAGCCTTTAAACTTTTTTTCCCTCTTTGATTTCTAGACTTTAGACAAGGCTTCCACATGCACACACAGATGCTGAATTTCACCTTCTTTGTAAAACAACTGAACGAGTTACAACTTAGATTCCCAAAAACAGGTGCATTATAAATTACTGACAGACAGAAAGTTCTTTCAGCTTCATTCTTGTATTTCCCTGTCTACATTTTTTTTCTTGGGATTCCATGTCTCATCTTTGCTCACACTGATGTTTCAGTGAGGTGCCTCAATTTGGATGTGTCCTGTTGAATGGAGGATGGGAGACACCAGCCTCCGTGTGCAGGCTCTGGTGCATTGTGCTCCTGGAAGCTGTTGAAGCATTGCTAAAAATGGAACATAACTGAAAAGACAGCTCGGAATGAAAATGTGGCTTTGCACAACTGGGATAGACGGCAAAATTAAATGCATGTCAAAGTAAAGTGATGCATGTAGGAAAGCCATCACCCAAATTTCATTTATAAAATGAGGGGTTCTGACCTAACCTTTGCCAGTTTTGAGAGACACTTTGGGGAAACAATTGATAATTCCATGAAAATGACAGCCCAGTGCTCAGCACTGAGCAACAACAGCAACAACAACAACAGCAGCAACAACAAAACTGCGAATGTTAGGAACTATTGGTAAAGCAATAAAGAACAAAACAGAGTTCATTATACCTTTATATAAATGCATGGCATGTCTGTGTCTTTATACTGTTCTGTTCTTTTCATCTCAGAAAGAATACAGGTAGAACTGGAAAAAGGTTCAATTGTCCTTGATTGTCAAGGGCTATCAATATATGGGACATGTGCTGTGCAAGGAATAGCTAAGTAAGCTAAGATTCTTCTTTCTGGAAAAGAGACAAATTACAGAGGACATACTAGAAGGCTATAAAATCAGAAGTGAGGTGGAGAGGATGGATGGGAGTTGATGGTTCACTGTCTCTTCCACTATAAGTACTAGGGATCATCAAAGTAAGGTAGTAGGAGCAAGCTTCGAAACAAGCAGAAGTAGGTTGTTCTTCTTGCAGTCAGTGATATGTCAGTGATGCTGCCTGCCAAGGGATGCAGTGAATAATAAAGGTTTAGGGGGGAACTAGGACAGACTGGACAGGTTAATGGAGGAGAAATACATTGGGGAATATACAATATGCAGTAGCCAGACTTAGCCCAGGAAGTCTCTGGGCTGCAAATAGGTGGTGACTGGGAAAGTGTAACGGAGGGCTGTAGTCTAGTCTTGCCATTTGCTTAGTTCTTCCGGGTCAAGCCCCTTAGGGCAGCTGTAACCTATAATCCTGTCTTCTGTCAGCCTTGGCTCTCACCAGTTTGGCTATTCTTATGTTCATTGAGAAGCAATAACCTGGCAAAGAGAGGATTCCTCAAGTCTGGTGGACTTGGAACTGCTAGGCTAATGGTTGGACTTGATGATGTTAAATGTCTTTTTTCTACCCTTAATTATTCTACGATTCTATGATTCTTTACCTTTTCTTTTTTTTTGTAATAATGCAGCTGCTAGACTGCATTTAACTCCCATTGATCTATGTACTAATGTAGCCTTATGTATCAGACCAATGCAGTTCTTACTCCAGAGATGCTCTTGTGTCCATCAGTATAAATATGTCCTTTATGGTCACAGTCCAATTCCTCCCTTTTGTCTTTTTCCTATCAGTGCTTTTCATGCCTGTGCTCTGTCATTTCTATTGCAAAACAAAGGAAAGGCCTTTGTATTACACAAGGAAATCTAATTTGCTTTTCACAATGGACCTAAAACTGGTGATTGATGTGTTTCAGTAATTAAATTCTGCTACCTGCAAGTTGCTGAATGTAAGATTTAGGAAGACTGAGAGAATGGGTGAAAATGGAAAATATATTAGCAACTTTCGTGTCTTGTGCTGCAGTGTTCAATATTCCACCCATTTATGTTTGAACAGGAGAACAACTTTCTAACACATGAAGATAACCCTATATATTGGGGAGGAGAAGTCTGATAATTATACTGCCTATTGAGAGAGGAATGACTGAGCATTGGGTGCCAGCATACATTGTCTCAGGAGAAGAAACAAGCAAAAATTGTGAGTATTGGACAAGTAAGGAGTTTTAAGGAAGCTAGAATCCTTTGACAATAGTGGTGTATTTTGACTCCACATTGTTGTCAGACTGCATCTACACAGCAAAGGGCCTCACTGTATGCAGGTGCCCAATGTAAATCTGGCAGATCAACACACAGAGTGGAAAGCTTAACCCCAAGATTCTGCTGCTATGTGACCACTAATGTGTTTTGCTTCTCTGTTTTTCTACTGAAGCTTTCAGCGTCTCTGTTCAGAAGACTGCTCAGTGCCCAGCAGACTTCATATTAAGCAACATGAATGATATACATTACCTTCATTCTTTTGTCAGCCTCTCTGCAGGGAAGAAATTGTGTGTGCTGGGTGGTATTTTGCTTGTGTATTGGAACCTTAGACAGGTCTTTAGTAGATGGACTTCCCCCATTTGAGGTCTTTCAAAAGACTAGATGTCCTGAATTATGTGTTACAGCTAGAACTCACCTGGAAGGTACAGCCTTTGTGCTATACCCTCATACCTCACCAACATTGTAGCTGACAGCTAAATAAACAGGGAAATACCTTCTGGCCTTCAAATCTGCAAATAGCTGCATCACTTAGCTGACTGAAAAAGTCTTAATAGCCAAAATAAATGTCAGTATGTAGAATAAATTTGTAAGCACTCCACTACTGAGCTGCACTGTAGCTTGGTAGGCTTCCTTGTGTATTCCCCTGACAGGACACCATCTATAGAGTCAGGAGATCTTTGGTGCTTGCGACAGATAGTCGATATTCAACTTGCTTTTGTGGGCCTCCATAGCCTTTTCAACTGGTAACAGGGGCCTGTGAAGCCAGATTGGAGACTGAATCCAAGAACAAAGTAGTGCTGGATGCACTCTTCAAGCAGGGTTCTTCCCACTGTATTGACATGTTTATTTAGTGGTAGCTTAATTTCCTAGCTGATGTTTTGATCTAATTAAGTCCATTGTCAGTAAATTAAAAGTCATGATGATGTGACTGCCTTTGGGAGGCATAAAAACTAAAATGTTTGACATATCAGGATATTCACATCTTGGATATATGGTGTTTTATGAAAAGTAGAAATAACAGCCATTTATTTGAGTGGTTACCGTGTTAGGGACTCTGCTCTTCTTATTCACAACATGGAGTTTGTTTCTCATCAAATCCTCAGAACTCTCATGCTTGCAGCTAACAGCTTCTAAGTGAGGTATAGACCAAAAGCTGCAGTAGAAAACTAGCCAATGAATGATTAAAAATTATATATACATTACAAAAAGTTAAAATCTGCTTGTAGAGATTTCTCAAAGTTTCTTCTTTCTTTTTCCTATCCACACTAAACAGCTTTTGAAAATCTGGTTTTGTTTTCTAGCTGACAGAGAGCAGTTGCATATTCTCTTCCTTTTGATATGTAGAGTTTTTAACCCTGCTTTAGCAGGAATTTAGCAAGAGAGGACTCAAACCTGAGTGCTTCCTGCAGCTGGTTTGTAAGATAGTTTGATTTTTTTTGCTACTCTTTTTTGATATTGCCTTCTTGGACAACAAAAGCAAAGGTACAACTTTGGAAGAAGAAAGGTCACTTCTAAAATACTTATTGAAACAAGAATTACTCATTTGTTCATACTCATCTAGTGTAAAAGAACTCTCTTTTCTTTTTCTTTATGGTTGCAGTAGACATTTGACATTGCCATCACCTTCTCTTTATTTTGTTATTGAGTAATAGTTACAGCTGTCATAGGTGGTACTGCAGTAATCATGATTATTCAAATGAGAGGAAAAATATTTTTAGTTTAAGAAAAAAACACGACCAAACAAAAGGAAATAATAAGAAAACAATCCTGATTCCTTCCGCAATGAAATCCTTATTTGCATTGCATAAGTGCTCAGACAGGTTACTGTGTGCTCTTGATATTTTTGCTCAGAAATTATCCTCTGCCCAAATGCATTTTATGTCATTTGATAAACAGAGTGAGAAAAAGTGCTTTGCAACTGGAGCTATTTCTTCAAGGACAACAGAGATTGATGTAGACTGGCATAACTCTCAAAAAGTGTGGTTTTTAGGCAGAACCATGAAAATGTGGGACACAGCAGTGAGAGGAACTGCAGATGAGGTCTGCCACATCACATCAGGGGCCTGAGCCTACATCCGTTTCTAGCCAATATAGATACCTTTATTCTGGTGTCAATATTGCTACTTTAACCAGCTTTTCTCCTTCAGACATAATGGCCCATCTCCCATGATGTATTTATCAAACACCATACTATTAAATTTAATTTCAGACTCTCTTTTGCCAAGGCAAAAGAAGCCAAAATTCCTGTCTCTTCCTGTATGGCTTGTCTCAGATCTCTGCCTAACAGCATTCTAGATGGCTCCACCTGTAGTAAACCTGGCAGGGTTCTACCTGCAGTACATACGCTTGTGTGTATCCTCCCAATAACTGTGACCCCTTGTGTGAGTCCAAGGACAGCTGACTGGGGGACAGAACGCTCAGAGGGATGTGGGAAATAGAAGTCTGAGTTTATACTCCTGGTTATATAGTGTGTGTGCGTTTTTTTTCCAAATCAAGAAAGCCAATGTCTGACATAAAACGTTTTCATTTAATAGTCAACAAACATAAGAGCCTTGCCTTCTGTACCGGCAGCAGGCTGAACAGCCTAATTCTGTGTATTCATCCAATAAGTTCAGCAACAAGAAGAACCATGAGAAGAGTATTTTGACAAAATGGGCAGGTGGTCTATAAAGTATTTGACACTTCTCCAGACCACTAAAGGCAAACAGGCTCCAGAGAATTTGGAAAGAAGGAGCAAGAGGTGCCTCATAGCAGTAGTGCTGGGCATAACTGCCCAGTCCATTTGTGGCCAAGTATGGTAGTGTCTATTAAAGATACATGTATCAAAAATAAGAGAATTTTTCAAAATTCTCCAAAACAGCTGGCTAGAAATATATCACAGAAACCTACGCAAAAGACTAAATTTACTATATTTATGATAATACTAAAAAAACCCAACAAACTAGGGATAGCGTACATAGAGATGGCTAACCTGCCATCCTGCCGTCAGAACAGGGTAGAAAGTCAGAAAACCGGATGAAAGTTTAAATCTGAAAAGAAATAACAGTTAAAATATGTAAATATAAAGCAATGTGATTTTATGGCAAAGAGGTCATGTGAATCAAACCTGATGTATTTTTTTAAAATTTTTAATTCAGACTTGGTTTATCAAGATAGATGGATAGACTATGAGACTACTGCATTTGACCACTATTATAAAAATTGCTTCTTTTAATATCAGTACTGAATATGTGAAATAGAATTAAACAATGGCTAAATAATAGACATTAATGAATTAGTGCACAGAGGGAAATGTCATTGAATGGGATTTTTCAATGGGTTTAAGGGTTAAAATCCTGATTCCAAAATTGTTTTCAAAATATGCCAAGACTTGCCACGTGGGGCTGTATACAGTGGAGATCACTGATGAGAAATGACAAAATATTTTAACTTCCAAGAGCTAGAATAGGATTTATGCTAGAATAAGCCCTTTTTTTCTGGAACCTTCATTTAAAAAAAAAAAATGTTGAGAAATTTGAGACTGGTAGAAAGATATGAGAAAAGCAGAGGAAATGCTTCACAAAGAAAAACCCAGCAAACTCAGCTGGTCTATCAGACACAAGGCTTGGTGACAGTGTATAAATAACTCAACGAAAAAAGAAAAGATTTTCTAAAGGGCTTCTCTGGAATCAATGCCTGGAAGCAGAAGGCAGGCAAATTAATTTGAAAAACACAGTGCAGTTTTTTAGCAGTGATTTCCATTACAGTAGATAATTCTCAGGAGAGATGGATTATTTTCCATTGCTTAGGATAGTCATCAAGATTTGATACCTTTGTAGAAGTTATGCTTTTGTCAGAAACAAGTCTTTAAGATCCATGTAAAAGTGATGTATAATTGGCCTGTGATATACAGACTAGACAACCTAATGGTCCTTTCTGGGTTTTAGTGTAGTAAATCTCTAGATAATTTTTAGAGAATTCTTGTGCATGTAGTACTGAAATACATACAAGTTAGTTGGCTGCAAAAAAAGTATAAAAGGGCTGTACACAATTGAACCAAGAAATAAAGTGCCCTGTACTCTCAAGAGGACCCTTTTGTAGAAACAGCAAGAAACATCAGCCTCTCTTCCAGCAGCTGAATAAAGACCAGCTATTCAAAAAGATGAAAAATTAGCACCTTCTGTTGCTGTCAGTAGGTCAGTGTAACACTTGTGGCCTACTGAGTGCTCACCTGTGAGCCAGTTTAAAAGGCTTCTGGGCAAACAAAGGCTGTGTCTCAGAAAACCATGAAGCATTTCTGAGACAGCCAACCCAAATGTACATGGAGAAAGATGGGGAGAAAGATGATCAGGTGAAAAGGGGAATGTCTCTGGAGCTATGAAATGACTGGTTAATACAAAAACCTTGTGTTCAGCTTGCGAGGATATTGAATTTAGCAGGAGAATTAGCGAGAGTTAAACAAACTTGTATTTATATAAAGACACACATCACAGTGAGTGAAAGAACATTTCTTTAAAATAATTGATTGATTTGTTTTCCATCTTTCACCAGGAAACTTGTCATTATTAAAAAAGAAAAATGTGAATGTTTTGCAAAATCTGAGTTCCATTCAATATCCACTCCCTCCTTGAACGTCTTGTCATACTTTTTTCCTATAAATCAATGAGATGTAGAAATGTAAGACGTCCAAGCTTTAATCAAAGGAAATGTTATTATTCTGCAACATGCCAAGGGGTGTTTGTTTAAACTTTATTGGATAAAGTGTAGAGAGTATGTTTCATTAGTCTACAGACAAAATACATTTATTTATCATTAGGTGTGAAGTCAAGAGTTCTGTAAGCTTGCTAACAATTCTGATAACTTCCAGATAAAATTGTAAGAATGGTCATAAATACCCTGAAGCTTTAGAATATTGCCTGTAAGGAAAGGAGAGTCTGGTTTTATCCTTAAAAATAACCAAAAAAGACCAAAAAGAAAGAAAGGCCTGAAGTCCAGAATTCAGATTCAAGTTAAAGTTTTAAGCAATATAGACTTTTCTGTGGGCAGAAGAAACTCTGTGAATTCAATTGGAGATTTCACAGTTTGTGGTCAAAGACTGAGGGCCAGGGGAACAGAAGAGTTATGCCCACAAGGTGCTGTTTCCTCCAATATTAACTGAATCATCTGAAGCTCCCAGTTCTGGCAAGGCAGGTTGGAAATTCTGGATGAAAGGTCTTTCTCCCAAGATTTCAGGTACTTTCACTGTGGATTGCTTTCCTTTCCTTTCCTTTCCTTTCCTTTCCTTTCCTTTCCTTTCCTTTCCTTTCCTTTCCTTTCCTTTCCTTTCCTTTCCTCTCCTTTCCTTTCCAGTGCTTGGATATTCCAGCTAAAATCAGGACTTCTGGGCTACTAGTGCTCATACAACTAGAAAAGACAGTCTATCCAAAGTGTTCACATCAACAACACAGAAAACATAATTATTATTCAAAGCAGTATATTAGTCTTATTTGCAAATGAAGACCTGAAGTATGTAGAGAGCTGAAGGGCTTGTTTTTAATACCACTGTTAATGCTTTTCATTTATGCAGGTTCATCTGGGGCCAGGTCTGGTTTTGCATATACTGCATAACTATTTCAGCATCTCAGTAACACACAATCAACCCTGCTTACACTGAGCTGCTATTCAGTACCTGTTTATTTCCTGTTTCTTTCAGAAAAATCACCTGCCCTACTGAGCCAGGACATTATCATCTAATCCTGTCACATGCAGCTCCTGTGGCAGAACAGGTACCTGAACCCAGATTCAATCCCGGACTACTTCCTCACTCACGACATCATTTTTCCCTGTGGCTGTAATGGTGACTAAATGGTCATGGTAATGGTGACTAAGGATAATAACATTGGCGGCCTTCGGCCAACTTTGTTTTTGACTAAGTCATAGTTCAATTCAGCTCCCATGCCCAGTTCATCTGCAATTAGTCAGCTTCACACAAATATTTACATGACAGGTATCCTGAGATGTTTTTTACTTCCCTGCCATGTTAAAGGCCAAAATCACAAACTTTCATTTGCTGTAGCCTGAATCCAGTTTGGCTCTTCTGGCTGAGCGAGCTCCTTGGCTCATTTCTGCTGAAATCCCACATGCACACATGCTCCATTGCAAGTGCTGAGTAAGCAACCATGATTTGGATTAAATACTGGGCCTGGGGCGACAGAAAACTGCATGGATTATCTAGTCCAACTGCAAATTCACTTTCAAAGGTACATCTATAGCTGCCAGCCGTACAGCAGCTTCTGTTCTCTCAACTACCTTTCCTCTAGTTCATGTATTAACAGTTTGTTGCTTACCAAGTCGTACTCTTCAAGGAAAAATGTCTGTTAATGTCTCAGTAGAGTCGTGACCAGGGTAATGAAAATCGTTACTCATGAATACATTATGCAACAACTAAAAAAATAATCTATCAAATTGATATAATTGCCAAAGAAAATTTATTCCTTAATAAAACAGCAATAAGCAAAAGTACTGCACTTCAGCTTAGAAAGGTGGCTGAAACCTTATCAAATTTAAGGTTTAGCCTCAATATTTTTTATGATATTCACTGCAATTTGCTCAGTTTTGAGTTCTGAAGATGAACAAAAGTTGCTCCTGAATTAAGCTGGTGTCAAAGGGTATTTAAGAGGCTAGCAACAAGGAGCTGAATAATCATCACAGGCAGCTTCTAATGGTGATAGCATTGAAAATACATTCCTTTCAGGATCACACTCGCCATTATGGAGAAACAGTGTGTCCAGCAGGACTAGGGCAGTGACTGTTCCCCGTTACTCAGCACTGCTGTGGCCACATCTTGAGTGCTGTGTCCAGTTCTGGGACCCTCAGTTCAGGAAGGACATGGAGGTGCTGGAGCAGATCCAGAGAAGCCCAACAAGGCAAGTGAAGGTTTTGGAGCACAAATCTTTTGAGGAGCAGCTGAGTGAGCAGGGGGTGTTTAGCCTGAAGAAAAGGCGGTTCAGGGGGGCTCTTATCACTCTCTTCAACTGCCTGAGAGAGGTTTGTAGCCAGGTGGGGGTCGGTCACTTCTCTAGGCAACCAGTGATAGGACAAAGGGAAATGTCCTCAAATTGCTCCAGGGCAGGTTTAGATTGGATAGATTTATATTAGGAATATTTTTTTCTTTAGATGGTTGTCAAGCATTAGAACAGGCTTTCCAGGGAAGTGGTGGAATCCCTGGAGGTATTTAAAAGACAAAAAGACATAGCTCTAAGGGATATGGTTTAGTGGAGGGCTTGGCAGTGCTGAGTTTGTGGTTGGACTCAATGGTCTTAAAGGCCCTTTCCAACCTAAATGATTTGATGATTCTACAAGTCTTTGATTTAAATTACAAGACATAACTCACTAGGTCAGTACCCTGATGTGTTAGGTACTACACAGGGTAAATGTAGCACCTGAACCCAAAGGCATTGATACAGAAAGTAAAAGATAAGAATGAATAAATGTGGTGAGAATCTAAGTAGGTTAGCTGGGAAAAGAATAAGAAAGGGAATAAAAAATAAAAGCAACTATGAAATTCACTGTTCCTTTCTTCGGACTATTTCAATTATGCAAAAAAAAATTCTTAGAAATAAGCTGAGAGGGAAAGCTGTTAAATAAAATAAACCCCATTCCTCATATGAATAATTCAACATATTTGTTTCATTCTTTTAGGTTTTCAGGCCATCAAATTTATCAGCCCTGTTGGTAAAAAAAGACCTTTAATGAAAGAGCAGGGAACCAAGTGAGTCATATATAAATTAGAGAAAAACAAAATTGTGGTAAATTTCCTTCAGTCTTTTGTTGCCTACCATCAACTTTATGGCCCTGACAACATTAAAAACAAGAGCCAGCACTCTATATCCTGAGATGTAATTAAAATACACACAAAGCTCTGGGCCTATATACAAAATACACTGAGAAATTCATGCAAATTGGGAAAAATTCAGTACTACATTCTGAAAAAGCTTATTCATACCAATAGTCCTCCTACACAGAAGCTTTATTCTTAATTTTCTTTCACCAAATTACTAGAGAAAGGGGTTTTGTGAAAAAAGCTGAAGGTCACACTACCAAGGCAATATTAAACTAAGGGGAAAATGTGTTGCAGAACTGAAGGCATTAGCATTTAAACCAACCTGATTTAGATGATACAGATGTAAAACTTGATCTTTTCATACAGTAAAGCCTCTTTTATTGTTACCAGCTGTAGCACTGCATCTTCCTGTTAAAAATGCTGTGTTTACTCCATTTCTCTGTGAGTAAGTTCCTGCTTGGCACAGAGCTGGAGTTACTGTCCTTATGTCCCTTTTCCCACCAATTGCCTATGTTCAGAGCATGCTGGGACAGGGAAATGAAGTGTCTAAGCTGGAGTGGATTCTGGCTCATCCTGGATAGGGAATGGCTCCTTTACTGCTGTAGCCTAAGTCTAGATCCAGGGCAAAGAAGACTCAGGTGTCTGTGCCCAGAGCTGGGACAGCACAAGACAAAAATTATTTAAATGACAGGTGTAAAAACACTTCCTTGTGCAGGTTTCCTATTCAGTGTCAGGAGGGAGAGAACTGTGTGTCAGGAGAAAGAAAGGGTGATGCTTTGCCTGCTGGCACTGATCATCCCTTCAGTCTGCCCAGATGCTCATAAACCCCCAGCCTGACGCACCGAGGCTGCCAGCTCTTAGCTTTCCTCCTCACTAATATTTCAGTGTTATCTCATGGCATTACCTCACTGCATTTTTGTCTCTGGCCCAATACATTAAAGCCCTGTGCTAAACTTTGCCCAAAAGAATCTGCTTTACAGTGTGAAAACAGTCTGTCAGGACAAGGTACCCATGCCATCTCAGTACAAAAATACCTCTTTTAACACAGAGATGGGTCTTCTAATGATTTAAACTCAAGAATTCAGAGTCATTCTTTATTTCTCTAAAACAAACAAACAAACAGACAAAAATCTAAATCGTGGCTTAAATGACCCTTTATTAAAGAGCTGGCAAACTGGCGAAATGCCAGATTTTATTATAGATCCTAAATGACTGTGGTTAATTTGTGCCGAGATATGCTTTCCATCGTCTCCCCTGAGCATTATCTGAGTTCACTGCCTTATTTGGTTTTAGTTTATAAACTATGATGTTATTTTAGCTTGAAAATAGGGAAAATAAAAATGACTGTAACAATCTGGGTATGCATTTACCAGCTGCTCTGCAGATAAGATAGGTAATACTGGCAACCTTTGGCTTCTTGTGACCACATTTTAAAGTAAAAGATATCTACTGTAAAATGCACATATCTTTGATGAATTGTGGTTTTGAAGGAACAGAGAAGGTCAGATGTAATTTGATGTCATATTATGCCATGAGTTGACTTAAGAAATCAGAAGTGCAAATCACTTAATAAGATTACTGTAAGATGTACAAGAACAGGATATTTCACCATGAAAAGTCTGCAGAAAGATTCACAATACATTACCAAATAAACACTGATGCACATGTAAAATGCTTTTTTAAGAAATTCTCTCTAAGTATCAGCTGATATAAAAGAAGCAACCATTCGTACAGGAAAGCACAATTAAGAATTGTTTGAGGTAACAAAAGGTCTAGTTAGGATAAATTTTCTTTTCCTTTTCTTTTTTTTTTCTTTCTTTTCCACTTAAATTGAAAGAACTAACCCCAAAGCTCCAAAGCAAGAACCTACAAGACATCCAAATCCCAGTAAGGCCTGTAAATAGCTGAAACAGTAACTGCTTATTCAACATCATCAAAAGCTTGATGCTGAACAGGATGCCATGCGCTCAGCTGCCTATGGAACTTGAGGGATGTGACTGGGGCCCTTCAAAACTCATTTGTTTGAAGTATTTTTGGGAGGGTTGGTGATGTACGAGGAATATTTCACTCCCTGTCCTTCTGGGTACATGCAAGAGGATGTGAGCAGTGGTGGTGGTGGAGAAGCCAGGAGGAACATAGTGCAAGGTGTCTTGTGGAAATGGTTCTGACCTGTGCTGAAGGACCAGGTCTCTGTGAACAGGTTTTATTCATTCATGCTCTACACATGCATAGATATATTTTTCTTCAGAATTAAGCAGAACCCAACCTTTCTGGAGACAAATAATAATTTCAATGCATCACAAAATATTACCCAGTTTCCTCTTCTCTGAGACCAGTAACTCGTTTTTTGTTAAAAAAGATCAAGCTTCAATTTGAAGACACATGTAAAGGGGTAATATACTAATTTCCTTAATAGTTTCTTATATTTTTGCTTTTAAAAAAAAGCCACTTTAGGTTTTCTTGGGATTAGCTTTTCACCAGGCCTAGATCTCTTTTTTCTGCACTGAAGAGCACTGTAGCACCAGGTATTTCCTTTGCAGGAATGCACTCATACATTCATGTGAAAACATGAAAGCTGGGTACTTGATCATGTCTTCTTTGGGGGACAAAGGCTGGATTTGAGGTCTGAAGCATTCTTAGGTGTCATCAACAGCTTTTCACACGTTGGGTTAAGAGGTCATATCTTTAACTGGCCTTGTATTTAAAATGTACTCTCTTACTTCTGAAAATGACCTGCATGGAGGACGAGACTGAACTCATGATCAGTGCTACAGTCTTTGCAAGAGCCAGAGGTGCTGAGGGAAGTGAGAGGAGATTAGTAAAAAGACACATTTCATAACCATAGTGAGAACCTAATTTTTTATGAGTTCTCCATCCCTCAGCATATCTTCAATATCTTCTTAAGGAAAAAAAACCGCACTTGGTGTCTGACACAGCAGATTGACATCCCTTAAAGATTTCTGTAAGCACTGAGCTGTTTCTCTTCTAACAGTAGGAGGCAGGTGGGGTGTTTGAGGTCCTGCTTATTGCTCGGCTCATGGGAACGAGGCAAGTCCAGATGCTGCTACCAGGCAGGGTTTTGTATCACCCTCTGAAGTGTAAGTATGATAAAAAATAAAAGAGTGTATAATTTGGATAGGATTTAAAATTTACTTTCAAATGCAGCACTTGACTTCTATTTTGCCTTTTCTTCTTAGCCAATCATAATGTGTGAAGGGCAGTGAAACTGCATTTTGTGTACTCATTGATGGGTGGGGAACTTATCAAAGGAACATGTTTCTGGCAAAACAGACCTGTTTAGCTTAAGACTTAAATATGTGAAAGAGGTTCCCTGATATTTTAAATATTCTTTAGAGATATACAGTCCTGTGGATTGTGAGCTGCTACCACTGCAGATGAGCAGAGGTGTTCCCAGCCCAACTTTTTTGTGCCATTGCGTTCAGGCTACAGAAGCAGCTGAAACTCTGCTGTAGTGCCTGGCAGTCCTAGGATTCACCTTTCTAGTCACAGAAATCTTACACTCATAGGAGCATATTTTAAAAAAAATAGATATTTCAAGGAGACTCTTCAGTTCCCTGGTGCTTAGTTTCTAGTCCTGTACTTTGGCTGTATATCATGCCATTGGCATAAGTTTGTGTATGGCAGTCACAAAGCTAGAAAGGGAGGAGGTTTGTAGGTGGCCTAAAGTTTCTCCAATCCGTGCAGCACCCACACATTTTAATGTATACTAACACACTTGTATATAAATTTTATACATGCATACCTATGTATACATGTGCTAATTTGAAGGTCCATTGTTAAATTCTTTGACTACTTTGAAGTGTATTCGTTGTGATGATGGAATGAATTGGGAAAAATATTTTTCACCCTTTCAGTTGCTGGCTGATTGCAGTGCTTAGTGACCAACTCTCAGAGAAGAGATCCTGTCTGACACAGGGCCAGCTGCCCTGTGTGTGCTTGGGTCATTTGTTACCGGACCCACATTTTCAGAAGCCAGCCTGATTCCAGAGTTATTGCTAAGTTGCAAGAGAATATTTCAGCCTGTAGACTTTGATCTATACCTATGCAGAGACATATTGATTAAGAGTGTCAAAAAATTCCTATTCTTAATATAAAGGTCCCATATTTTTCCCCATGCTTTTCCTGAAAGGTTCACTGAGGAACTAGGAAATTATTGGACTTGTGATACGTTTTCTCTGAAGGTGACTTGCACCTGAACATGTGTCTGAGACATCCTAGGCAGTGATTATTCTGCTATAAAGCATGTCCATATGCATGCCCAGGTTTTTCAGATACATAGAATTTGCTCTGATGTGGCTGCTAGGCATCTGGAAATCCTGGACACCTGACTAGACTTCAAATTCAACCTGGCTAAAGTACCAGGGAGAAATGAAGGTTTGTCCGAGAAACTGGGCTCTAAACATCTGCCTTGATATAGCTTTACCATAAGAAATCAAAGAGTAAAACAGAAATATGTAAACAGGAATACAACCCCCCACATTTTTTCAATGTGTGAAAATTATTTTTCCTGCGAGAAGGCTTATCTTCCTCAAGAAACTGGCGTAAACTCTACTGTGACTCCCCAAGGGATCTACTGATATCAGCTAATCCACCCAAAAGCAGTCACTTAAGGAGTTCCTCGACATTTTCCAGAGTCATTTGAGCTTCTGGGATTTTCAGTCTGAAATCCTGTTTCCAGACATCTGATCCCTGGATACTGTACAGCCCTTGAAAATGTTTATTTTGAACTCTGAGACCCTCTTTACCAAGGCTACTAGAGGACTCCTGTACAACAACAGTAATCACCATTTCTCTCAGAGTGGAATCAAAGACTGCCCAATTAGTCTGGTGCAAGGCAGTGTTTGTGTATGAATTATAACTAATGCAGAATTGAAAGAGAATTGTTACATTCCCAGGTTAAGAACTGCTGGAAAAATTAGCAAATGTGATTCCTTTTTTCCCTCAAGGCATGAAGCTGGAGAAAAAAGCAAGACGAGAAGGAAGCAGCTTCTGCATTTTTCTTCTAATCAGCCATGCGTATTAGTGTATAAGGCAAGACAGGAAGGTAATATGAGAATCAGGCAAGCAGCCAGATGACATTGTGTAAAGCATCTTTGTATAACTGCCAGCTAGTGTCTTATAATATTGAACACTGAAGTTTCTATTTAGCAGTGTTGATTGAATGGTGGGAAAAAATAGTCCAGGCAAGGATAATGTCTGTAATCAGCACTGCACGATTGCTATTGTCTATGCTTGGTATACTTAATGGAGAAGCTAATTACCATGTGTTCATTTTTTATTACATTTACTATATTGCATAGAGAAGTAATATGATTTTTTTTTCCCTCCATGGGTTTACAGAAAACAAACAGCACAAACAAAACCATGATGGATCCCCCTCTCCACCCCCAACCCTAATTAATTCTCATTAGGGCCACCGTTTTTATTTCCAAGAGGAAGTCAGAAGGCGAGGATAGCATGCCTGATGAGCTTGGTAACCTAGCCCAGTGTGTGCTTGGACTGGGCTGCTGATGGGTTTGAATGTGACAGGAAGGAAACTGCACAAGCCCAATGCACAGTTGTTTCATTTAACTTCTCTGAGACACATTCATATACCTACCACTTCCCATGCAGCTTTACAAAAATAAAAGGGCAAAGTACTCCTGAAAAGTAGTGGAATGACAACTTCTTTCTGCATGGCTGGAGAAGAGCAGTGTTGTAGATGCACACCCCAGGAATAACATGACAGTGCCCTAAAAATTTTTAACGCAGTCTTAGAGTAGCTAGGTGGGAGAATGTTGTCTCCCTCTCTGATCCTCAGACCATCCTCTGTGCCTGTCTAGTGCAAACCATCTGGCTGAGTTCACGCTCCTTCGGGCTGCTGTTGTGGGGCATCAGCACAGGCAGAGGCCCCTGCAGGACACCACCTGCAGCAATGCTTCCTTTTAACCAATGGCCTCATGGGTTCAGCCCATCCTTGGGTCAAAGACTTCTGCTCCTGGAGGGAAGTGGGAACCCATATCTTCAGAAGGTGTCTTGGACACCAACCAAGGGACTCACAGTCTTCCATGGTAGGGCTTTTCTTTGTGTAAAATATTTGAGCAACCATGAATGGGACTGGAACTTCACCCTAAAGGTAAGTTGGGAGCTTGTCTATTGACTCCTTCTTCCCCTCTCACCTTGCCAATGAATAATTATTCCATGAAACATGAGCTTAGAGGGCCTTCTTTGAATTGTGTCCATGTGAATTCATATCTCACCTAAAGTCAGTGTATGATTTTCAGTGAGAACTGTGCCCATAGGGACCTGATTTTTAAGTGTGTTTGGGAACCATAAGATGGTGGTGGTGATACCAATAGGATGTTCCTGAAGTGCCTTTGTCTCCCTAACTTGCATTGGAAAGCAGTTCCTTAAAGCTCTGAGAAATGTCTGATTTGCTTTGACTGTGCTTGGAGGGTAATAGAGGTGTTAGCATAACCTCTGCCAAACTAGTGTAACACTATTGAGCCCCATGAACTGCTGTGTGGCCCCTGGGAGAGGTTAGGATCCTGCTCAGGTCCTGTTACTCTTCCTGGAAGGATCAAGTTCCACATTCATGCTGTGTTTAGAGAATGCACAAGGTACAGTGTCCAGGGACCTGAGCAGCAATTGTCAGATGCTGATTAGACCAATATTAACACCAAATCACAGCTAAAAAAAGGTCACTCAAACTGAACTGAATGCTGATTTTAACAAGCAGGTTCACAAAGTCTGGTCCTCCCACACTGAAGTAAATAGGAAGATGTTACAATATTTATAGACTGGATTTCAGAAAGCAGAAACAGCTAATGCACTCTCTTTATTAGGCATGCTCCCTAGTGCCTGCAAATTGCTGTATATTTCAAGCCTTATTTAATTTTTAATACAGCAACCTGTTACGTAATCAGATATATTTTGAGGGAAACTTATTATTGCATCTTGCAGTCTGACTGGTTTCCCTGTAAGACTTCAGCAAGCTATTGCGTGTGGTTTTTATGGACAGGATCTCCTCTCCTTTTCTCCTGCCAAAACTGAAATTAGAATATCCTACTCAAAGTATATTAAGCCCAAAGAAGCAGTGTCTGACAGAGTGGTGGGTAAGGAGACAGATTACTTCTCCATTACAAAGAGAGGGAGTGAAGACTTCCTCATCTAATAATGAAGATTTAGAGGTAAAAAATTGGCTGTTCCCCCATATGGTCCTCTAGTGCTGCCACAGAGTTAAACAAAGTAAGAAGGAAAGACCAGATGAAGATAAAGCATTTGATGAAGCATTTCAGTGCCTTGAGACATGACTAGAAGGTCTCTAAAGAGTTTGGTTGCTCCTAAGTTCATAAATCTTAAAACCACAAAACTGAGATGTGTAAGACAGACCTGGCCCCAGATCCTACATTGCTCCTTTGCCCTCGTATGCTGTGGGAGATGGGATGTTGGAGGGATAGATAATGTGCCCTCTGGATTCCCTGCCAGATATGTCACACTAAATGACTAAATTTCCTCTTCTATTTCAGTACTTTTCTGCATATCAGACTACATTATAGAACTATCTCATAAAGGGGAAGAGGATAGGAAAAGTGATGCAAAGGCTTATATTTACTTTTGAATGCAGAACATTTATCAGTATCTGTGGGTGGTACTACAAGTTTTGGCTACATCAAACTGAGTATCTTGATGAAAACACTATCTAAAGTTAGTAAGGATAAGAAAAGCCACAGAGACAAATTCAATAAAAAGCCTATGCTGAATTGGTTCTCATGTATTGCATACTGTGATATAGTTAAAGAGAACCAACTCTAAACTTATTTTGAATACAGCAAACAGTCCTGTGAATGTAGTTCAGGCTAAGTTCTCCTACTACTATGCCTAAATAGGCCATATGGGATATTTCCTTCAGTACTTTCTTTGTTTTCGCCCTACACCTTTCAGAAGAGGTCAGAAGACTGGCTGAGAGCATCTTTCTGACAATGGACATGGAAAGGAGACCATAGGGGCCATCTGAAAGCTTATTCCTTCATAAAAGGCACAAACACATGTGCTTCTATAATTTTAGTCATTGTTTTCTTCAATATGTCCTTCATTATCACTGCAGTCCAAACACACAATTAAGTTGCTGATGTTCTGTAACAGAACTGCAGAATGCCGAGATTGTTTCCCCTGTTGTTTTGATTTATTTTTTCTTGGAAGAAATCTTTTTCAGTGAAAGCAGATCTTTTATATGTGAAAATGTCCATTACTTCAAAAAATTGAAATTCCATCTGCAGAAAAGACATTTTGATTGATTCTCTCTCTCAGCTAGGGTATTTAGGAAGCAGAAGATGACAACGAGACTATAAAATGGGGCCACACCTCAGAGTGAGTCCTATCTGTAGACACTGACTTGGTTACTCAGGCAGGGAGTTTACACAAGATCTGTAAGTAGCCTGTAAATCATGCATCTAAGAGACCTCAGAATAAAACCTTTATGCTTTCTTAGAAGAGAAACAAAAGTCCAATGAAAGTCTAAGGAAAAGCAGGAGGGTTTGCTCCCTTACAGCACCCACCGTCTCAGGGAAGATGCCCTGCAATCATAAAGATTTGCCTCCCTCTTTTGAAGCTTGTGATTCCTGCTCCTCCCCTCTCTGGCTGGGTGAAGTTGACCTCTGGTAAGGTTTACCCTGTGTTCAGCACCACACGCTGATTCAGAGACAGAAGCCTGATGTAAGACAGAAGTCTGCTTCTTTCTCTCAGCTATTTAACTCTCATTTTTTTGAGGAAGCTTAGTTGTAATGAATGTAAATGGAGTAAATGTAAATCAGTCCACCAGACTGG
Source organism: Edolisoma coerulescens (assembly GCA_013397115.1). NCBI lineage: Eukaryota > Metazoa > Chordata > Aves > Passeriformes > Campephagidae > Edolisoma > Edolisoma coerulescens. The sequence continues at coordinate 2,672,865 of VWZW01003059.1, read as the reverse complement.
CAGTAGACTGGACCACTGTAGATAGACTAAGGGCTTAAATGAGTAATGAATTTACCTTGTCTTTTGTCATCCCCTTTACCCATCGTTAGCCCTGGTAACCCTTCACAGGTAGATTCTTAGATCATGGCACAGGTTTCTTAAATCCCCTTTCACTAAGGGCTAAGCTTGGTGTGGCACTTGGGATGGACTGAGAGCACACAAGCAAGCTGCACTGACACAATCACTTATTAAGGTGTGGTGGCATTCTGGACTGAAGATCACTCATCATCCCTTCTGATACTGAAGCCCAGCACAGACACACTCAGGAGGATTGCTTCTTCTCTGTTACCACAGACAGGAAGGCTTGGCTTTTGCAAGGTATTAAAGGGATAATAGGCTCTGGTACAAAAAGACAAAAAACCCCAACAACTAAACCTTCCTCAGTAAGAAAAAAAAAAAAAATCACTTCAATTACAGGTGGTCTGGCCATTTGAAATTTATGGCCCACACTATGTTTGATTTCCTGCTTTCTAAGGTCTTGCTAGTGCTGCAAGACATGTTTTTAATCAGATTTCAAAACAAATACAGTTTATTATAGAGCTGGTACTTTGGAAAGGATTTGTTCTGCTCTGTCACTTCTGCATCTATTAAATTTTATTCAGTCATCATGCAACCAAGAATACTGTATCTTATGGATATATTTTAAGGCAGTAAAGTGGTGCACACTAGTGGTCCCATTAGTGGAAAGTGTCAAATCTACTGCATTTCTAAACACTCCACTCTAATCTTTCTACCTCTATGTATAGAAGACATTAATGTGTTGTTTTAATTTGAGATTCAGATGCTCAAAAAGCTCTCATCAAGAACAATTTCCAAGCCATGCAAGATAGAGGAGATAAAATAAAGCACTAAAAATAAATAATTCAAGGCAAATTTTATTCATTATGCCGTGTTTTCTGTGGGCAATGGTTTGTGTAATTTCTCCTCCAGTGCCAAACTGAGAAATATCTCCTTATGAAGGAGCTTAGCTTTTTGCTTCACACAAAATGTTTGATTTATGTACTTGAATCCTTTTATCAAATTAAGTTTAAATCTGTCTGGCTGTCTCTCCTTGTTTCTAACACCTTAAAAAATGTGTGAGAAACCACTCCTTTCCATGGACACACTAATTCTCAAGCCTCTCTTAGGAAAGGAATGCTCCATTTCTTTGGTTTTAAATCAAACCTATTTGGTTCACTCTGTTTGCATTGCTTGCAAGGAACTTGGAAAAACAGCTTTGTTGCCAGTGTGAAATAGTGAGTTCCTTTGAAGTTGTAAACTTCTGGCCTAGTCTGACCTTCTTTTCGTATGAAATTTACCTTGCATGGATCTTACATACCTTCCTTTGGGTAGGGAAATTGCATGTGTTTCAAAACACGCTGGCTAGCACATTTCTGATTTTTATAAGTTAATATGATTACTAATCATATTAAATCATACATTATTAACACTTGAAATGTAAAGTAACCCTATATTTTCCAAGCAGGGTTCTAAGTACCCCAAATAATTTTGAATATTCACAGTAACCGATTTCATTCCACCTACTTGTGGCTTCCTTCTTTCGTTCCTCAAATATTTTTTTGTCAGGTAGACAATTTTCTGGCACCAAAGGCCATCTGAACCTTGTTCAGATATGAAGAGGTTCTACAGGGTAAGTCTTTGGCCTATGGCGTATTTCTTACCAGCTAAGTAGAAAAAATTGACCCTCTACAAAGATAGAGCTGGAAATTTTAGGGTCAATAGCAAGTTCAAGGCATATGAAGTAGATCTTGTTGGAGCCAGAGCAATATGTGGTGCAGGGGGCTGAGCACTGTTTGAGAAAGAAAGTCAGAGAAACCAGAGTCAAGTGACTGAACGGAAAGCAGTGATGAACATTGCTTTTGGGCCTGCTGGTGGATGGTGGGACCTGGATTTCTTCCCAAGACTGTGGCTCTGGCAGTTGATTTCCAGTATAATCTGAGAAATACAACAATGCAAGGACCTCAGTATTAATTACATAGACCAAAAAGAAGAAATAATGGCAAAGAGATGGGGCTTTGTCTTGATGAGACAAAGAATAGGATAAAAGAGATTACACTTTGCTCTGTGGCCAATGCCACAGTAATGAGTTTGCTGCAGAGTAAAAGGAAAGTGGGAATGTATAGCTTTTACTCAACAAAAGCCTCTCAAAGACAATTCCATCCTCATTACAGTTTCAATAAAACAGTAACTTTCACTGTCTGCCCAGACAGAGAAAATTAAGCACTTCTAAAGGCTTGTCTGTATCAGGCAAAATAGCATCTAACCAGATCCTGGGGTCACACTTAGGAAGAAATTAAATTACTTCAGCTGTAAGCCTTGCATCAGACTGGATAGACATGGTGGAAAGCTGGTCTCTTCGTTGGAACTGTTACAGGGAAGAATTCTGACACCTGGGTCAAGATAGAAACAGGTAACACTTTGTGCCACAACATCCATCTTCCCAAAAGTATCTTTCCTGTGTTCAGTTACTCTTTATCTTTGAGGAAATGTAAGATTGTTGGATTTTTTTTATAAAGGTTGTAAGACAAGAACAGCCTCAGGATAGTTTCTTTGTCTTAATCTTTATCTCAACCTCTTTAACACAAGACAATACCTTGAGCAGGACTGCTCCCTTGATACTCTGACTGAAACTGTGTGAATGCTGTCTGACAGTCTTCCTTGGTGAACCAGTAGTCAGAGTGTAAATAAACCCAGTGGAGAGCTGTGCCGCCCTCCAGAAGGACCTCAATTAGTTGGAGAGATGGCCAGAAAAGAAGACTGTAGCTCAACAAGGGCAAATGCAGGGTCCTGCACCAAGGGAGGAATAACCCCAGGCACCAGTCCAGGCTGGGATCTGACCTGCTGGGAAGCAGGTCTGTGGAAAAGGACCTGGGGACAACAAGCTGCCCATGAGCCAGCAGTACCCTCGTGGCCAAGAGGGCCAATGGTATCCTAAGCTGCATTATGAAGAACATTGCCAGCAGGTCGAGGGAGGGGATCCTGCCCCTCTGCTCAGCACTACTGAGGCCACATCTGGAGTGCTGCGTCCAGTTCTGGGCTCCTCAGGACAAGAGAGACTTGGAGCTCCTGGAGCAGGTCCAGGGGAGGGCTACAAAGATGATGAAGGGACATGAGCATCTCTCTTATGAGAAAAGGCTGAGCGAACTGTGCCTATTCAGCCTTGAGAAGAGAAAACTGAGAAGGGACCTCATCAATGTCTGTCAGTATCTGAAGGGAGGGTGCCAGGAGGATGGAGCCAGGCTCTGCTCAGTGCTGCCAAGCATTAGGATAAGAGTCAATGGGCAGAAACTGATTTGCAGGAAATTCCACCTGAATATGAGAAAGAACTTTACTGTGCAGGTGACCTTGCACTGGAACAGGTTGCCCAGAGAGGTTGTGGAGTCTCCCTCACTGGAGATATTCAAGAACCGTCTGCATGCCTGTGCCATTTGCTCTAGGATGGCCCTGCTTGAGCAGGGAAGTTGGACTGGTGACCATCTGTGGTCGCTTAAAACCTTATCCATTCTGTGATTCTGTGAAGAAAAATTCTGCATCACTTTCCTCTTCCAGTGTAGAAAAGAGATGGAAATGCAACGTTTTGCTCATTAAACCTTCTCTCTTGAAGGACTAGAAAAGAGTTGGCAAAGTCCACTGGCTTTTAGATGTCATGTCTCTTACTGACCATCTTTTCTCGCTCATTGCTTTCTGTCATATCTGGTCCTTAAACACATGGATGTTCACCTTCTTGATGACAATGGTTGTGTCCTGAGAGCTACCAATATTGACTTTACAAGACACATGTTCACCATGGGATGGGATCTGTTGTCCTTGATGACAAAGAGTCCATCACCCTTGTCTCTTGTTAAACAAGTCAAAGAATGGTAATAGAAAGAGCTTTTCCTAAAATCCTACAACACAGAATTTCTCCCACGGCATTTTGAGAATTACTGTAATTTTCACAAAGACTGTAAGCATAACAAAGACATAATTGGGGTTTCCCAACAGACTTTAAAATAGAGCTGCTGGATACAAGCTAAGATTTTGTTTTATTCTAGGATTAAACTGAAAGACATTTCTTAAGACTGGGAAAACAGTAAGGAAAAGCAGCATTTACATATTGGACATAGTCATTATAGGACTGGTACTGTAAGTTTCTCATACAGAAGACAGAGGAGAGATCTGTTCTCTTCCATTTGTCTTGAGAAATTGTTGCCTGGAATAATGTGTCCATTAAAAAACCCAGTTGAAGAGAGCCCAAAAAAGAACAGTAAAAATATCAGATAATTAGTCAACAAGGCCTGTGAATGCATTAAAAAAATATGCTTTTATACAGGTCAGAGAAAGCAGGATAGGTGTGGGACAACGTAGCAGTCTTTGAATAACTAAAAACGTTATTAGAGAGAACAAATTGACAAAATTGGCAGCAAGGATGATTTAAGTTGAATGTAAGAAATAAAACTGAAGAGGCTGGTAAGAGAATCCTGTTCAGTGGGGGAACGTAAAAGCAGGCCATGCACACTTAGTCTGGTCAAAGTGTAAGCTTAAGCCTGTTTGTGAGGAGGGAGTAGGCCACTCGTGGTCCCTTCTTCCTGGCAGGTTTATGAGTCAAAGTGGCAGCCCGAGAACTGAATTAACAGGCACCTGCCAAAATCACCTCTGGGAAGTGCTTTTCTTATCAATCATCTAGAAAGATGGTTGCTGTTGTATCACACTGATGTCGAGTTTACTTTCTGCCAGTGACTCAAACTCCGTGATTGCTCCTAGAAAAGTGTGTTCATGGAGGACAATTTTGTTATGATTTCAGAAATCCAAAGGAAGGTCTTGTTTTAAGTTCCAGAAGTACTTATAATTGGTTTTAATCCAGCTTTTGAACCAGCTGAGATATGCCTCTTGCAGGAGTTACTCCTGGTACTTGTCAGCAGAGGAAACACAAGATGAGCAGGACTGATGGGCATTCAACAGAAAAAAAAAAGCAACAAGTATTGATTGCCACCACTTATCAGGAGGCAGTGTTACAGGCCCAGATATGCCAGTCTAGTGTCTAGTCTGGGAGGTAGGTGCTTCTGATGAGAAATTTTTAGTGTGATAAGAAATATGGAGTCTCCTGGTTTGCATCCAGATCCAACAGCTGGGTAAACAGTGATGACCATAATATTAAGCCATAGCTGATTGCAGTGATGCACTTATGCTGACTGGTCTTTTCTTATTAACATCTCCCATTGCAAATCTCCACAGAGCTTTATAAAGGAAATAGCATTTTGCAGGCTTTCTAAGCTGCTGTGCCTTTTGCACTTATACACCCCTCTGTAACCATTGCTTGCAGCGTTCGGCAAGGTATGTAAGAGATAAGGCTAACTATTACAATTTGTAGAAATTGTTCTCATAGGCAGTAAATTCTCTTAGGCTGAGAAGCCCTCAGATGGTTCTGAGGAATAAAGACTTTTTCCTTCCGATATGACAGAGAAATTCAGAAGTATCTTTAGGCCTATTAGTCACCATTTTGCAAGGTGATGTCAAGGCAATATTTTAAAGGCATTATTTTGTGCTTTCCCAGCTAGTGGTTTTCTTTATCTGAAGGTTATTCAGACTGATAATGTATGCTTGACCTTTGGTTTGGGAAGGGAGAAAATAGGCCCAATACCTCCATCTGTACTAGCTTCCCCATTAGCATTTCCTTTCTTTCTAAATCACTCACAGGTCTAATGCTGCCCTAACTGTTGAGAAGACAGGCTGGAGAAATCAGTGGGTGATCAGGGAAGCACTTAAAGGTGATGGGCTGCTGCTTCAAAAAGCACTTGCATAAATAAATCTGCATCAGAGGGCAGAAGGGAAATGAAGCTCGAAATCTGGCTGTCTGCCTGCACTCCCTGGGCCCACGGTAGTGTTACTGCTAAGTGGGAACAGGCAGAAGTGATTTTGCTTTTCTCTCTTCTCTTTGGACATGCAGCAGGAAACCAATGAGTTCATTCAATAGAAAACCTGGGGAGCACTGGCAGCAAGAGGCATTCCTTTTGCCCAGGAGATCCAAAATACTGAAAGGACAGACTAAAACTTAACTTCCCCTCAAGATCTTCTGATGACAGATGATCTCTGACCTCCCTGGTTTTCCTCCGTCAGTCACTGCTCAGCCTCTGGCATGTAAAGCACTTTGCAGGAAGGTTGTTTCAACATAACTTTTCACATTCTTTACATAGCTGGGTGGTTCAGATGGTAGAGCAATGCATTGAGGTCTCTGGCTTCATAAAGGCATCAACTCTTTCCAGATGCAGACAGATGTCCAACAGACAGAGGCAAGTGAGCTTGGAACTGCTACATACAGAGCAAAACGCTACAGAAGATGCAAATGGCATGGGAAATAAGACATGATCACGGACAATTCAAGTATATATGACAACAAAGTTATTAGAGCAAAAGCCACGTGAAGGGAGATCATTAATAACAACTACAGTGAGCAAGAGGAAGAGCAGTAGGAAGCAGGAAGTGCAAAGGACCAAGGCAAAAAAACAAGGATCGCTTTGCAAGCTGTCACCATGCTAGAAGTAATGCGGTACACAAAAGACAGCAAGAATAATTTAAACAAAAAAAAATAAGGAAAGATTTCAGATCTGGACTGGAAGAAACAAGTCTGATTTGGAGAGCACCAGATATCAGCAAATTAATTAATCACGTAGCAGAGCTGATGTAAGCCTGCCATCGATTAGACCTGACATTGATCTCATACTGAACACCATCACAGAGCAGGATTTCAGTTCTCTGAGTTCCTAAAATATTTCCTTCAGGCTGTACATGATTCTGCATTTAAAGAAGAAAAAGAGCAGGCTTGCTTTCTTTTTTTTTTTCCCTATCCTGAGCTTTGAAGTAAGGTAAAGTCACTTCATTTAGTTTCTCTCCCATGGCTCCCTTCTGGATGGCTTTTAAAAGATACTTTTAAAAGTACTGAGGTTTAATGATCTGACACTGCTCCCACTGAAGTCACTGTTCAAATTCCCCTTGACTTCAGGTTCTAAACAAGATAATGAATAGGGTGAAAAATAAGTACAAGATATGTGAAATTGAAGCTATAAACAACGGGGATTTTAATTTCAGTTCCAGTAGAACAAGTTTTAAAATAAAAATAGAAGCCACGATACCCATTCCCTAGATGACTGCCTGGATGCTCAGATTCCTGATCATTCTGATATCAGCATTGTGACCACTTATTTGCTTTCTGCCAGTCAATCAAATAGAGAAGAAAAGGTCTTGATTTCAGCTCAGGAGAGTATGAGACATTTTTGTAACAACAAAAAAATTGCAGTGCTGAGCAAATCATGTCCACCAGCTCCCTTTTTGTTTTGGTCTACTTTTGTTCACACGTGTCCGGGCAGATGTGAGCACAATTTTGTGGGGCAGAAAACACATCAAAATAACAGACTAACATTTTGATCAAAACGTTTCATGATGCAGCACCCTTCAAAGGATAAGTTTCCTTCCCTGGTGTCTTCATGTCGTTCACCTACACAGCATTGATAGTAATGAATGCAAGATATGTTAAAACCGAGAAAATGGAATAAAAATCCCCAAAATTTCTAAAAGCTCTGGATTTCTAATTTTCAAAATAAATGAGGCATCACGCCTGAAGTATAGATGAAACAAATCTTACAGGTAGACTTATTACTACCTTGTTTTTCAGTCCATGTTAAAACCTCTTGATTAGTGGCCTCTCTTTCAGGCAGTAATTTAATTTAGTCATTCTCATGGTCAGTTGTGTGGTCAGTTTTTATAGCTGTGATGAGACACCTGCCTGCACTTCTCAAATTAATTTTCTCTAATTACTCACAAGCAGACAGAAAGTTTGGGATGCTTGTGGGTGGTTGCATAGGGGCATTTAAAGATAAAAGAAACAAGTAATTACCTTTTAGTAAGATTAGTACCTTCCAAATGCTCCTGGACATCAGTTAGATTCAGCACCTCTGATCCTTTTGGCTACTTGTGCCTATCAACCTGACTAAGAAGATACATATTCTTCATTAAAAATTTCATCTATCTGCTGTGAACCATGAATTAAGAAAGAGGAAGACAGCCTTCCTCTGTCATGGAGGGGTAGTGAGTCAAGGAAGAGAGAAGCCCAAAAACCTGCTAGAGCATGATACTAAATAAGAGAAGTAAGTGTGCTGGATGATTTTTTCTTTTTTTTAAATTCATGCAAGGAACTATAAAAAGTCAATAATGAATAGGCTGAATAAATAGTTGCGTGCAGGATTCATGTCATTGCCTCATTAAGGCATCTGCTATTTACCAGCTCACAACGGCACAGTTAATGCAAACTGTGTAATTTCTTTCCATATTACCCTTCCAAATAATGGACATTCCTCTTAATGGAAATATCACAGAAATGAAAAGCCAATAGTAAGTGAAAATTTCACAGTGTTATGGTGCTAAAGCAGTGTCAGCACCAATTTAAAAGTACTTCCATTTAAAATTTAATGAATATGGCCAGACACTGGAAAGCAGCATAAATACTGTGCTGGTCAAGCAATGTCCAGTTTTCCTAATTGGCTTCTGTCCAATTCAATGGGAGTCCTTCCAGTCACTTCACTGGATGGTACCTCTGGTCCTCAGTGCTCCAGTGTTATGTGCCTAGGAAATATATTATATTAGTGGTGAAAGTTGTCATGTATCCAAGGGGTCATTTACTTCTCACTCATGTAAAGAGAGTGATTTTCTGAACATGAATAGACTGGGTTTGTGAATATTAAAAATTACTGTTATGCACTCCATAATTTATCACTCAAATTGCACCTTCAGCTATATTGGGTATGCTCAAGGATCCTCAAAGACTGTGTGATTAAGTACTCAGTAAGTTAACTAAGAGCCTGGCTTCTCATTTCCTCACATCTGGAGGGATCATTTACATTTGTCAGATGTATTACTTATTTCTAGGATATTTGCAAGGTCATAGCATCTAGGAGTCTGAGGTTACATACCTGGACCTAAACTACTTAATGGTTCATAGGCTCAGAACAAAAAAATTCATCACTACCAAGGAGTCCCTAGTCCAAGGAGCAGGAGAAGTGAGCAAATGGGTGGGTACAGAAGGTTCAGGAATGTATTGCTGGCTGGTATAACAGGCAGTAGCCTCAGCACTTCAGCAACAGACACATTTGCCAAATCTCTGGTTTGTTTTAATGTTACTGACATCATGGCAAAGGTGCTTCTCCAAGAGGCTTTGAGGGAGATCAATGAAGGAGCTTTAGGGTTGTGTTCATGGAACACCTCCTGTGCCTGGGAACAACAGCTCCAGTTTGAAAGTCTATCAAGAGATGGATTGCAGGCTGGCAGCTGGGGTGATCAGAGTGGGGAACAAGCCTTCCAGCAGCAAGTGAGCAATGATAGATTAAATTGTTTTTAAACGATTTGAGACCCTCAGGCGAAAGACACTATATGATTACAAATAATTCTGAAAAGGCAAATGCTGAATATAAAGCTGGCAATGGTGCTTCTGGAAGAGGCAGGGCATGCACCATGGCTTCCACTGATGCAAGTCTGGTCAGCTGGTTTGTCCTGTACAAGTGCTCCCTTTCCTGTCCCACTTCTTGTTATCTTTAATAACTAGAAAATGAAATAAATTTAATACAGTGAATACATTATTTTTTAAGAAAATGGAATTTCTCCTGAACATTAATGACAGTTATTACAGTTTTTATTTGAACCTGTCTTGATTTTATTTTTCTGATGTTTATTTGATCATTAAAATGTAGGCTAGTGGGAACCTGAAGTAAAATCAAGTGTACCTTGAATCTAAATGTATCTTTTGTTTTTAACAATAGTTTTTATTCGTGACCAAGGGAAAAAGGCAGCTCAGAAGTCACAATATGAGTCATATTCTGCAAAATGTGTTTGAAAAGCACAGATTATGTATTTCAGAAATTCTTGTGCAAATCCTGCCAATTTTGACCTCTGTAATCCTTGGGAAACCAGATTTTACATAGCTCCACACCACACATATTCTCAGGAACAAATTGTTCCAGATGACTCCACTCCAAATCCCAGTGAACTCCGCACTGTTCCTTCTCCTTACCTGCTCTGTACCTTAGGCTGAACCTAAAACAAATTGCTCTGAGCTGTATGGGAAATGAACCTGCCTCATGGTTATTCACTCTGTAAATAGACCATTAACTCCAAGGCAGGGGTTCAACATAAATATATGCAGCCATTTTTATGCTTTTAGCATTATAATTCATGTGCCTGCTATGTAAGGAAATGTGCAGAAAAATGCATGGACATATTTGTGGAAATCCCCAACCTTCTAAAATGAATGGGAATCTTACTGAAGATTCTAGCAGAAATAGGTCTCTCATTATTCCTTAAGCTGATTACCACCAGTCACACTGGTGACAGTTTGCCACCCTCCTAGTTTCCCTGGAAAAGCAGGATTGATAGATAGCTCTTCCATTACCAATGATATCAAAGTTCTGGTGTGGTTTTAAATGTGTCTAGCCATCATTTCCTTCTCCTGGTAAGATCCTGGGTGCAAGATAAAAGTAATTAAGTGTTTAATGAGGTTGAGAGAATGATGCACTTGGCAGGGTTTCATGTATTAAGCTTTGAGCAGTACAGAGAGGGTCTAGTCCTGATAGCAGATATATACCTGTAATTTGCTAATGGCTTAGTGGAAATTGTGGGTGCTTGATCTCTTACATAGCCTCCACTTGGAGCTGGCCCCTTGAAAACACTAGCTTGGCAGGGCTGAGAGAGCAAGCGGTTTGTGTAAACCATTCCCTATGCAAACTTGTCATTTTGGTTGACAATAAGAGACAGTGGGAAGAAAATAATTAGACTAACCATGCTGAGTGTACTCATCAAAGGGAAAAAAATCAAACCTAGAAATATGAATGTGGTTTCTTTGGGTTTTTTTTGTTTTTTTTTTTAGTTGTAATCTTCAGACTAACAGAAAAGAGGCAATGAGAAAACAGAGATTTATGTCAGACTGGAAGTTCTCATTATCAACCCGCTACCCTGAGATGGAAAAAAGAATTCCCGCAACTCGATTCTTCACAAGTAAACTCTGATTGCTAATTATTTGCTAAATTTCCTGCTGATGTTCCCTGAGTGTAGGCAGGCTTGATGAAAGTTTCTGATGCTTGTCTTGTCAGCAGGAGAGAAGAAAAAGTGGGCCAGATTAGTTCAGAAAGGACCCTCACTGCTCATCACTTACGTTTTCACTGAACATGCATTGACACTTGTCTGCCACCAGTTCACAGCATCCCTTCCACCTTCCTTCATCACGGACATTTGAAGTACAGCTGCTCAGCTTCTCTAAAAATGTATGGCAATAAAAAACTCTGAAAAAACCAAGAACTGATATCATGTCACCTGTCTACTACCGTCTCAAGAAGAGAGGAAAACTTGCATGTCAGAAAATTATTGTAACAGGTACACTTTTACCTATCTATCATCCCTCCTCACACTCATCAGCTAAACTAAAAGTAATAAATTATTGCTGTCCAATGTTATTTAATCTTTGGTATTCAGATGTTTCCCAGCACATTGCTATCTGGAGAGCTGCTAGGACAGTGTTTCCAAAACTTCTGTAACAGCATGATGTGCCTGCATAGAGAGAGGCCTGTGGTATCAGGTCAAGGTCAGTTTTGCAATGACATTGAATGACAACTGCAAAATTGCATAGGAGGAAAATTGCAGAGGAGGAGCAGGGACTGGAATCTGGGTTCTCTGTGCCACAGGGAAGCCCCTGTACAAACTAAGTACATTAATAATCACACCTGGTCTCCTTTTCCTTTCTGACAAATATTATTCCATCTAATGTGGAAGGGTTTTAATGGGAGGAAATTAGAGGACATTTCTTATCCTCCTATCATTTTATGCCAACTACTGTAATTAGGTGATAGTCTTACAGTTATTCTTTTTTGGGGAAAAAAGTATTTAGGGGGTTGTGTGAGTCATCAGCTAGGCAGATTTAACACCCATAAATCCATGGACCCTGATGGAATGCACCCATGGGTGCTGAGGGAGCTGGCAGATGTTGTTGCTCTGCCACTTTCCCTAACCTTTGAAAAATCATGGAGAATGGGAGAGGTGCCTGATGACTGGAGGAATGCCAATGTTACTTCTATCTTCAAAAAGAGCAAGAAGGACAACCCAGGAAAGTATCAGCTAGTCAGCCTCATCTCCACCCCTGCAATGATTATGGAAAAGGTCATTCTGGAGGTCATCACCAAGAACATAAAAGAAAAGAAGGTCATCAGGAATAGTCAGAATAGATTCATCAAGGGGAAATCTGACAACCCTCTGTGACGACATGGCAGGATGGATCGACAAGGAGAGAGCAGTGGATTTGTCCACCTTGACTTTGCAAGGGTTTTGACACTGTCTCCCATGATATCCTTGCAGGTAAGCTCAGGAAATATGGGTTAGATGAATGGACAGTGAGATGGATCAAGAACTGGCTGAATGGCAGAGCTCAGAGGGTTGTGATCAATGGAGTAGGATACCTGTAGTCCATGGCATTCCCTGGGGATCAGTAGTGGGTCCAGTCTTACTCAATTTGGTTATCAACGACCAGGACAATGGGATAGAATGTACCCTCAGCAGGTTTTCTGGTGGTACAAAACTGGGGGAGTGGCTGATACACCTGAAGGCTGTGCTGCCATTCAGTGGGACCTTGATAGGCTGGAGAGCTGGGCAGAGGGAAACTTAATGAGGTTCAGCAGGGGCAAGTGTAGGGTCCTGCACCTGGGGAGGAATAACCCCAAGTACCAGCACAGGCTGGGGACTCACCTACTAAAGAGTAGTTCTGAATAAAACCCACCATCTTTCCAATCCAAATAACATTGCATCTTCACTGTATCCGAGAAACAGTCGTATACATAGTTATATTATCCAGGTACATTTGAAGAGCAAATAGAAAATATCTGAAAGGGAATTTGGCATCTGGTCCAAAACCAGATTTTTATCATTTTTAAACAGACAAGCTGATTACTTGTGAGTTTGTAAGGAACTTGTTATAGTTATATGAAAGCTTCCAAAAATCGTATGCTACCCTAGTAGTTTTTAATGCCAATAAGATCAGTCGAGACAGATAAAACAAGCAACAAAAATTTATAGCGCTCAGGAAGTGTCAAGCTACTGAGAAGTGATGATGCAGTGAATTAATGACTTAGTTTATTATATTTTTTCCTTATGACTTTGCATTAGAGGCGATAGCTCTATAGACACAATTTATTCAGATCACATAGTGTTCAGTGCATTAGGTTTAATGGGCCTACTTCAAATGAGATTAAAGAAGTCATATTTTAAAAAAAGTATGCTGGAATGATTAAAAATACCTAACTTATTTTTATTTTCCTTAGCTTTTATGTCTAGAATTTCTACTGCCATGAGAATTGGAAGAACAATTTTTTTTCTCTCCTAGTTAGTGCAGTTCTGGAGGCTTTACAATACTGTGCTTTTTTTAAAAGAAACATATCATGTGTTCTGACCCTTCTGAAGTATTCAGAATTCAGTCTCCTTCAGTGCCGTTACTTATTCTCTGGGTTATTAGATTATTTCCAAGTATCATACTGTGAAATAAAAATGTGTAACCCTGTTCAATATATAAACTTAGTGACACTAGGGGTGAGAGAATCAGGAGTGCAGGTAAACAAACAAACAATGAAAACTTGTGACTATCTCACGATGACCCATTCATGTGTTATGTTAAACTGCAAGTTGGCAAGCTCCTCTTCCTACTTCTGCATGCATCTCATTTATCTCTGTTCTGGAGACCACATTGGAAACTAACATAATTTTCACAGAATCAGAAGGTTACATGGATGGTTTCCAATGTTTAGGTCTGCATGAGGCAGGTGGTGCTTAAATTTATGATTAAAGAACTTTCCTCTGGAAAGATTTCCTTGAAAACTTGAAGCAAGAAAGCGCTGCAACTCTGAGAAGGTGAGAACAAAAGAATGGGAATTAGTTATTTTAGAAGTTTGCTTACAAAATGGAGGCTTTGTCATGTGACTGGAACCCAAGCACTAAAATTCAGACATATTTTTTGCCTTAAAGCTGCATTCTGCAGCAAAATTCTCTAACAGAACACCTCTGACTGAAGTCTTGGGCAAAGAAAGAACACTATTGTGATCTCACTTTGTATCAGCTCTTGCATTCTTGAATTCACAATTGCAAATCTGTGTAAAATATCGTACATGAGCAGCCAGGCTCAAAAGTTACTGGGGCGTTATGGAAATGCCACTAAAGCCACCGCTTGAAAAAGCCCGGATTAGTGCATCTGCATCTACAGACTTGCAGCATGGTGCCAGGGATAATCATGTGTGCTTGAGAAACTGTCCTTGGTTTTTCAGATCCTCAGAATGCATTCATTCTTAAGATCAAGAAAAACAATAAAAATTTATATATTCTCATGCAAAACTAATCATACCCTTTTGTGTTCTGTTGATCATTCCTGTAGAGAAAAAGTTTTCTTTCCAGTACACCAAAACCAAAATGTTCGGTATATGTCCCTCCACACTGTCCAGAAGGTGCTAAAGCGAGAGTAAGTATTTGACTCACTTTTCCATCCATCTCTTTGAGGAACAGCATGGTCCTGTAAGTCCCTTAGCTCTCTATCAAGGATCACAGTCTGTTTTGGGTTACCCTTAGGAGCACCTGGGGGACCACATCCACCTGCTCCAACCTTTCAGCTGTAAGATGTGACACACCTCATCAGGCAATCTGTGTAAACCTCTGCATCCAAGTGTGGGGCTCAATCTGTCCTGAATTTGTAGGGTGTGTTTCTATAAGGGTAAGATTTGGTCTCACCTACCATATAAAGATTTTGTAGTCAATCCTGCAAAGAAATTGGAAGGAAGCTGATTCTTTTGCTACTACCAGAGCCTTTTAGTTTATTTCCTTTGCTGCCTGGAGGAGGTTTTGTTCCAAGCTAAGAAAGACCTCAGAGCCCATTATTTTTTCCCTGCATTTTTCCCTCAGGGTTGATCAAAAGTTCAGCACTTAAGATGAGGAAAGCCACAGGGTTCTTGGCAGAACTGGCCCACTGCACAACAGCAAAATGAGAGGTACAGGTTTACTTGGTTCATTGCATACCAAGTCATGCCACATCGCAACTAGAAAACTATTACTGTATCTAAGAGGAGAAAGAAATGACTTCTTAATTTAAAAATGACTTTTCTGTGTTAGGGATTTGACAGGGAGGATGAAGGACTAGAAGAGATAAAGTGTCACTCTGGTGAAAAAAATCATTTTGTAAACATGAAATATTGATCTGGCACGTATTGTGTGAGTGCTTGCTGTATGTGTATATTGAGTTCCAAATGTTTCACATTCAGAAAAGCTAAGTTAGAAAAATCACTCACAGGGATGTATACACAGAAGTCCACAATCTGGGCTGTCTGGAAAAGCATGAAATGTTTATCTAGACAGGAAGAAAATTCTCTCCCATATTGCTGAATAAGGGTTTTGTGGCCAAAGTTTTGTGTGAGGAGTATCTCAAGTATCCTTGATCTGCATTTTTATGGTTAACTAATAGAGCTAATCTGACAAGTGCTTTCATTGGAATCTGTCTTGTTTTTTCTCTTCCCTTTTTGCTAGACTTCAATAGAAATTTCTTTTGCAGCCCTGAAAATGGGAACATTTATACCCATGTCTTTTTATAGCTCCATAATTTAAATGTGCTGCCTCTAATTGTTTTTTGTCTCTGGCCCCTTTGCAACATCTTTAAGACTTCCCTATATTACCAGATTTACAAGAAATGGTCATAGTCTAAATGCACAGCAAACTCAGAAGAACTTAATTACAGATGTGCCATTAAGAACACATTGATTTTCACTTAAGAGGATTAATTCTTTGCTTGTTATAAATAATGTGGTGCAACCTGCTCAAATTTTCACTTCTACCTTTATGTCTCACCATTAAAAAAATTTTTTTTAAGGTCTTTCTGTTTTTTGAGGCTCTATTTGCAAGACTTATGAAGAAGCACAGAGAGCTGGCAATGTACAGGTTAAATACAATGCATATGTTTGGGTAAATCTTCTAATTCAGTGAACAATAAAGATTTTCTAATAGACCACATGAATTTTTCATGGTGAGGGTACAGTTTTGTCACCATTGTACAAACACTGATATATGTTTATGTCAGTTGTGTACTTTTTATGTGCAAATAATGTAAGCATTAACAATACAGTCACAGTGACACCAGAATCAATACATTATAAAAATTTTGAAAGTGTCTTTATTAACTGAAAAGACTTTGCTACTTTTTTATAGGTGGATACAAAGTTGGAATGATGGTTAACTAGCAATTAAGACAGAGCTTTAACATAAAAAACCCCCATGACTTCAAAAAAACCATAATCAAAACTATAGCAATGACAGTCAAGGTAAGGCAATGTTCTGCTCATGGCTGGGGAGGAGAAGGAGGTAGGTAAAGAATGGAATCCCCATTGTCAGTGCTTCTCACCTCTAAACAAGAATAATTCTTTCCCCAAAATGTCATGATTACAAAACAAATCTCAGCATCATTCATTTAAAGGATGCAGCACAACTGTTTGCTAAAGCAGTATTAAACTTTTCATTAATGAAAGGAAGGAATGATTGCAAAAGTACTAAAGATGATAGCAGCCCCTGTTCATAATGGTGAAGAAGTGATGGCAGCTGGGGTTGTGACAATTCAAGGAAAATTTGCCTCAAGGATGCAGAGTGCTTCTTCACATAAAATGCCAAAATGCAAAGTCCATATAAGCATGGATAATCTTTGGAAAGAGAAAATCACTGTCTCTCACTGAGGCATGTCCTCTTCTGCTGGGGAGTGGGGCCACATGGACAGGTTGGTACATGATGACCTCTGTGCCCTTGTTCTTGTTGCTGACAGAGAGATGAAAGCAATTGCACCTCCCTCTTGTCAGTTATCACTGCACATGCACATCCACCACCCAGGAACTTCAGGCAGGTATTTCCGTCCCGGAGAAAGAGCCTTTGTGCTGCTTTCCTGGAGGTGGCACAGTTCCTATCCAGGCACAAAAAGAATGCTTCATGCTCACTCCCCTGGGAAGACCAGGTGGAATATGACCCCAAGATACTTCCTCCCCCCTGTTTTACAATTACAGTGAAGATCTGGAGTGGAGAGGCAGCAGTCAAATTATTAATTAGCACTCTGATGACTACATCTGCATTTTTAAGATTTCATTTGATTTGCATGGGCCTGCAGAGTCAGCTGTTAAGTTGTAATTCAGCTGAGTTAAGTGTTTACTTGTCGTTTTTTAGAAGAGGGAGAGAAAAGATCTAACAGAATTGGATCTTTGTCATTAGACCTAGGAAAAAATACAAGCCTAAAGGCTTCATTCATTAGTGAAGTGTTGGGGCCAATACTACCAAAAGAAAAGAAAAATCTTTTACAAGTAGGTGAGGAGTAAACAAATGCTCCTCAGAAGTGACAAACAGATGAGTGATGCACACTGACATTTCACACATTCACCTTAAGGAGGAAATTTGGTCTGAAGTGCATCTCTTGGTTGCTGATTGGCTATCACTAAAGAGAGCGGGGCACTTCTACCTAACTAATGTATGATATAATTTCATCATAGGTTCACAAAAGGAAATGGCATTAATGATTAAAAATGGCACATATACTGCACACTTAGTGGGTGTTTACTACTGTAGTTGCAATATGTATGGAGCTTTAAGTATACTCTGATGCCTTTCCAAAGCATTCACTTGGATTCCAGATTCCCTCCCATGCACAGCTGATCCTTCTGGATGCAAAGCATTCAGGTGTTGCCTGAAAGTGCTGTTCTGAAAGCAAACGCCTCTGACCAACACTGTTCAACCAGTGTTAATGCTCCCTGCCCATTGATGTCTTAAAATAGATGTTCACAAGCATTATTTAAACTAATGACTCCTTCCTGTAGTCAGCTGAATCAAAATCAGAAATGAAGACCGGAAGAACCTGTCAATTAAAAGCCAAAGCAGGTTTTCCATTTACATTTGGAAATGTGAAATTCCTTCTGCATCGTGTCCAAAAAGTTACTATTGCAACACACATCACATGGGCAGCTATAGTTTTTTCTGTTAATAGTATTAACAGGACAGCAAAGTTGGGACGATCCATGGTCTGGATCTGGGAGACTGCCATTAATTTCTGTATTCCTGGATGAAATTTATAATTACCACTCACTCCCAAGTCTGATCTAAAATTTGGGGGAATGGCAAACTCCCACCTCTGAATGATGATATTTAAAATAGTTAAATTAAATTATTCTTTGGAAATGAAACAAATGCAACTTTTCCCAGGAATCTGCCCATGTCTTCATTGCATTAGGAATTAAATCCTTTTACCAAACATCTTGTCAAGAAGATCCAGACAGTATTGCTAAAATTAAAAAAAAAAAAAATCATAGAATGGTAGAATCATTTAGGTTGGAAAAGACCTTGAAGATAATCAACTCCAACTGTAAATCTAACACTGAGAAGTCCAGCACTAAACCATGTCCCTGAGTGCCGCATCTACACCATCTACACATCCTTTAAATACCTTCAAGGATGACAGCTCCCCATGGCAGCCTGTTCCAGAGCTTGGCAACCTTTTTGGAAGACATTTTTGCTTATATCCAATCTAAATCTCTCCTGGCACAACTTGAGGCCGTTTCTTCTCATCCTACCACCCGCTGTCTGGGAGAAGAGACCAGCATGTACCTGGCTACAGCTTCCTCTAAGGCAGTTGTAGAGAGCAGTAAGAACTCTCCCCAGCCTCCTTTTCTCCAGGATAAATACCCCCTGACCCCTCAGCTACTCCCCATAGCACTTGTGCTCCAGACCCTTCCCCAGCTCTGTTGCCCTTCTCTGGACTCGCTTCAGCACCTCAATGTCTTTCTTTTCATGAGGGGCCCAAAACAGGATTCAAGATGTGGCCTCACCTGTGCCAAATACGGAGGAACAATCACTGCCCTGGTCCCACTGGCCACACTATTTCTGATAAAAGCCAGGTGCCGTTGGCCTTCTTGGCCACCTGGGCACACGCTGCTTCATGTTCAGCTGTCATCCAGTACCCCCAGCTCCTTTTCTTCTGGGCAACTTTCCAGCCACTCTGCCCCCAACCTGTAGTGCTACCCAAGCAAATGGCCTGAAGTTGTGTTAGGGGAGGTTTAAATATTAGAAAAAGATTCTTCACCAGAGGGTGGTTGGGCACTGGAACAGGCTCCCCAGGGAAGTGGTCACAGCCCCAAGCATGCCAGAGCTCACGAAGCATTTGGACAATGCTCTCAGGCACATCATGTGACTCTTGGGGATGGTGCTGTGCGGGTCCAGGAGTTGGACTAGATGATTCTTGTGTGTCCCTTCCATCTCAGCTTAGTCTGTGATTCTGCACCCCAAGGGGGGGACCCAGCACCTGGACTTGTTGAATCTCATACAATTGATTTCAGGCCATCGATCCAGGTTGTCCAGATCCCTCTGCAGAGCCTTTCTTCCCTCCAGCAGATTGACACTCACACCCAACTTGGTGTCATCTACCAATTGGCAGAGGGTGCACTCAATCCCTTTGTTCAGGTCATTGATAAAGATACTAGAAAGGACCAAATATCGAGCCCTGAGGACACCACTGATTGATGTAAGTCCACCCACCACCACTCTCTGGACCCAGACATCCAGCCTGTTTTCTACACAGCAAAGAGTAAATCCATGTAAGCCATGGACAGTTGGTTTCCCCAGGAGAATGCTGTGGAGATTCACTTCAGCTGTGGCATACCTGTCATTCAATTACAGGATACAGAAGTTCCAGGCAAAAAAAAAAAAAAAACAACAAGTATTCTCAGGGCTCCTGATGAATTCACAGTAACCTATGGGCCATTCCAAAGAAATTCTATCTGATTTCTCATGAATTTGAGACTTTTCTTCCTAATCTGGAATGGGAGAAATTTGGAATCCTAACAATTCCAATAGTCTGGAATGCCAGACTAGAGTTATAAGGATAGCAGTATTTGTTATTGTAAAATGTTCAAATATTGTGGAAATAAAAATTCCTAAGAATAGAGATTAATTTGAAACTGCACCATGAATAAACTCTTTCATTAAGAATACAAAGTTTTCACTGTAAGTATTGCAACCGGGACCTACATGGACCAATTACATCCTCAGACATACATGCAGTATCACATTGCTCATTTACGTTGAAATTAATCAGATTTACTCTCAAATCCTTACCTTCAGCACTGATTCCTAACAATACATCATTTATACACTTGATTTTTCCTTACTGAACTGAGCTTAGGAATTCAAATTCTCAGATACTTGAATATACAATTCATATACGTACGGCACTTTTGACGAACATCATTAAAATGCTTGTTCTTTTTAATCAATTGCTCAAAAATCAGAGTGCTCTTGAGCTGTAACACTCTGTTCCCCTTTGCTTGGGCAGATAAAACTACATGGGACAGAGAGCATATAATTATTTACATGCTTATACCAGAAATAATTTTCTAAAGAGGTTACTGTATTATGAGAGTATTTAATGAAGTACTTTCAGCTTTTGTGCAATTAATGCAAATTTATGTGATGATCTACTATTTTACCAATCACTGACTATGTGCATTTTAATTTTCTATCATTCCTTTTTTACTGAAAAAAAGTTGTTTGCATTATACTCTTGACTGAGTTTAAATACAGCTGCTTTGAAATTTGCAATTTGTGTTCTGTGGGACGGCCTAAAATTCCAAAAAACGAAAAAGAAATTCAGAATGGAAGGGAAAACAACTCCAAATTTCCCTTGGAAAGGAAGCCTGGATGAGGGGCAATGACTGAGACCTCTTTCCTTAGTTGACTAAAGGACAGAGCTATCTTGACCACAGATATTTGTTCTGACTCCTTTCCTTTTTGGTTTGTCATGCATCAGGAGACCCTGGTGTCAGTGACTCTGTTTGAATGAGCAGGTTTTTGAGGAAGAAACCCCAGTGCTGTCACAGAGCTGGTGACTACCCTAGGTAGCAGGTGCAGAGTGGGCACGGCATAAGTTGCATGCTCTGGCCTCATGGGCCACCAGCACTCTGCAGCCACAGGTGGGAAACGGGTGGCTTGCAATGTATGTGCTATGCCTATTGCTCAGGTGGCCTGCTGTGGCAAAGAATGTTGGTATTTATACCCCTGCTCAGGGATCTAAATGGGACAATGAGCAAGGTCTGAATCACAGTGTTGAAATACATTTTAATGGCAGCACAATTAAGTTGACATTAGATCTGTACTCATTGCGATTCAACCTTAGTATTTTCTATTAAGGGGAAAAAAACATATATTTTTGCTCACCCTTTCTTCTTATTGCTTAACCTGGAGTATTTCCATTCAGACAGGATTGCAATCCAAGCCTCCTTCCATTTTTTTTACTGTTTTGTCATTCCGTCCATTCTTCTACCTCAGGTACATGAAGCAAGCCTACCTTCACATAAAGCCAAACCCACTTTTTACAAGATTAATTTACTCCCTACAGNCAGGCTCCCCAGGGAAGTGGTCACAGCCCCAAGCATGCCAGAGCTCACGAAGCATTTGGACAATGCTCTCAGGCACATCATGTGACTCTTGGGGATGGTGCTGTGCGGGTCCAGGAGTTGGACTAGATGATTCTTGTGTGTCCCTTCCATCTCAGCTTAGTCTGTGATTCTGCACCCCAAGGGGGGGACCCGGCACCTGGACTTGTTGAATCTCATACAATTGATTTCAGGCCATCGATCCAGGTTGTCCAGATCCCTCTGCAGAGCCTTTCTTCCCTCCAGCAGATTGACACTCACACCCAACTTGGTGTCATCTACCAATTGGCAGAGGGTGCACTCAATCCCTTTGTTCAGGTCATTGATAAAGATACTAGAAAGGACCAAATATCGAGCCCTGAGGACACCACTGATTGATGTAAGTCCACCCACCACCACTCTCTGGACCCAGACATCCAGCCTGTTTTCTACACAGCAAAGAGTAAATCCATGTAAGCCATGGACAGTTGGTTTCCCCAGGAGAATGCTGTGGAGATTCACTTCAGCTGTGGCATACCTGTCATTCAATTACAGGATACAGAAGTTCCAGGCAAAAAAAAAAAAAAAACAACAAGTATTCTCAGGGCTCCTGATGAATTCACAGTAACCTATGGGCCATTCCAAAGAAATTCTATCTGATTTCTCATGAATTTGAGACTTTTCTTCCTAATCTGGAATGGGAGAAATTTGGAATCCTAACAATTCCAATAGTCTGGAATGCCAGACTAGAGTTATAAGGATAGCAGTATTTGTTATTGTAAAATGTTCAAATATTGTGGAAATAAAAATTCCTAAGAATAGAGATTAATTTGAAACTGCACCATGAATAAACTCTTTCATTAAGAATACAAAGTTTTCACTGTAAGTATTGCAACCGGGACCTACATGGACCAATTACATCCTCAGACATACATGCAGTATCACATTGCTCATTTACATTGAAATTAATCAGATTTACTCTCAAATCCTTACCTTCAGCACTGATTCCTAACAATACATCATTTATACACTTGATTTTTCCTTACTGAACTGAGCTTAGGAATTCAAATTCTCAGATACTTGAATATACAATTCATATACGTACGGCACTTTTGACGAACATCATTAAAATGCTTGTTCTTTTTAATCAATTGCTCAAAAATCAGAGTGCTCTTGAGCTGTAACACTCTGTTCCCCTTTGCTTGGGCAGATAAAACTACATGGGACAGAGAGCATATAATTATTTACATGCTTATACCAGAAATAATTTTCTAAAGAGGTTACTGTATTATGAGAGTATTTAATGAAGTACTTTCAGCTTTTGTGCAATTAATGCAAATTTATGTGATGATCTACTATTTTACCAATCACTGACTATGTGCATTTTAATTTTCTATCATTCCTTTTTTACTGAAAAAAAGTTGTTTGCATTATACTCTTGACTGAGTTTAAATACAGCTGCTTTGAAATTTGCAATTTGTGTTCTGTGGGACGGCCTAAAATTCCAAAAAACAAAAAAGAAATTCAGAATGGAAGGGAAAACAACTCCAAATTTCCCTTGGAAAGGAAGCCTGGATGAGGGGCAATGACTGAGACCTCTTTCCTTAGTTGACTAAAGGACAGAGCTATCTTGACCACAGATATTTGTTCTGACTCCTTTCCTTTTTGGTTTGTCATGCATCAGGAGACCCTGGTGTCAGTGACTCTGTTTGAATGAGCAGGTTTTTGAGGAAGAAACCCCAGTGCTGTCACAGAGCTGGTGACTACCCTAGGTAGCAGGTGCAGAGTGGGCACGGCATAAGTTGCATGCTCTGGCCTCATGGGCCACCAGCACTCTGCAGCCACAGGTGGGAAACGGGTGGCTTGCAATGTATGTGCTATGCCTATTGCTCAGGTGGCCTGCTGTGGCAAAGAATGTTGGTATTTATACCCCTGCTCAGGGATCTAAATGGGACAATGAGCAAGGTCTGAATCACAGTGTTGAAATACATTTTAATGGCAGCACAATTAAGTTGACATTAGATCTGTACTCATTGCGATTCAACCTTAGTATTTTCTATTAAGGGGGAAAAAACATATATTTTTGCTCACCCTTTCTTCTTATTGCTTAACCTGGAGTATTTCCATTCAGACAGGATTGCAATCCAAGCCTCCTTCCATTTTTTTTACTGTTTTGTCATTCCGTCCATTCTTCTACCTCAGGTACATGAAGCAAGCCTACCTTCACATAAAGCCAAACCCACTTTTTACAAGATTAATTTACTCCCTACAGCCATACCATTACTCAGGATACAAGGTGATAAACATAACACTTTTTTTTTTTCCATTTCCATAATTTTTCCTCTCTATACCAACCAGATCTGCAAAGCTTTCACCAAGCCTCAATCCCTTGACTAACAGAGCAGTATTTTGCAATGATTTTGTGGTCGTGGAAACTAACTGACAGTGGATTGGGTTAGTTGCTTTTTGCATACGTATCTGAATTATTGTGTTGAGGTACACTAGCCAAATAAATCCATCTTCCTTTAGGTATTTGTCAGAAACTGGAATATTTCTTTAAAGTATCAAAACTGTGCATCAACTGAGAAAAAAACTTCTTTCTACGCTTTAAATACTTGCATCTAGCTTGCTGTAAGATGTTTCTTTCTTTTGTTTTCCCATCAATAGAGTAAGTGAAGCAAAGATAATTTATTTTCTTTACTAGTAACTCAGCCACTCCCTTTCCAGCCCTTTCCACGTGGGGTGAAAGCAAGTCACTTGTCTCATCTGACATCCTCCCATCACGTGTACTTCCTTTGGCACTTTCAATTGCATCAGCATATTGCAGCCCATCTCCAGCTATCCAGCTCCATGAACCTTCCATATATTTCTTAACCAACTCACGTATATTTTCTTGCCTGTTGCCCCTTATTCCAGGGTATTTGCATAGTGAAATCCTTGGACTCTTACAGATCCTTCCTTAAAAGATCATCCCTTGCTGCAAGGCTTATATTATTTCTGGCTAGTCTGGCCAGGAGCAGACTGAGGTCACTGCTTATTATCCAGGCCAGAAATATCTTATCTTTTTCATACCTTTCCCTTTGGTTTTCTATTCTTTATTTCATCTTTTGCAATTAAAGTGCAAACTTATCATGGTGGGAGAGGTTTTTGTTCTCTGTTTGTGTAGCATTTAGTACAAGGCTTTTGGGACATGTGAATTCCTAGACTCTGCGGTAATAAAAGAATAAACACTTACAGATAGGGTAAAATAAGATAGTGAAGGCAGAAATATCTCCCAAACAAACATTATACATCACAGAAACTTAATGCTACCCTCAACTTCAGAAAAATGCAGTGATATTAGGTCACCAAGCAATGTCTGTCTGTTTGGAGAACCTTAGTCCTGGTGTGACACTGTGTAATAACAATATGATTATGGCATTATAGGGATTCAAGCTGTCATTGACTCAAAATGATTCTTTTTTTTTGTCCCCTAAGGACTGTCAGAGCAAGAGCAAAGTCCAGGGGTAGCCAAGGAGAGATCTCCTGAGGATTCCCCTAAGCAACACTTTTCCTTTCTCTCACTGATAAATTAGAAACTCATAGCTCTGATGAATAACAGCAAAAAAGGACATAATTCCTAAAATAATTACTTTGAAAATGTCCTATGGAAAGACTTCAAAGAATTCTGATGATATATGAATAATGAAGAGTCTGTATTTTATAACCGAAGTCATTAGGGATAAATAAAAGTCTGACAGAAGGTGTAAAAGTACCTATTTTCAATTAACTCCAACTGAAACTAAATAATGGATTTACTTGTAAATTCTCAGAAAATCCATTGCATACACTGTAAGTACTGTAATTTTAGGAACAATGGAGCATATTTTGTGCACAGTAAAGTGACTGGATCCCTCCTTTAAGTGAAAATTTCATTTCAGCCTCAACTTTAGAGCAGTGCTGGGGACCTTCATAATTCTCCTCCTTCACTCTATCCGCAGAGTGAAAATAGAAGATGAATAGGAGCCTACAAGGAAACCTGATATATCATCAGGGGAAAAATCTTGACACATAAAGAGAGTTCCATGAATCATGAAAATACATTTCAATAACTAAGCTAGAAGGAAAAGAAATCCAACCTTGATTGGCCAATTATAAAACTATAAATGACTGCACTTTTGAGAATGCTCCTTCGGCATCAGTGGAAGTTTTTAAGTAAGCCTGATGAAATCTTGTCCTTCTTGTGTTAGTATTTCAGCACAGACTTTCCATGCTGTCTGATATTGTTCTCATACTGCTGTTTGAAAAATTTGCATTAAAAATTCTTCCGGAAATGCACACAGTTTAAACGTGGTTAAACAAAATGAAGAAACAAATTTATAAACACCATGCATGGCAATCCTGCAGATTTCGTCCCCACTTCATTTCCTTTTCAGGACGGTCTTCCAAAAACATTTTCATCAGGTACAGGAAGAAATTATATGCAAGCATAAAGCTGTTACCTTGAAATTTTAACGTGTCTCTGGTTTTTTGAGTTTCTGCATATTCTAAGCAATTATTTAATCTAAGTACAAGCTGCACAAATTCTAATTTTTTTCACTATTGCACATCTGTTATATTTTATTGATTGTTCTTAACAACATGGATGGAGCTGTGATAAACTACAGATTTAACAGATTTAATCAAAGACTATGAGCATACTAGAGGACAGTGTTTCTGTAGGAATCATAATGTTATAATTTCCTGCTCTTTCCAGTATATAGCCCTAATATTTCATTAGCATATGGCCTGGGTAAGCTTTTTTAATGTTTTAGACTGGCTTCCTTGGACAATATATCAAACCTCTGTCCTTGTGCTGTGGATCTGCTTGTCTGTCCTTCCCTCTCTCAGAAACTGTAATCTGAACAGGAAAGCCACAGAGCTAATGGCAGCCCCAGATATTATGCAAGAAGCTGTGTCTGAGCTGCAGGAAGAGATCCAGGCTGGTACTGAGGAAAAGGCAGGTTGGAGGTGGCGATGGTGCATCCTGTTTGGCAGTGCCAGTGTTAATGTGTGTGCATGGGGCCGGCTGTGGGCACACAGCAGCTACTGACAGCCACCCACAGATGTCCTCTGGAGCAGGGCATGCCACAAGGGGCATGAAGAGATGGAATGGGAAGGCAAGACTGGTGGGCAAACACCTTGGGTGAAACCACTTTTCATTGTTCTTTTGGCCACTGAGTAAACCGTTGAGTTTTGCTATGCCAGCTCCGCAGTGACAGTAGGACTGAATAAGACCTTCAGCTTGTCCCAAAAGCATCCAGGATTCTTGTGAGATCTCCCACCTAAGGTATTTCTAGATCCAAAGCTACACAGCTTGCAAGACCAGAGGATAACAAAGGCATGAAGTCCTTTGATATCTATATATGCACGGCTGTGTGTTATTTTCTGCACTCAGTAAAGGTAATATGCATGTAATTTGGAGCTGTATTTTTTCTTGATTGTGAAAGGGTTAAAAAGAAACACTTTTGCAGCACAGAGGCAGAACGACCTTGTGGGGAGCTTTCTGGCCTGTGCCAGCAGTTCTTTCTTCCTTTCCACATAGCTTCTAATGGAAAAGTACTGCCTGCCCTCTGTAAATTATTAATTTCTTCATGTTATCAGATACCGTTGATAAAAAGACAAGTGGCCCCTGTACTGACTGTCTGGGGTGAAATGAATAATTGCTGATGGCCTTTAAACTCTGTATAGGTTTTCATCTACTTTCTACTGAGCTCGGCTTTGCACTGTGCAATGGACTGTTACACACTTTTAGCTGCTCACAAGTAACTCCCTATGGAATAAACCATTACTGCTTTCATTTTAGGTGCTGACTTAGACGAATGACTTTAAATTACTTACAACCTTCAGCTAATCTAAGATGTCAAACAAACTTTAAACTAGTATATGTTCAAGGATGTGTGAACCTGAAAACAAGAAAAGGCGGAGGCGCTTTTTCATTAGTTGCTGCTTCATATGTGAAGGAAGGTCAGCCCCTGGAGTGGCTGGGCATGGAGGCAACACACACTGCTGATCCAAGTCAGTGCTCTTAGCTATTTTTAATACAAACAACTCAAAGCTGTACCTCTGATAAAAGCTCCATAAAAGCTACTGAGATTAGGGATCATGTTAGCTACTGACGATAGAATAAATTATCAAGTGGAACAGCTCCAAATTATAGCATAAAGGGATCCATTTAAGAGGGATTATACATCAGGTTCAAAAAGAATGAGGAAGTGATGAGAATAAAAGCAAATAGCAGGTCCAACAAGTGGTACTTTTTGCAGGACTGCTGTACCTCAGATTATATTTAACTTTTCAGGATAGGCAGTGGAAAGCAACAGAAACTGCAATAGGCACAACAATAAGGATGAGCAGCTGTCTAAAAGGCTGTAATGTACTGAAAATGGCACTTAACGCATATTCATGAGGGGCGGCAGAGTATGCTGTACTGCAGAGAAACGCATTAGGGCTAGCAGCAGACAGTCTAACTACTGAGGATTGTCTTCATAGTATTCACTTTAGTTCTTCAGCACCCCTTCAGAGGTTTTACTGCCTCATCATTTGTCATACTACTGCTGAAAGGTAGGGAGCATTTCCAGACCTTATGCTCTTGATCCTCTGAAGAAGAGAAATATCTGGTAGCTTGGTTGCACTCATGTCTTCCAAAGGGGCTTTCAAAATGAATGGCAGATCAAAATCACAAACTGAATTAAACTTCTACTTGGGTTTACCTACACATTTACATAAATTTTGAAGGACTAGGACAATGGTGAACCAAATCCTACGCCATGAGGACTTGCAGTGCTCTTTAGGAATTTACCATTCTCACTTTCAAGCATGGTAGGTTTCTGTTGAGCAATATGCCTTATTCACTTTGCCTTACCCTAGCTGTTTGTTCCCAGTGATTTTCCCAAGCACTTGACAGAATTGGATGCTCTACTTTCCTGGAACCACTTCAAACTGAGAAAAATTAGCTGTTTGAATATTGTTGTGGAGGAGAAAGTCCTGCGGACATAGTGGTCAGAAAAAGGAGCATCAGACCTAGTTGACATTTATAACACTAATTTATCCACTTTACTAACCAGATGCATCTTCTGGCAAACTGAGTGTGCTTGCTAACAACTTGAACTTGTAGGAATTACAGAGCTAAAATGGATTTTCTGTAGATGGGCCAATGTTCTTTTGGTGGAGTTACAGGGAACAGCTTGTTGAATTCTCAAAATATCTGTTTCTACATCATACCATTAAACCCTACAGTTAAATAGCTAATTAATTATATTTACCCTCAAAATAGTATTGTTGTTGAGTTCAAACTATTAGGCAGTAAAAAAGAAATTTCTGTAAACAACAACATTCAGAGCAGACCACAACCGTGAAGGTCATAGTACTGCTTTGGGGTATGGGTGGAAGGAGGCAGAAAAGCAGGAAGTAAACGTGGGCTCATATATGGGGTGCTCTGAACAGAGGATTGGTTGTGCTCTTTTGTGTTAAGAATTGTCTGAATTAGACTTGGAGCAAAAGCCTTTTAAGTTGCTTGGCTCCAACTATGTTCAGAGAAAAAAGTTTTTATATGTTTTTCTTGTGAGTAATTGCCATAACATCAGCAACATTGGAATTAAATTCTTGAGAACGTGGAGACAGTGCCAAAGCTTTGATTTTCAAGCAAAAATTCACTCAGATGAAAAAAAAGATAATGATAACACATAGTACCATTGTAAATGTATTCCTCTTTGCAGGGAAGCCCAAAAATTAAATGGATGTGTAAAATGCCTTGGCTTTTCCGTATTTTAGTTAGTCTGTCCAGTGATGTTTGAGGGAAATTCGGACTGTGTTGTTGCACTGGTTCCATAGCTAAACTGAAGTTTTCTATACTTTATCTTGGACTTCTCATGAATATTAAAATTCTTTAAATGGTTATTTGTCAGCCTCGACTGATAATGTTGCCAGTAGAGGTACATGGACTAATCTCGTGGCAAACTGCTTTGGTGTGTACTGCAGGGAGCCAACATTACAATTCAGGCCAACTATGCAAAAGCAGACTACTGTCACTTTAATAAACCCCAGAAATATCCTAACCTGTCAGTGAGGAGGATTCCTCAAAATCAGGAAAATGAGAAGCTGAATAAGTTAGTGGATATTTCACATAACAGATGGGCTGAAAAGCTGCTCTCACCTAGAAATGGTAGAAACTAGTATCCACCTTCTCCATTGCTTGTCTGAACTAATCACAGAACCAATTAGTGATGAGATGATTGAACCAGATGCTGTCTCTGATATCCATTAGATTCCTTACCCCTTGATTTGAACAAATGTAAGACAAATGAGAAAGCAAAGGAGACCCTATTGGATTGCAGCACCACTGTCATAAAAGATTATTCTTAAATTGTTTATTGAGTCTAGAAAGAGAAAAATATTTGACAGGAAGGAATAAATGCTGCCAACATCGATTGCTTCACATTTCAAGGGCAAATTTGAAACTGTACTTTCATCATCAGAGAGATGTTCTCATAAACACCTGCAAGAGATATGAAAATCTGGCTGCTGGCATAATAAAATAATAATCTAGAGATGCCTACATGCTGCACATGGGAGGTTATGGTGTGCAAGGATGGTGTGAAAGGAAAAGAAAGAAAAGCAAAATGAACAAGAAGGACCACAAGGACTAATAAGCCAGCAGAGAAAATAAAAATTGTCATAGCAGTCTCCAGAAGTTCATTTTGGAAGGAGGATTGGCCAGAGAGAACTATCTGTAGAAGAAACTCTGGCTGATAAACTGGAGCTAGAATTCTGATATTACATAGTCCCAGAAATGAAGATGGTCTGCTTGTCCAAATATGTGAACCCTGCCCTGCCCTTGCCAAATTCCTTCAGGTGCATCCCAGCTCCCCATTTGTGGAGCTGCTTTCTTGTCCACACAAACCACCTTCTTTACCGTGACACAGAAAACATGGCAGAATAGGGCTACTTTCCCATTTTCAATTCCTTAGTCAGCTGCATTCCTAACTTTAAGACTTTGTTTTCTCCCATAGAAAGTCTCAAGTCTGCCCTGATGCCTTGTGCTCCTTGGCACTTACCCTGCCATGCTGTTGCTGCTATTTACGGCTCTCCTCATTTTCTTTCTTCAAATATCCAAATAAAACAGAGGTTTCCATGTGTGAACAATGCAATGTATTCAAGGAAAAACCAACAGTAATAAAAGGTATCAGATCACTCAAAGGAAAAACAATAGATTAGGGGAGAGGATGGAAAGAAAAACTGGATTTAGCATTTTTCTCTCTGAAAAGAGAGAAAAATCTACTGAAAAAAAAGAGAAAAATGTAAATTGTTCATAAATTCAAATGTCAATTACTTATTCCCTGTAGAGTGCATGTCATCTTTACTACAAGTATTTCTGATTGTAATATACACATTTCCATGACTGCTGTCTTGTTTTCTGTTTGTCTTTATACAAATCTACTGAAAAACTTCTCTTCAAATATTCTTCATATTCTTCAAATATGAAGTTTGCTATGGACGTTTTCCTAGCTCAACATGTTTTGCCTGCCAGGACTTACACAGGCAGCCTTTGTGAGTTAATTATTCCAGGTGGCTTAATTCTTCATGACAAATAATAGAAAGGTAGAAAAACACTTATTATTTTTCTAACCCTTACAGAAACTGAGCACTCGGCTGCATTAACTCTCGTGTGGCTTTTTAGAGACTGTAGGCACTTTCATGCCCAGAAACAATCTAGCAAACAAACTGCCCAAAAAAGACATTGAGACAATTCTTATGCTGAAATCAACAGGAAAGCCCTGTCTTTCTTGATCAGCTGAAGTTACTCCAGTGGCTCAGTCCTGGAGTTGAGAGCTGGCTTGGTCAGATTCAAACCATAAATTATAAATGGTTCCCATGTGACAATCACATCACTGAACATCATCAATGGCCAGTGCTTCTTTGACTGTTCAGCCCAGAAGGAACAGTATTCATCTGGGTGTTTGCATCCAAGCCAGCCCACATTTTAGTGATATGTACAGAGATAGGACCTACTGAGCCTCTGCAGCTCCTAACAACGAGGACGCAGGTGCTCATGGAGATGCTATTTAATCAGTCTTTTACCTGAGTATGTCACTAGTGACTTTAATACACACATCAGTGCTGTGAGATAGAGACTCAAAGACACAGCAGCTTGCTCATCATGTGTATTTGAGTGCTTAACTTCTAAGAACACAAAAAAATTAAATACACAGGTATTTCTGCACATATGGATCTAACCAGACTGCTGATCCTTTTCTTTCTCCCTCAGATTTTTGCTCGGGATAATATTATATTTGACTGTCAAGAAGGGTTAGAAAAATTGTGTATCATCAGTCCATAATTCATCACAGCCAGTTTTCAATCAACCACTTGTTTGCTCTGATATTTTTATTACATTACTGCCTCCATTATTAATGTTGTTTTCAATGTAGAAAATTTATATTTGTATTAACAACAGTTAAGAAAAGTGCCTCTAGTGTAATGTTTCAGAATAAAGTTGACATCACAAGTTGACAACGCCTGAGATTCTCAAGATGAAATGCCACAATGTCAGTTTGACAAAAATATTTGTTTGTTGCTGTGCTCTGCATGACTGTTTATTAAAAAAAGTTCATGAGCTGAGCAGACCTGATGTACTCAGTGCTATTGTATTATGCAGAAGAAGTTGCTGTGCTTCAGATCCTGGAGAAGGATAGGAACCTTAAATGAGAACAGGAACACCAAGAGTACAAATGTCTCATGGCCCAAGGTCTGCAATAATGAGTAACACCGGGAGTTAAAAGCTCCGCAATTCCATGGTTTTCTATTAAAAGACTTATGTTGCTTGATTTGAAATAGGTCAGAATATTAGATGGTCTGCTGGTCTTTCATGATATCTAACTCATAGAATCATATCATGGACTCATAGAATGACTTAAGTTAGAAGGCACCTTAAAGACCACCTACTTCCAACCCCCCTACCATGGGCAGGGACACATTTCCCTAGATCGGGTTGCTCAAGAGCCCCATCCAACCTGGCCTTGAACACTTACAGGCATGGGGCATCCATAGCTTCTCTGGGGAACTCATTTCAGTGCCTTGCTACCCTCTTAATAAAGAATTTCTTCCTAACATCTAATCTAAATCTCTCCTTTTTTAGTTTAGAACTGTTCATCTTTGTCCTATCATTATACACCTATGTAAAAAGCCACTTTCCCTCAAAAGGTTAGAAGATTATAAGCCCCCTTTAAGTACTGGAAGGCCACAATGAGGTCTTCATAGAGCCTTCTTTTCTCCAGGCTGAACAACCCCAGTTCTCTCAGCCTGTATTCATAGGAGAGGTGCTCCATTCCTTGGGTCATCTTCATGGCCTCTGCTGGACTCTCTGTAACAGGCTCATATCTTTCTTGTGTTGTGGCCCCAAAGGCAGATACAACACTCCAGAGGAAGTCTCATGAGGGCAGAGCAGAGAGGCAGAATCACCTCCCTTGATGTGCTGGCCGCGCTGCTTTGGATACAGCCCAGGATATGATTGGTTTTCTGGGCTGCAAGCAAATACTGCTAGGTCATGTTGAGCTTTCAGTCTGCAACCACCCCCAAATCTTTCTCCACAGATCTCTCAAGGAGTTCATCTCCCAGCCTAAACTTCTGTCTGGGGTTGCCATGACCCAGGTGCAGCACCTTCCACTTGGACTTGTTGAACCTCATTAGGTTCTCATGGGCCCACTTCTCAAGCTTATCTGGTCCCCCTCTGTGACTGGTTTCACTGTGGTTTGGTGCAGCCAGAAAGGCTTGTCATTTGTCTTCATCCCTGTGGGAGACTTGTAATACGTGGTGATTTAGGGCAGCTAGTGAAACAGTAGTCTGTGTGTGACACTGACACTGTAGTCGGTTCCTTAGGACACAGAACAACTCAAAATATGACAAACTTACACTGGCACATAATAGTGATTGACTTAAAATGGAAACTTTAATGATAACCAGTTAAAAACCCTCTCATCATGAAATTCTATAAACTAGGCAGTAGGGGAATTTTAGGTAGGGCCAACTGGTTTTTCTGTCAGCAAAATTCCCCCACAAATTTTGTTAACAAGTCCTTAGGGCTGACCTGGGCAATTTCTTTCCTTTGTCAAGTTGAAGACCATGCTAGCTGCTTGTTAGGGAAGAAACATATACTGTTTGTTGTGACTGCACTGACTCTTATGCTGCTGTGTGCTGTTTACCAGGGTTGCTGAACTCCTCACAACTCAAAGAAAAGATTTGTACACTACTTGCAAAAGTAACTGTAACATGCAGGGCTCTTTGGAGGCAAACCTAGAAGCCAGATGACATATAGTGTGTCATGATTTATACCCAGTGCGGGTTATGCCTCTCCATTAGAGGTAGTCACAGGCCAGGCATGCAGTTCAGAGCTTTCTTCTCAAGCCTATACAAAAAAGTCAACATTTGTCAGACTGGTGCTTTCAGCAAATGTAGTTAACAACTAACACTAAAGTGCTGTACACAACACCATGGAACATTCAGATGCCCATGCTAAAATAATCTCACCTCCACCTGTGCATAGGGCTATAGGTCTAGTATTCTCTATCAAGCATTACTTACGTGGTATAATTGTGCCGCACAACTCCAGCTGGATTTGTTTGGGTTTTATTTGTTTCTCTTTTCCTGGTGATCTATATTCACGAATAGTTTAGCACTTCTGTCAGAGATCCTTGTAGCCCTAGGAGGCAATTATTATATTACGAGCATATAGGTGGCTGTGGCATTGTTAAAGTCCTAGTCAAGGTCCTGGTATGAGATAATTCAAGCTCTTAAGTGCCCTACAAATCAACCAATGTACTTGACACACAGATCTGGCCTATCACTAATCAGTAGTGCATAAGTGCTCTACTCATAGTTATTCATGTAAAACCTCTTGTAAGTCCTAATGTCCATTTGGTCACTAGTTGTTAACAGTGAAACAGAATCACATGAAAATTCAGATTGGAAGGGGCCTCAAGAGGTCTCCAGACCAACCTCCTGCTCAGACAAGACTCAGTTGTGAGGCCAGACCAAGTTGCTCAGAGATATATCAGATGGGTCTTGAAAACCTCCAAGAATGGAGACTGTGCCATCTCTGTGTGCAGTTTGTGCCACTGCTGGGCTGGCATGGGGAAAATGTTTCCCCGTACGTCCATTCTGAACCTCTCTTGTTTCCAAGTCTGCTGTTCGTCATTCTGCAACCATGCACTGCTATGAACCACCCAGATCCATTTCCTTCATGCTGTGCCCATATCAGCACAGGTATCAGTGGCTGCTGTTGAGTCCTCCCACAAGCACTCTTTCTCCAGGCTGAACCAGCCCAGATCTCCCAGTCTTTGCCTGCAGTGCAAGCACTCCTGCCCCTGTCATCGTGGCTGTCCCACGCTGGGATTGCTCTACTTTGTCAACATCTTTCTTATATTGTAGGTGAGACAAAGATAAGACTCAGCTGTCAAAGGTGTCTATAATAGGGGTGCTGACCTTCAACACTTATATGGGAATACTTAAACTAAAGCAATCAGAACTAGTGATGTGATTATGCCTTAAGTCAATGCTCAAACTTGCTCTCATTTGATTTACAAAATTAGACTTGAAAAGTGACAGTGTGGTTCTGTCAGAATAAAATGATCATCTCCTGGAGTTTCTGTACAGTATCTAATCTAGAAAACAGAACTCACAGCTATGTATCACAATGACATCTCACAAAGCCCTCAGTTCAGTGGTAACAGAAGCCTTTTAAAACACTTTTTGTCAATAAAACTCCTCAAAAGCTTTCCTAATAAATCCATGAGGGTTTCCTTGCATAGAACATGACACTTTTTTTCCCTCAAAATTAGCTTTCTGGTGGGTGGCCTACTTGCTGAACATCTAAACATTAAAGTCAGGGAAAACTAGGGGGATGGAGGGGCAGGAGGTTACTCACAGTGGAGGACAGGATTACCTGATGGTAGTTTTGTGATAGAAACCACTAACCCAGAAGTGGTTGATTTGGTAGAAGAAACAAGAAAAGCAAAAAAAAGAAAACCGACATTTTAAATTGCCTTTACTTTCAGGTAGCTCTAAGTGACAGTAGTAAAAAATGATGCAGCTCCCTGTCTGACATTTCAAATGTCTCCACTTCAGTGCTGGGTTTGTCCTATTTGTGTTTGCTTTTTATGAAAATTCCAGAGAATGTTTTTGTTGGTAGGAAAGTTTGCCAAAAGAATAAACTTCATAAGTGGAAATTCAGCTCCAGGAAGTCAACAGGGCATCATTTTTGACATTCCCAGATGCCTGAGAAGAGCAGATTGAAAGTCATGATCAGCTATTTGCACCTAAAACTTGCTTTGAAGAGTAATACTATCCAATGTGAAACAGAAATGGTACCATATTCCCTCTGCGGGCAATAAAACCAGCTCCATCTTCAATGATAAAAACACACTAAACCCAGGTAACTAACTGTATTTCTGAACTGCACATTTTTCAGACAGTCCTTACTATAGGCTGTATATCCTACAAGATATCGAGAGTGAAGACATCTTCACCTTTGCAGACTATTCTGGATTTCACATAGGACCTGTGCTTTTTTTCCCCCAAAATATTTTTCTCTTAAATTTTCTCTGTGTTCTGCGTTTTTTCTGGGCTTGATTTTGGAGAGAAAGTAGAGCTTATTCTTTCTATGCCCTTCCTTTCTTTTCATAGCAAGGTTTACTTTCATGAGAAATTTTTTGGTTTAGTTTTTGGGGTTTTTTTAGCACTGTCTCTGTTTACTTGGGATGTGTTTTTCCTTTGGACTGTTTTTCCCTCTTCTCAATTATATCTTTTTCTTTCATGCTGTTTTTCTTTGCTCTGGCTTTCCATTTCATTCCCCTGCTAGTATGTTTGTTTTTCAGATTCTGCAGCTTCTTTAGGCTATGACTTCTATCAGCCTCTGGTACTGAGAGGGATGATACACAATGGACGGCTCCTCCGGGATTACTGTTTCAATGCACTGAGAATGCACCAAGGACTCAGGCAGACCTAATCATATTGCACAGTTTGATTGCAATGTGATTACCCCTGGATGAATGGTTGTTTTCTTTCTCCCACCACAGAGAGCTAGGTAGTCAGCACTGAATAAGAGAAAATTTGAATGACATCAGACAATTGAAATACATTCTAAATAATGGATCCACATCCTGGCTATACAAACTGAGAATGCATTCCTATTGTTGTTGAACTCCTCAGGAACTATAGAGAGTCCTCAGAAAGGCCCTTTCACATGGGAGCAGATGTGCAAAAGGAAGTATTTATAGGAAATTAACTTTTTTCCCCCAGAGTTCTAGAGAGATGTAAAATTGTGGCATGGGAACATACACCATAGTAACTGCTCTAACTCAGAAATGTGCTTTGTATAAATACACTCAGAAGAACAGATGCTTAGAGATGCATAGGTTATGTCTTATCCTTATTTTAACGTGAAGCAAGCGGAGATCCCCACTTCCTTCTAGGAAAACTGAAGTTAAGAGGGGAAAAAGGTACTGTTAGGAAAAGGCTGTTATTTGTTTCAACTGCAAAGATTTCTTTTAGGGGTGGCTTTCTTTTGAACCCCCACATGCACATGCACATTTAGACCTTACATCTCAACACAGGGATAGAACACCATGCAAGAAATAAGAAGGCACAGATCACTCCTTGTCATCTACCAGCACTAGTGACAAGTGCCCTGGGCTACTGCATCCCCATGAGAAGAGGGGAGAGGAAGGCAACAGCAAGGCAGGAAGGTGCTGGTAGGATGAGGGTAACCTTGATAAGACCATATTGTTACACACAGTGGGAGAATGGTCCAGTAGCTAATGAAGTAGAACAGAAGTTAAGATACAGTATTTTAATTCTCGTCTCCATTATCCACTATTGCAGCAGTGATGGGAAAACCTCAAGATTCTGTGTTTTGACAATATTTGGGTGCCTGACTGCTATTAATTTAAAGGGAAATGAAACACATAAATGTTTTTCCAATATCTCAAACTTGGTACCAAACGTTTCCCCTCCTGGAACACCAGCTGCTTTGCCTCCTCCTATGGATACTTGGGAATGAATGTGTCAGGGAGACTTCATGGAGCTGCTCAGCATGCAGCTGGTGGAGATTGTGTTCAGCATCTTAGGTGCCTTGTAGAAAGTACAGCTGTGTGTGTAGTTACCAGGCATGGGCATGCAGATATGTCCTCAGCACCAAACTCTCCCCAGACATCCTCCCACACACCTATCTTGCTGATGGGCACAGTTTCACCAGGTACAATTTCCCTAACAAATACCAACTGCCTTCAGCAGAAGACTTCTGGGGTCTTCCAGGAAGAATTTATTTATTCCATCTGCCTGGTATCAGTCAAATCATCCTGTAAGGATTCCTGCATAAAAGGAGCTGACAGCACCAGCAGGACATGCTGGGGTCTGTCATTGCTGCCTCTGCTGTACCTTGTATCACAGTGTGCATGCAGAGAGCACTGATCTTCCAACTGCAGTTTATAGAAGGGCCACTCACAGCAGAAAGCAGTGTAAGTGGTTGGATCATCTGGCTTTGAAGCCATTCACACCCAAAAGCATAAACGTAGGCTGTGCAGCCAGGCAGCCTGAGGGAAAGCCAAGTATTTTTGTCACTAATAAATTTGTGGGCAACTGAAGTAACACCCAACTCTTCCTTCATCAGGCTCCTGTCTCACAAATGCCATAGTTTTTGAGGAGAGATTGAAGTTGAGGAGCAGCCTTGACAGTTTTGTGATGACACCTCACCAGATTGCTCATCAGGCTTACCATCCAACGCAGGAGAGAGGCATAGTTGGGGGAGCTGATGGAACATATCCCATAAAAGACAAAAGGAGCGAGGCAGGATGCTAAGGTGAGAGGTCAGGTCTGCATCCTCTCTGACACAGGAAGGGCAGTGGCTGTCCATGAAGATTGCTCCTGCTGAAGGCCTGTAGGATGACAGGAGGGACCATGTTGAGGAATCAGGGACAGAGGTCACCCTCAGGGAAATTGGGCTGCTACAGTCAGAATGAGACAGAAGAGCCATTCACACTTTCTGCATTGTTCTTTTCTCCCCATCCCGTGGAAGCAATATTATCTTGGTGAGTTCTGTGATTTATTGTGAAATTTGGAGCCAAGGGGGTTGTCACAAATTTAACACTTTGACATCACCGTGACTTTTATAGGAGCAAGGAGGTTGTAAAGAAAAGGCCCAACTCTGCTTTCAATGCAGTAGCTATGGCAAATTAGGAAATAGAGTGAGATACAGAAAAAATTCATATGACAAATAAATGGGTATTTCTATGAGAGTGTTCAAAAGAACTTTCTTTGCAAACAAGATAATCTTAGGATGACCATGCTGGGAATCAGCTTAAAATAAATAGTAATTTAAAATAAAATTTAGAATTTATTTGTGAAAATCAAAGTATTTGATGCTTTTTCATAAACACTGAAAGCACAGAAAATGAGAGTTCATTCCTTTTCTGAGTATTTTATTATTGCTTTTCTAGAGCACCTGTGTTATTTCCTCATTCTGTTGTAGACCTTTCAACATCTCTTTATCTAAACTCAGAACCACATGGGATCCTACTTCTACTAATCTATCTTATGTGTTTAGTGAAAGCTGATAGCAAGATAGGGAGAGGAGAAAAAGACATGGTTTTAATGAAAAGCAATGATCAAAATATTTGGTGCACCATTTGGAGTAAAAAATGAAGGGTACAATTTAAAATGCTTCACTAACATTCTGTATGCTGTTGACCAGATAATGTACACACAATAATATACATTATCTTGGCTGCCACAGTGGCAATTTGCCACATTGATGCTATTCAGGTGTTTCAGCAAGATCCTGGAATCACAAACTACAAGATAACCCTGAACAGCGTTTGTTACAAGCTACTCCTTCAGCATGAGACTGCACATACCGATTTCTTTTTAAATGGATTTGGGTTGCCTCTGGTTGTGCAAAGAGATTGATTCTTATGAAGTGAGATAGCTCTGCTGTATCACTTTGTAAGACTGACATGACAACATGACAGACACGGCTTCATATGAACATATTGCCTATTAGATTATGAGGGAAGCTGAATGCTGTCATGTGCAGAACATATCTCCTCTCTGAAAGAAAACCTGGCTGTGCTGGGAAGCAGTAAGAGAGAAGTAAGAGAGATCCCTGGGTATGTGCCACAGAAGTGATACACATGGGCTCTTGGTGAGGATTTTCCTCACTTGCTGTTGTGCTTGTCCATACTGTGTCTCCTTTTTTAAATAGATCTTTGTCATACTTTTTTCCAGTCAAAAATCTCTAAAATCTACTTGGGTTAGTGAGGATAATTTGTCCCTTAGGTAGTTAAAAAGAGTTAATATAATACAGGACAAAGGTGTTGGCAAGTCAGCTCCTTGTCTTTGGAGGGAAGATGGAACTCTATGAAAGACATATATATTTCATGTCAAAACCCAGGAGATAATTAATTCATAAAATCAGTGATTCAGATAAGCAGCTGAGCAGAAAACAATTTAATACTAGATAAAAAGAAATCTTGCACAAAGTCGATTATAAATCCTACTTGTACTGGAGCTGAAACCAGTAGCCCTTGCAAGTGTCTCCATTCCCATGGGACCTGGGGCCAGGGCTCTGCTGCACTGTCTGCACCACTGCCCCCTGCCTGGGGACAGCCTTATCCCACTCCTTGGCAGAATGCAGCTCTCTTATTCTAATTACCTGGCACCTGAGTACTCATGGCATTACAGTTTCTTCCATATTGCATTTTTGGGCATAACACCTAAAGCCCATTTAGAAGCAGTTAGAGGCATCTCTACACTAACATCAACATGTCAGTGCCATTTAATTGAGTTAATTGAGCACTGTGTCACTCTGATGTGGCTATGTTGCTTCTGGGTCCAGAGCTCACAAGCTTGCAGTTAAATATGATCCCTGCATCCCACTCCACTATGAAGTTGGATAGACTCTATCATTAGTGTGAGCCAAAGATTTTGTTTCTGCATCCTACTTGAGTTAGTTTTTTTGCTATTTATTTACCTCACTAAGGTACACATCCTCATGAACATACATCCTCATTATTGTTCTGTCGTTGCAGAAAACCTTCACCAAGATCTCTCTGCTGCTTATAGATTGTATAAAGGACTCCTGAGTGTTGAATAACAAATCAGCTGGTTTCTGAGCTTACTCTGAAGTGAGTAACTAATAGCAGAGCCACTGTTGCACATAACTAATGGGAGTGAGAGCCTTCCTCTGGGTCTCATCTGCACTCCCATACAGTTTACCCTTGTTGCCATCAGGGTGTTTGAAAAGGGATTTTATTGCAATACTCCAATACTGTCAAACTCACCGCTAACATTGCCACTGCCACGACCTTTGAATAACTAGCTCTGAGAAGTGCAGATGGGACCATTCACTAAATTGTCCCTTATTTTCTCTGAGTATTTGTTATTCATAGGTATTTTCTGAATAATCTGGATGAGTAACACTTGAGCTATAGACTGCTCACAAACCATCCACTCACTATCAATGTTCATT
Source organism: Edolisoma coerulescens (assembly GCA_013397115.1). NCBI lineage: Eukaryota > Metazoa > Chordata > Aves > Passeriformes > Campephagidae > Edolisoma > Edolisoma coerulescens. Next base: position 2,631,825 of record VWZW01003059.1, on the reverse strand, counting down.
ACTCCTGTTATGTGACTTGGCTGCCTAAGTTTCTGCTCCCTGATTTTTAAACAGAAGAATAACCACAAGGAAATATGACTATGAATTTTCACAGCAAGCATAATTTTTACTAAAATTCATTATTTCAAAACATGTGTGTTTCAGATACCTGAGAGGATCTGCGTTGTACGCTGAACTGACTTACACCCTGCTTGGCCCTTCCAGAGACCTTACATTGACAATCCCACCAGCTTTATCACTCAGTGGTGGTTTTTCACTTCCTTCAGGTCTGAAGATATTTCTTGATGTGAGGCAGCTAAGAAATTGTTACAGATATATATTAGTAGCATTCATGCAGCTCTTTCTGCAAATAAAGAAAAAGTTGTATGCTCTCAAGCTCCTCTGCTTTTTTCTTCTCACTCCATTAATCTAATAAAATATGTTGTCTCTCCTTAGAAACTCTAGTCACTTTCTGAGGGAACAGGAGGAAGTCAGGGTATTTGCATATTGAACAGAATAGAAATTGTTGCATGATGCTCCCCAAAGAGCAGATGAAAATAGGAGCATTTATTTGCAGCTGCCAGTGGAACAGAGAGATATGAAACTTTGTTAGTACTTTGCCAGAAACTGGAAATCAGTGGGGAGCAAGAGCCCTGAGGGCTCTTCCTGACACATGGAGCAGATGAATGGAAGAGGCAGTACAATTAGAGAAGCCATGAAATGTTTGGAAATGCCAAGAACTAGCAAGCATTACAGGTCAATTCTCTGGACTACCAAATACCCTGGAGAAATTGAAATGACAAATTCTGGGAGTAGAGCTGAGCTGTAAGAAATTTGTGGGGTTCTAGGGTTTTTCCAATTCAATGTGTTTCCAATGAAGTAAAATCAGAGTACCCATGAGGATGTAGCCAAAACTGTTAGCAGGAAAAAAATACCCCAGTTAAAAATCTGCACCAGATTCTGGATTTGAAGGGGTTAAAAAGGAAAGGGGTCTGGTTCCAGCCAATCAGAGCAAGAAGAAAACTAAGAGTGTGTGAAAAAGTGGCTCAGCAATGCATCCTTGGCAGTTAGAATTGATTTGGTACTGAAAATGTATTTTCCCTGTGATGTGGTAAGAAGCAGGGCAGTAAGGGGAACAGAAATGAGATAAAAATTGGATGTTTTAAGAAATATGAATGTGCTATGACAAGCCAGGGACCATAATTTGTTTGTTGTGCAGAGCAGTAGCTGCCCAAAGGAGGGGATATGAAGGCGCTCAGTGCTGTGACACTGGCAGCCTGTGGCTCAGCACCTCTGGCAGAGAGTTGCTTCTGGTGCTCACATCCTCCTTCCTCTTCTTCAGCCAACACTACAGTCAGGGACTGCTCCTCGATTTCCATGCAATCCTCCCATCACTACCCTTCACTGCTGCAGGAACAGTGTCCCTGTGTCAACTGAAAAATGAATCACCATTAAATTTCAAAAATTTTGCGGTAGGTGATCTACTGTCCACATGTTTGCTGTGCCCACATGCAATACAGGAGGTTTTAAAGGAACTTCCCCATCTTGTCTTCAAGATATGAGAATCTATTCTTTGTAGAAAGGTTTGTCTTACTGCCTGGGAAAGTGACATCAGACTTCATGAGCTGATTTCTACTCCAGACCAAACCAAGGACCTCGTTTCTCTCAGGCTTGTCTCAGCTGAAAAATATGGCATATTTCAGTTTGCACCTACGGAAATTTGATGGCAACCTTAGAGATGTCAGAGTAAAGACTGTCTTAATACAGCTTTAATATAGCTTCGTATCACCATCTAAACGATCGTAAAAGAAAACTGTACATTTGCAAGCAAAACCTGAATGGAAAGATGTGCAGAAAAATGCTCAATGATGTTGTCATGACAACAATGAAAGTCAATAGATTACCACTTAAAAGCATCTGTAATTTGAAGCTTTTCCTGGGAAAGAATGGAAGCCGACTACTTTGGCGTGTGATGAGTTTATAAGACTGAAGTGTGTTCCCTTTCTGGAAGAAACTGTACCATATTTAAAAAATTTTATGTTGATGTAATTGAAGACTAAAAGTGGTAAGTGATGCATTGCATCACAACTAAAGGACTCACATCCCCAGCAATTAGACTGAAATAAAGTAGTTTCTAAATTTTCTAGAAATGTAATTTCCCATAGAAGCCTGAAAGTTTTCATGGAGAACTGCTATTGAATACATTATAAATAAATAAAAGAATTATTCTAGAACTGAGTGGTTCACAATTCTTCAAGATTGCTTTATACAAAAGTATAGAGGTTTCAAACAACCAAAAATATTCAACGTACCTAGAAATCTGATATCAGATAAACATGGAAAGCAGAAAGTGATTTGAGGTAGAACTCACTTGCAGTGAAGATTGTGCAGGAGACAGACCTTGCATCTCACGAAGGATTTTGTACTTTTCAATCTTGACTTGGTTCCGAATCTAAATGAAATAGAATAAAAAATAGAAAGGAAAGCACTGAAAAAAATTCATTTCAGTTTTATAAAAAAATTCCATTTGCTTTTACCTGTTTTATTTTCCCCCTCTTCTTCATAAGTAATCTCTCTCCCCCATCCTTGGCTATGTCCATATCAGTGATCTGTCTTAACCCCTGGCTATTTTTTTTCTCTTCCTAATCTCTTTATTTAACTACTCACTCACCAATTCAGTTATTGCTCTTCTTACCCCACTGAGACCATTTTTGTCAAAGCTCTTACAGACTTTTATATGTCTTGTTCCCTCACCAGCTCTCCATTCTCATTCTCTGAAGTCTGCCAGCTATTTTGAACCTGTCAACTGCACCCTTCTTCTCCAAAGCTTGTGCTTTCTTCACTTTGCCTGCTTCTAAGTCCTGCCTTATAGCAAAAAAGTCCTCCATGCTTAGAGCAAGTTCTCTTTCCCTATCTTGCCATCTGCAACCAGTCTCTCAGTCTCAACCACAAATATAATTGCCATATTACATTGACTCGTTACACTGATTGCTCTAATAAAGCCTCTCATGTCCAGCTACACCAACAGGGATGACTTATTTTTGCATCCATAGATATATCATGTTGATGGACAAAAAGATAAGTCAGCCCATGGCACAGTTTTCATGGCAACAAAATGGAGGAGACCTACCACAGTACAGCGCAAATTTCACTTCCTGGTTCCATAGTTTTCCAAAGACACTTTTTGTTCTAAAGTTGTTAATCAAGAATTTTCAGGTTATGGATGAATAGAAGATTTTACAAGAATATGTAAGGACATCTCATCAGTTTTGCTTGGAATACTCTGAATACTGTGCTATGGCCAAGAGTTCCAGCACAACACTCTTAGAACCCAAATTCATAAGATAGAGAGAAAAAGGAATATAAAAAGAAGATGCTTACCTACAGTCACACAGCAGTCCTGTAGCAGATTGCTTTACAGCCTGCCAGAGTCCTGAACTACTGACTCATACACAAGGAATATAGTTCTGGATGCACTGATTAATGTATTGTCCTACCAAATCTCTACAAAGCCAAGGAGAATAAAAAAATAATTTTAAGCTTCCATAATCCGTTGCTGAAAGCATTCTTGGAAATAAACCCCTTGTTTTAGCATTTATTTTATGCCACAGCTCCTTCAGGGGCAGATTTGTAAAAATGCCCAGGCATCTAATGGTGTTGACAGATTTCCGATTACATTTCTAAAAGACAGAATGTCTATAAATTCTGTCATGCAGATCTCTGTAACATTTAGGGCCTACATTAATTTCCTTTGCTCTAGTCTTAATTTTTTTTAGCGTTATTTTTTTAACTTTGTCTATTTATTTTTTTTCCAAATGTTATGTAACTCTCGACAGAAAAGTAGTCTTATAAAACCGAATCGAGCTTTCAGAGTCTCAGCAAACCTGAGAAGAAATATGTACATTGGGCCCTTCCCTATAAGGAGAAAGAAATCTCGCCCCATAAAAATAAGACTGATGGTCCAAGGACTGAGGTGTATACTTCACCTTTGTGCCAGGGCTCTAGACGGATGAGTTCCCTAAATTGGAGATGTAGGTGATCAAAAATTATGAACAGGTCCTCAGTTCAGTCACTGTAGAGGGTTTGTATGCAATTTTCTACCATGGTGCATTATGTGTGGTTGTTCTGCCTTCTTAAGCAAAGGCATTTTGGCTCCACCGTGTCAAAAAGCAGTACTGTGCTGTGCTACATAGTGGTCCAGATTTTTAGTCCTGATTGCCAAGAACCGCATGGCTCAAAGGGAGTATCTTGGCTCCCTATACAACTGCGAACCCAGTGGCTTCAAACGAAGGTGCCTCTGGTTTACATGGTGTAGGTGTTAGCTCTCCCAGGGACTCAGCAAGCTGGAACACAGCGCAGCTGCCTAGCCTGTCAATGGTGCTGTAAGGTTTATGCATTATATGAGATGCTGGGAAAAGGTATATTCTTTGAAACCTTCAGATGAAAGCTTCTCCAGGAATGCAGGGAACGATGATGAGTATTCCTGTCCCCTTCAGACCTCCTGCTTTCCTCTGAAGCACCGCAGTGCTGGTTTGGTGATGTGTGCCTCAAGGAGCAAGGGCTGTGCTGTCTCCCTTTGCACAGCTGGCTGCAGATAGCAGGAAAAAACAGCTTGTAATGGGGCTGTGTCGACATTCAGTGAAAAATGAACTGATCATCTCTTGCCTGTGCAGGGAGGAAAAGGGAAAGTAATTAACCAAGCCCAAACCCCTGCCATTGTTTTTATGGTGGCAGCACTGGCAATGTATCTGTGCTGATCATTTAGAACAAGTAGCAGCAGTCCCCTTCCATGTCCTGACTGGGCACTTAAGCAGTGAGGATTGGATTAAACAGTGTCATACAAGCGCTGCTGCTCACAGCATCTGATAGCTTTGATGTAAATGATACAGGAAGCCGTTGCTCTCCATAGTGAGCTGATGTGCAGGGAAAGTGAGATCTGTGAAGACAGGATTCAATTGTGGGAACTTTGTGGGTGTTAAATGAACCTGCTTTGGAGGGCTGCCAAGGGAGGGGATGCAGGAAAATCTGATGAGAGATACCAGGCATGAGAGTTAATTGTGTTTCGGAGGTTGGTGAAAAAGCTAAAATTAAACCATTATCAAAGAAAAGCTGTGGACAGTTTGTTTTAAAACAGAGTTAATGGCTGGAGCCTGCAGAAAACCTAATTAAAAGAGAAGAGAAAACAAATGGGGTTTAGGACTGTGGCAGTGCATTCAGAAACAGTTTTATATATGGATTTTCTCCTGTTCCCTGCTGTATTTCTGTGATTAAAAGAGCCATTTTGGTGAGGCTCATTAAAAAGAGTTTGTAGCTATGTAAGACCAAGGTGTTTTGCATAGGGCTGCAACATGAAGCCCCATTGCTAATTTTCATCATGAGAAAGGTAGAAAACAGACTTTTATCTAGGAGGTGTTTCTGAAGAAACGGTACCAGCCCCTTAGAGCTTCACATCCCAGGACTGCAGCGAGATCCGAGCTGCAAAAAACAATGGAGCAAACCGTAAGGACTATAACTGCCTTGAGATGGAACACTACAACTGCCTTTTCCTAAGCTCTGTGATGATGAGTGGGAGTTAGGGTTTACCTCTTCGTACTCCAGATGTTTATATCTTAACACATCATCATGACCTAATTTTATATCTGAATAAAAGAGATTGGCATTTTCAAGTTGTGATTTAGCTGGCCTAGTTAGATACCTACCTTAGGATGACATGAATCACACCCTGAACGGGCTTGTCTCCAGTGACTTGTTGAAGGAATCTAGAGAAATAGTGTGGTGTAACTGCATTTAAATTCGATCAGATTTAACACAGTGCTGTGAATCACCTGGAAGGGAGATTTACTGTGAATTTGAGATTGTTTCTCTTCTGACTTCCTCAGAAATACAAGTCCTAGAGAGAAGCAAGGATTGCTTTTCCTTACCGCTGTGCTTTTTACTTTCTCTGCTCAGTGGGGGATGAAACAATTTCCAGCAAAAGTTTAGCCAAAATTTGAGACTTCTTATGAGTTTCTCAGCTGCCTAGAAATATCTCTTGTCTGCTAAAACATGCCTGTCTTCCAGCATAAGGCTCCCCCTGCAACTTATGAGTTCGCAAATTCAGCCTTATACAACTGGCATCTACCCTGTACCAGTCTGGACCACCAATGCTGTTGGATTGCAGCATCTTCAGCTGCCTTCTGTCATTATGGTTAGGGTTAGGGTTCTGAGAGCCATGGAGCCTACATCTGCAGGAACACTGGGCCTGGAGAAGGCATAGCACTGCACCAGCATTGGTCTCTGTATTGGTTTTACTCGGCCTGGTTTTTGGTAGCAGGGGGGCCACAGAGATGGCTCCTGTGAGAAGCTCCTGGAAACTTCTACCACGTCCAGCAGAGCCAGTCTCTGATGGCTCCAAAGACGGACATGATGCTGCCCAAAACTGGGCCAATGAGAGAGGCTGGTAACGCCTCTGTGATTACATATTTAAGAAGAAAATCAAAACAAAGTCGGGGAGTTTTGGCTTCTAGTCAGAGAAGAGGAGGAGGTGAGAACATGTGAGGGAAAACAACATGGCGACACCAAGGTCAGTGGAGAAGGTGGGGGAGGAGGTGCTCCAGGCACCAGAGCTGAGGTTCCTCTGCAGGCCNGGAGAACTGTCTTCTGTGGGAGGGACCACACCTCCTCCCAAGGGAAGACTCCTCTCCCTGAGCAGCAGAAGACAATCTTGATGATGAACTGACCAAAGATTCCCATGTCCTGTCTTCCTACACTGCCGGTGAGAAGGAGGGAGGGGCTGGGAGGGAAAAGGTGTTTTAAGGGCTTATTTTACTTCTCATTATCCTCCTCCAATTCTGTTAGCAATAAATTTGCTTTGTAACTTAACGCTAAGCCTGTTTTGCCCTTGAAGTGTTTTCTCCCAGTCCTTATCTTAACTAATGAAGCCTTCATTAATTTGTTTTTCCCTTTCTCTCCTCTGTCCAGCTGTGGCAGGGGAGGGTGAGCAAGTGGCTCTCATGGGTGCTTGGCATTGGGCCAGTGTCAAACCACAACAGTCAACACCATTCTAATGTGGGCCAGCAGTGGTGCTGGGGACCTCAACCTCAGCCCCCAGCTGTTATTAGGATTAGGGTTTGGGTTCAGAGAGCCAAGTTCCAGGGTTCAAAAGCTACAGCTCCAGGGTCACTGGGTGTGCAAAAGGCATGAGACAGAGATTTCTACAGGTTGTTGGCAACCCCAGTTTTCTGTTGCTGTCCCCAGGAGGCAGCATCTAACAGCAGTGACTGGTGCCTGGGTGCAAATTCCTCCAGGGGTCCTTGTCCAGAATCGCTGACGTAATTGGCTCCTGTGCCAAAGGAGCTTGTTGGGGATGCATGGTTACATGCTCCTTGTGGCTGCCTTGCTGCTCACCCTGGCACTGCCGTGGCTTAGAGAAGCCTGCAGTCTACTGGAGTGTTTGGCAGGTCCTCTTCAGTAAGGCTGGAGCTCACTGACCCCCCTTTTCCAGTGTCTGGGCTCCAGCTCTGTGGTGTAGGGGATGTCTAGAGGGAAACATAAGCACAGGATTGGTGTGTTGGTGATGCTTCCCCATGGTGATCCCCCAGCCTCAGGACACATCTGGTTGAGGGATGAGAAAAGGTGTGTGCATAGCTGGAAACCCCTGATAGATTTTTCTCCTATTAATTTTTCTGATGGCATCCATGTAAACTTAAAGCATGTTTAAAACTGCTCAAGCTGTTGCTCTTCAAACCCTTACCTGTCCCTTTCTGTCTCCTTTTTACCTTTGACTGGTGTAAGAGGGGACAAGGAAGAGCTGCTTTATAGCACAGTTAGGACCATACCCACCAGGGACACTGTGGGCTGTTTCCACGGATCTTCTGTAGCCTGGGAGGTTCCTGTTGGTGTATGTAGTCCCAAAGTCTTCATGCTGGTCGCCATTCTTTTAAAACCTGTCATGTATTTTCTATAACAATGAGCTGGTTGTTCTTTGTGAAAGCTCTATTGAATATATTGTGCATATATCTGGCTGGCTGTCACAGGTAATCTGCTCTTTTTGCTAATGGCTACAGTTCTCTGAAATTGTTTTGCACCTCTAGACTCTCTTAATAGAAGTGTTGTTTGCTGTGTGCTCATTTCCCATTTTATTACTGGTGTAATGGTTCCTTTGCAAAGATTAACTAAGTCACAGGGCCTCTTAATATAAGCAACCTTATAGCAGAAGAAAGAGAAATTGATATAGTTTATCCTAGATCTAAAAAATACTTCAGATGTTTATTTAGTGGTGGCATGAATAACTTAAAAATACCCACTGTGCAATGTCAAAAGAGCACCAGAAAGGTTACAGTGAAAATACCCAGATCTCACCAGAAATCATTCTTATCATATAAACATTACACTTTTTCTTATATTTATAGATAACTTAATTTGCTACTTGCAGACAAAAATTCCTGTCAGAAACTTTCCTGGTTCATAAGTATTAGAGTCAAGTATGCCTGGCCATATAAAATTTAAAGTAAAGGATCATTTCTGTTTCTAGGGAACCACAGGACACCCTGATGCTTATAAGCTGTCCTGATTGGTGACACAATAGCAGAAGAGACAGCAGTAAAATACAAATCAATTAGAGTAGATATGCCTGAGATGGCTCTCTCGGCAGTTGAACATGACATTCACAGACTGTGTTTCATACAGCTGGTCTGAGTCCAAAATAATGGTTATGGTCCTTGACATATGCAAGAGCAAATGGGTCCCCATGAACTTCGTGTCACACTCTGCTGTGTGGTATTGACAGTTGATAGCAGTTGCCTCAGATGAGGATTTCCAGAAAGCCTCAGGTCTTCATTAGAAAATGCCTGCAAGAGAAATGAATGTCTTATTACACAGTTCTCTGTTCCTCTACCAAGCCTGCATGCCCTCCGTGAGTGCTCATCCCTGGGTGGGGAGGGCTACCCCGTCACTGCAAAAAATCCCTGTTGTGCTGGTCCCAGTTGTCCGTGAGTGATGTAGAAATAAGGTAAGGGAGGAGTTCCTGGCTGAGAATATTGTGCAGCTCTGCAGTATGATGGATGTACAGATGTCCACATGGATAGCAAGCCAGGCACCAGGAGGTTCTACTGGAATAAACCTGGGTCGTTAGAGAACGATTCTTGTAAGGCAGCTGATGAGAGACTAGTGTGATGCTTAAATCTTCAAACCTGGGATACTAAAGCAAGAACAGAGGGAAAACTTAATTCTCAATACTTATCTTTATTCCATGTGGCAAACTATACATACACACACACACAGAGTGTATGCATCTGAGCTGACGTGGTTATGCTGCTATATTTTGTTTGCATGCATTTCACACTGTTGCACAGTCTTTATATAAAGGCTAATAAAACCTGTGGAATTGCTCAAGAAAACATTGAGAGCCTAATTATCTCACTAGTAGGCTTCAAAAGTTGCACTTTTTGGAAGAGACTGAGAGCTCTGATACATCATGATTAAAACAGGATACAAATTTTTCCAAATTTCAATGATGCTTGGGGTGTGGGAGCTGAATTGAACAGGTCTATTAAAGAGAAGAGATCAGGAAAAAATTTCATATCCACAGAAAGATCCCTACTTACATTAAAGGCTGGTGAGGACTGCATGAGAAGCTGAAAGTAGTATCCATGTGTAATATCAGCTGACATTTTTATACCTAAGAACTCCATCTGCCATCAGAGGAACCAGGTATTTTGTTCTCAGAGTTTCTGCAAGCTGCATTGCCTTCATTTGCCTGTCTCATCTATTAAGTAGTACAATGATACCTCTTATTCATGTTTTCATAACATACTAGTGTTTCCATGGACTGTACCTTCTCACCTAAACCTGTTCCTCAGTACACAGAGAGAATGAGGCTCCTCTAGACAGCAATAATTGAAAACTTTTTAATCTTTGTTCTTTGTAGTGGCTCCTACTTTGTTTACCATACATTTTTCAAACCCTCTTCTACAAACAGAATCATTAGTTTTTCATGTTTTTTTTTTTTTTAGTGGCGCTTATTAGTAAAGACTTACAGCTTTTCATGAACTTTCCTTTATTTTCACTATGCTTTTGAAAGATAAGTACTGTCAGCTGCATTTTGCAATTGTCAAACAAAGGTGTAGAGCAAATAAAGCAAAAAAGAGAATAATTTGGTGTGGTTTTCTTCAAGTATGTAACGTGATATGGTATTTTACATGTTTGGACTTCTTCTTTTAAAATCCATTGCAGCTGCGAATCTTCAGTTTCTCACCTTCCTGCCAAATTTCAAGTGTCTTCTCTAAGGACAAGAGCTTATGAAAGATGAGGTCACCACCATTTCTAACACAGACAAAACCTAACCTCATTCAGAGAAACACTGTGAATGGTTAGAGACAAAATGCTCCACAAAACTTCAGTCTGAGGCAGTCGTGGGACATGTAACATTTCAATCTGTATTACTAGGACTTGACAGTTCACATGCAAACAATAACATTTTACTGCAGTGTTTAGCAACCATAGTAACAGCTGATGCTTTCAGACAAAGAGCACTCTAAAAAAAGTGCTGTGCCTGATAAACTAAGGGTCGTGCAGGCTTCTATTTCAGTCCTGCAAAAAAGGCTTGTGCTGTGAATGCTTCTCTGTTCCTTACAAATAAAGATATACTGCGTCTCAAACCTGTAACAAGATTGGTTTTTTTTTACAGAAATTTTCAGTTTTAGACCAGGTTTGGAAATTTCATTCCTTAAAATGTTTTAGAGATTTTTCCTGAATTTCAGAGATTTAAGTGAGAAAAAGGTGGGTCTAAGTTCCTCCAAAATTTTGCTGCTGGCCTGGACAAAATGAAATATTATTTATACTAGGACTTTTACATGTATTCTTATATCTTTACATTTTCTATACAATATTTTCCCAACATGACCTTTTTTTTGAGCTGAAGAAGGGTCTTGTAATTAAGGCACTCAAGTGGGATTTAGAGCACATGAATTCATTTCCCATGCCTGCTTAGAAAATGCTCCATGTGGCAGCTTTGCTCTGGTGCATTTTCCTATCTGTCAGATGGCTACTACCACAGTGTAAAGCCTGCCAGCCTGCCACCTGGCAAGTTCCATGGCTTTCCTCTCTCCCTGTCACCTGTCACCTGTTCCTGGGGTAACTCAACCTGCCAGTCCCACACCATCTCGGGTGTGATGGGCTCGATGGACATGTGCCTGGCAGATGACTTGTTTGTGCATCACAACTGCAATACACCTCCAATGCATCAGATTTCTCTCTCACGCACAGAGCAAAACGCACATACACAATCTCTCCGACACATCCCAGGCCCACTGGAGATAAGCACAAGTGCCATACATGTAGTCTCAAATAATTTTTGAAGGTGTCTGGATCTGGTTTTGAACAAGGCCTGAAGACAGCAAAACTCCTGATCCTAGTATGAGCCTCCTTACTTCTAACAAAAATCAAATTAAATAGAAAAATCAGTTATTATTTTCAGTTTTAAATGTACTCATGCTCTTAGAGATGAATTATTTAAAGAGGCAATAAGACTATCTGTGTATCTACAAACACTTTCACACTCAAGATGCACTTAGTTACTGGGCTGAAGGAAATAATGGGTAGGAATTTTGGTGATACTAATTGCAGAATCACAGAATGGCTGGTGTTGGAAGGGGCCTCTGGAGATCATCTGGTCCAACCCCCTGCTAAGGCAGCTTCCCCTAGAGGAGGTTACACAGGATCATGCCCAGGTGGGTTTTGAATATCTCCACAGAAGGAGACTTCACAGCCTCTCTGGGCAACTTGCTTCAGTGTTCAGCCACCCTCACAGAAAAGAAGTTCTCCCTCATATTCAGATATGTGTCACTTGCCCCCTGTTCTGTCACTGGGCATCACTGAAAAGAGTCTGATGCGCTTATCAAGGCAAGAACAAGAATGATGACAAGAATGAAAGAAAAAAGTGGTCCTTTTTAATGATGCTTGAATTCCAGAATCTTAATATCAATGAGAATATTTATATTAATTACAAAAAGAAAGGATTGTTTTGACAGAAAAAATTTATGCCCCTTATTCTTAAGTTGCATTCTTTTCTTTTTGCTAAAAATATCTCTTCAACACCATTTTTAGAGAGATTATAAATAAATCTATAACACTTTCCTATGTACAGTACAGATATTTCACTCTAACTAATCTTGGTATAACTATCAGGAAGTGAGTTAGCTGTTCACTCTTTTGTATTTAATGGATCCCAAGTCACATTTTTCCTAGATAATGGAAATGTGATGAGTATTCTGACATATTCTCTTTATACGAATCCTTCTTCATTTTTACACAAGAAATAATGACAAACATTTATACAATCTTACATCTGAACTAAGTAAATTAATTCAAGATTTCCACTCTAAATTTCTGCTTATGAAGCCATGAATATATTTCCTGTTCTCTTTATTTCTCCAAAGGGATGCCATCTATTCTCTCACCATAAAAGCTGCAATCTAAAGACCTTTGATAGCACTGTGATTGGCAGCGCAATGCTATTTTATTGGCAAATGGGGTTAAGAATATAACATGAAAGTGAATGGGTTTTGAATATATTTGGTTGTTTGATGTCCATCACATAGAAGCACCAATCCTAATGTTAGCAATTATGGACTTTTTTTGCTTGCTGTCACGCAAAACAGGTTTGAATTTTCTTTCATTTATTGTATCTGTATTCTGTCACTTTGCTGAAGTTATACTGATTTCAATATAAGTTAAGAATTAGACTGAATTTGGTTTTGCCAGAATAAATTATTCTCAAGGGAAATGACTGAAGTTCAGAGAAAAAGAATATTGAAAGACTGTCCTTCAATATGCGCTGGATCAGGCTCATCACAAACTTTAAAATGCTTCTCTGTAGAAGTCTCTAGAGAGCCTTCGAGAGAGATTTTGGTGGAGTCTGATGAGCTCTATTGGAATGACCTGGGACTTTCACAGTCAGAAATCAAAAGATCTGAAGGGCAAGCCAAGTAAAGATGAGCATCTTATGCTGAGGAAGAATGATCAGACCATAGCCTTTTATTATTATTACTATGAATGACTGCTGGACGTGGCTTGGGAAACAGATAACAAAGTAAGAGGCTGTCGAACCTTAGAGTTAGCATGAGTTGCATGACAGCAGGCTGAATTTCAAGGGAGTTTAGAGGGGATTGTTGGCAGCCGTTTGAGGGTGGTACTTTGCAAGGACAACAGTGCACATCAAAAATATCATACAAGGCTGAAATGACTGAGAAACCTGTGAAAAAGTCCTCGAATTTGTGTATTGATATAACAAAAACAGGATTGGTGCAGGAAAAATAATTGTGGATGAGTTGTTTGTGAGGAGACTGGGTCAGGGAAATGAGAGGCTAAGTAACTGGAAAAGGAATATAATATAGTGCAAATTATATAATCCTGCCAGGCAGCCCCATGTTTGATCTCTCCAGTTGAATTGGGACAAGAAATGAAAGTGTTTTTCTTAATGTATGACACACATCAAAGCCACTGCCACAGTCAGGACTAGGGTGGGGACAGGACGCTTTCTCTTGTGTTTAAGGGGTCACCCAATGAGCAGACTGAGCTGTCAATGCCCACCCCTTATCTGATGGCATCAACATCTACTCACCACTTCCTATCATTAATATTTTAATAGATTATGTTCATAGAGTGAAATATTTATTGGAGACTTTGACCAGCATAAAGATTGCAAATCTCAAAGTGCTGCATGCATTCTGGGACTCCCATGGTCAATGATGCCACCAATCATCATTTGAATAAACACTTCTCAGGTGTCTTACGCCTTGGTCTACCCTGGCCAAGCCATAGTTCATCACAGAGTGTCACATAGTACTTAAGGATGAAATTTAAAATTAAAAAGAAAAAAAATCAGCCTACAATGCCAAATAATTATGTCTAAATCTTGGTCTTTTAAAAGATGGCTCCCCAACAAAGTATGCCCTTCTGAGTTCATGTATAAATATTGGAAGATCCCCTTCCCTGTGGGCAAGTATTTTAGATATTTGGAAAAATAATTTGAAATCATGACTCTACAGTTTTTTAGTTCCTTTGGAAGCACCTAGTCATCCAGTAGAGGGAGCGCATGCTACCTTAAAAATTACTAAAGACTAGTTGAATCACATTGGTTGAATAATTTATTGTACAATTCTTATCTTTCAAATAAATTATTCAGAAAATATATTTCTCCATTATTCACCAGTGTCTAGGGCTCCTGGAATAATTCACACCTACATTAATCACAAATTTTACTCAGTGAATTCAATTATTATTTAAAATAAAATGTCCCTGCCCAGAATTGTGCAAACCACAGAAAGTGATGTTGAAGACAAATAAAGATATCATCAGTTAACTATTCAGATGAGTTATTTGATACCATAGAATACGAGCCTCTATATATTCATTTTAATGATAGGAGAGTGGATTAAACATAAAATGAAAATATTTGCTGAAAATTTAAAAAAAAGGAGAAGAACACTAAGCAGCTTCTAACATTGACAGTGACCAACTATCCTTAGGAAGCATTAGAAGAGATACCCTACATGTTAAGATCAAGGAAATGGCATGGTTTGCAGTGAATACAAAATGATACTTTAAAAAATTTGACAATTAAATGATGGTGGTGTTATGAAGGAAAAAAAAATCATTCATTGTATTTAGAAATTAATCAGATTAGTAGAGGTTTTGTGTCAGATTTTTGTAAACCCTTAGGCCTGGGCTGTTACTGCAATGAGAACTGGATATTAATCCCATTAGGTGAGGGAAGAAGAACTTCAAAACAGGGTAAAATTATACCCCTTGACAGCTTTTTCCTCAGATTTTAATGTGGCAGAAAGAGGTGTTATGTCACAATGAATCATAGAACCATTTAGGTAGGAAAACTCTCCAAGACCATCGAGCCCAACTGTTAATCCAAGTCCACCACTAACTATGTCCCTAAGTGCCACCTTGTGGAATGGGGTGAGCTTCAGCCCAAACCAAACAAAGGCTTATTCTTCTAGAATCTCTGAAAGCAAACAATTTGCTTTAAGGATACTTAATTTTCAGTGTGAGTTCTGTCAGAAATAATAGGAAATTAATCCCAGGGATCAAAATCTACTTCCATGATAACAGGTCTACATCATCAGGATTTTGCAGGTTAACAAAGTTAGTCTACACTTATTTGAATTTTGTTGTACATCGTGGCAGAGGTAATAAATGCTATAGCTGACCAACTTATTTGAGGATTTTATAGATACTTTCAATCACCAATCTTTGTGTCATGACTTGTGCTTGTTTTTCACGGGGAGAAAAACATCAGCAGGCAGTTGCTGTTGAATTAGAAGGTTCAGGAGAGATCGCACAGGAAAAAAAAGGATGGTTTCTTTTTTGATTTTGTATATATTAAGGCTTTGGATTTATATTATAGCATGGTTGAATTAAATGGGAGTACTAATTCCTGTCAAACTCAAGTTTTCAAACATGTTTGGAGTGCTTTCACTTACAACTCCAAGTTACATGAGGAACAGATTTTAGGCTACATGGAGATTTGTTTTTTAGTATCACAACAAGCATAGTCTTACTTTTCACTTGTGCCTGATGGAATCCTGCCCACCTCTGAATATGTTACCTACGCTACATCTGTCATTAAACTCAGTATTTTTAATATTGTCATGGCCCGCTTTCCTTTTTATGTTACACTAGGAAAAGGCTAAGAAACACATTGTAAGCTGTGCAGGCAACTTTTGTTGTAAAACACCCTTCCCTACCCCTACCCTTCACGTGCTGGGGTTCCACTTTTCCTGGATAACACCCTGGCGCTGATCACGCTCACCTTGCTCTTGCAGCGCTGCCTCCAGCCAGTATCAGTGTGAGGCTTGTGAGACCAGGCTCAGACAGCACAAGCGCAAGATGCTGTCCTCAGAAAGGCTTAGGGAGGGGTCGATGTGCTTGGTGCATTCCAGCTGCAGTGACCTTGGGTAGGGTTGGCATGGGACCCATGAACCAAAGCTTTGTATTTCAGGCTATTGCCCACTGCCCCCTCCCTTACAGTATCAAAGGGAGAGGTTTGTATTCTAAATGAAGCAATGACCTTTGATCTTGCTTTTTAATTAAGCACCTAGCTAGAAGGTTTCACAGGCCATGTTATTACCTGTGGGTTTATTATTAGATATTAAGATAAAGGATTCAGAGTATATGGTCCTGGTCCTTTATCTTTTCTTACAATGCCTTAAAGCTTGTTTCTGTCTGTAATTTTAAAGATTTTATGCCAGTAATAATATCCAAATTAGGAAAATAATGGCTCAACCTTATAAAGAGGTTGGGCTAACTGGTATCAGTGTGGTTTCTCTGAAGGTGGTAAGTTGAATTTGTCCTGTGGTATCTCAAAGAAATAGGCTTATTAGAAAAGGGTTGGTCATTGAATAAAAGTCAAGCTAAACGAGACACCAAAGCTGACTCTAACCTGCCAAACTCCTTCCCACAAATGCAAGCTTTGAAGTAGAATGAAAAGACTAAGTGAATAATTACATCTTGTTTAACTTGGCCCTTTAAACAGCTAACCCTCTAACTTGCTTTTCTTCTTCACGTCTGCATACAGCATTCAGCTTAATCGACAAATGATTGAAAACCAAATCTATATTTTGTGCTTCTGCTTTGCTGAATATTACATATGTACTTAAAGTTAAACATATGTTTAATGGCTTTAAGGAATCAGGATTTATCTCCTTTTTCTTCAAAATGTCTTTCTTTTTTCTTTTGAAAAGGTGGTTGAAGTCATGTACTATATACCCTTGTGGGAAAGAATTAATCTTGGACTGGAATGTATAGGGATCATTGTCCTAATAGGATTTAAGCAATTTTTTCTTCTTGCTTTTCAGTATTCACAGTGGCCGGGAAGAAGTGGGTTTGCATGGCTATTTCCCATATTAGTTTCTGTTAGAAAGGTGCTCTAATGGCCATTTAGTTCATGGTGATTACACAAAGTGCTGAAAATAGGATTAGTACTTTTAACTACCTTTTAAAAGATAACTGACTGTCATCATGTTTTGGTGCTGGGTATTCTACTCTTTTCTTTCTTTGCATCCTACACTAAACCTCTGCAAATCTCAAAAATAAGCAGACTGGTTACTTAAAGTCCCTGACTTCTTTGGTTCCAGTCACTCAGAAGGGGTCTATTTGTGCTATATCTGAATCCGGATGTTTTGAAATAGTTTTAGGAAAGTGCTGGAGGAGGAGAGTAAGATGAGAAATTGGCATCCAGGAAAAACAACTTGATATTCTCTTTAGGAGAGAGTGGCATGATGGATATACATTCACGTTACAGGAGGCTTGTCCCATTGATGGTGCTCTCATTCACTCTGAACCAGTTAGTTCTTCTCTTTTCCCGGAGTCATAAGATCTATTTCCCTTGCTCAACTGAAGCATCTGCAGCATGAGATCTGACTATAACCTGAATACCACTGATAGCAGGCTCCCAAAAGATTATGAAATTACTTCATTACAACATTCCCATCCTAAAATCTCTTCTCACTGAAAGCAATCTAAAAACTCCACTCATCACTTCACACTCTAGGCTTCCTCTTTTGGCAACTCGAAGTATTTTTTTTCCCAAGAAAAATTTAGAAAAAAATTGAGTTCCACAGTATCAAGAACAGCCTCTGATACTTCAGATTTCCTCCTGAAATATGATGCTTGCAGTATGCCCAGATTACATAAACTTGCATGACCTGTATGTAAACCAATTCAGAATATCAGTAAATATATTGCTTTTTTTACCCACCATTTCTTTGCCATCAGTGTGGTTTGCAGAGGTGAGAAGAGCCAGTGAATTAATTTTACTCTGAGAGGATTTTAAAAGCGTGAGAGTTTTAGAAGTCCCCCCTCATTCTGGTTACTCCTGCTGACTTCATTAGCTTTTCACCCTGGCAAGTCACAGGTCAATCCCATATTGAAAACTTGCTCCCACACTGTTAAGTAATGTCCTTGGTGAGAAACTGCAATTAATAAATAACAAACAGTAATATGTGAAAGACAATGCATATCCTGAAAGAACAGAGCCTGAATTTTGTAAGCATCTGCACAACGTATTTCCAGTTTCTAGAGGAGAAACTAAGACAGATTCCCTCTGTCCTATGTAGCAGTATATTGCTCCACAAATTTATTGCAAGAAGTTGTTTTTTTCCCCTCTGTAAACAATTCAGATAGATGTGAACAACTTCCAAATAGCAACATAAATTTAATTCATCTGTCTCAAGTGACATAACATATGTCACTAGTGCCTGCTGCAGAAGCAAGGAAGTCTGCTACATTGTGTAGTATTATACTTTACAGCCATGCAGACAATGTTGTTAGTACTACAGCATTTTGAAAGAGGAATATCTGTGGCAAGCCTTTCTCCATCCACCTCCCTTCTGCAGGGTGTAAAATTTTGCACTTTTTTTGTGAGGGGGCTTGGTAGGAAACTACAAATTTTTGGAAGGGAATGGCTAATTGTACCTTTTCTGGTGAAAAATTCTTTTTGAAGTTAAAAGGCAGTGTTTTCTTTCTTCACCTTTTCATTTTTTTATCTGCTGTGAATGTAAAATGAGATCTGAATGAGAAAAGTGAAGCAAGCTGTTGATTCACTAAAATGATGAGTCTCCTCTCTGAAAAATTAAGCGATTTTAAATATAAATTCTACCTCTTTACTAGTCTGTGTAGCATAGTTTGGCATTTGACAATGTAATTGTTTCAATGAAAAAACATAAAATCTGGATTAGAAGCCAGATCACATTAATGTAGTGGAGACATTTTTCAATAAACTCGATGGGTGACACTGACCAATTCCATTTCTACCATAAAGAAATGTCACACGAACCCAGGTTCTGTAGCTAGCAAAGCAGAAATTCTAGACTGCTATAAAACCAATGGCCAAGCTAACCCGGCTTTTTCCAGAGAAACTTGAAGCCAGACAGGTAGGAAGACCTTGGGCCTCTATGATAGCATTCCCACTTCCAAACCTGTTTTTTAAAAATTTATGTCGGTATTTGTGTAGTATTCTCCACCAAGAACCTGAACCTGTTTTCCAGCCCTAGAAACAACATAGGTTTCTTAAATTTGTATATGATTTCAGGGTCTGCCTATGTAGATTATAATATTAGCTCTTTAGAAACATCATCCCAAAAGACTTAGGAGTAAGGTCAGGTCATGGCATGTGGTATCTATCATCTATAAAACTGACCATAATATTTTAATATAAAAAGCTTTTCAAACAATTTAAAAATATTGAGATCTAGGAGTGGAAAAGAGCCTGAGGACATGATAGTTCCACTTTTAAGAGTCAAACAAGATATTGAAAAAGTAAACTCTCCATTTAGCCATTTCTGTACAGAGGGAGCCCCAAAACTATTTGTCAGCAAGAAATGACAAAAGCAACTACAAATAATATATACAACCCTCCACACCGAACAGATGTTTTACCACTTACACACTGCAGTCCTGAAATTTTTAGAATTACTCAGACGCTGCAGAAGCTGTGAGGCCTCACTGTTTATTGCTCCTAGTGGATATAAAATCAAATAATGATTTGTTTGTCATTTAATTTTATGGAAAGTTTTACACTGTCTAGCCCAGAACAACAGTGTTGATCTTTCAAATGAGACATAAAACTTGAGGTTTTAACCACTTCTGTTCATTAATATCCCTTGAGGATGTGAGGCTGTTTTCTTTTTTCTTGGAAGGGGGTGGGTGTGGGGCTGGTGTTTTGTTTTGGGGGTGGGTTTTTTTTGAGATTAGGAATATTAACATCCTGACTAAATTACTGCTCTGGTAATTACATTAGTCTTATCTACATATCCTCCTGCAGCTTCGATGGAATATCGAAGAGATTGTTCCTCTCCTGAAGTATTGTGCAATGCTGGTTTGCACTATTAAATGATTTGCTTAAGTGTGCCCAAAAGTTTCTACACGCAACATGTAGCCTAAATTTGCTTATTTGGCACTCTCTGTGCCTTTTCTTTCTGACTCTTCAGTCTGGAGTGGGGCCAGAGCCATTCAAAGGATGGCCTCCTCCTCCAGTGCAAGCAGCGCCTTCCTGGAGCAAAGGCTTAGGAATGAGCATTACTTTGCCATTTGTGAAGAAGGAACAAATTTAATCTGTCGCATCATATGGTCTCCACAGGTTTCAGAAAGAACCACTGGGGCGAATGAAAACTAAGGGCAAAAGCTGATGGAAGCACAAAGGAAAAGCCTCAGCTCACTAATATTCCCCATGTTGCACACTGGCTCTTTTTCAGTTTCCTTCTTTCTTAGAAAAGGTGTGGGAAGGGTCTTTCAAAACAGCCTAAAGGACTGAACTGCAAAATTTAAATTCAATTTCTGTGAGAGTAAAGCACCTAAACCCACAGGTCGCCTGGAAATCCTAGCTATTGAATATAATAGCAGGGAGCAGAGCCAGGGGCTCCATGTGGTCCTCTGGGAATTAAACTATTGCCAAACCCTTTTATGCGTAAAACACTCAGCTGCTGCAATGACAGGAGCAATACAAAACCTTTAGCAGACAGATAATAAACCATGATTAAATATAAACTACTGTCCTTTCTTTCCCAAAATAAATGGTGCTGACTTTACCAGTTTTGAAGGATGCTCTTTGGCTCTGCTCTTGGGGCAATGGAAACTGATGATAAGACAAGCAATATAACAAGGGAAAATAAGGTGACATTGCACAGTTTAGAGACTCTGCTGTAAGAGATACCTTGGCATGCACAGAGAAGTCAGCCCTAACTAATCTGTGGATGACAGTTCTTATAAAGCTGAGGTACAGGCAAGGAGAGACTGTTTTGGGGTTGTGACTAAGGACATTCTGACTAAGAGTGTGGCCAAGCCACTTCTGCCGTTTATTTGGGGCGAAATGATCACCAGGAACAAACTACCACTGCTATATCTTAGGCCTTGAAAGGGTCATGAGTTAGAACAGACTATCAATATGTGCAAACAGTTTATGATTGACTGGAGGGACGTGTAACTGAAACAGTGATGTATTCTGTGCAGGGGTACAGCTGTTTTTTCTAAATTGTTCTGTTTAGATGGATTTTAATGATACAAAGCTGATTAACAAACAAGTTTTGATTTCTCTACTGGCAGTTTCAGTTTTCTCAATTGCAATTTGCAGGGGTGACCAGTTCATTCTGAACCTATAAACGTATACTTATAGAGCTGATAAAAGAGAGGGAAAGCAGTATGGTCATATCTGGTCAGCTTTATCTTCAGAATTGTATAATTTGCAATAGTATAAGCCGTATTATTGGGCAATGTAAGACATTTTTTTTCTTAAAGCAAATGGCAAGAGAACAGTTAGCTATACAGTATTATTTCATTTGACTTGGTTGCCTTTTGATAAAATCATTAACCTCTATGTTACAAGGATAATAATGTAAGACAATATTCCTGGCAAATTAAATGTTATTGATATTGGAGGGCAAATAAAAAAGTTAAAGCACAGTCATCATTCATCTTCTCTGCTAGTAAAAGCAGAGTAAAACATGTTTTGTGTTAGTATAGTTTGGATAAGTTATGAGCAACTGTCTGCAAGTGAGTGATCCAGAGCTCTTTGAACTTTGTCCTAGGAATGAGGGTCATAAACTCCCAGACGGTGTGTGGGACTCTAAACCAATAACCACTGAATGGAAACATGATTGAGTGAGAGTCTTTGTTGGAGAATGATGTGAACAAATATTGCCAGTTCTTTGTCCAATAAGGCCCAGTGTGCTTTTTAGCAAAAGCAGGAATGTGGAGGAGACTTGGTTAGGTGAGGACACCATGCCATTGGGTGTCCGCTGGGATTCTTGGTTAGTTCAACAGAGGCATGGGGGAGTTAGAAGGGCCCCTGAGAGCTGTGACAGTGATTTAAAAATCTGAGAGCAAAGAATTCCAGCAGCTAATTTAGTTTAGTTTATAAAAAACAAAGTTCCTGGCAAGCTGAACAGAATCTCTAATGGATATGCAGGGATGATAATTAGCTCTTTGAGAAGCAATATTAGAACTAAAACAAAGTTCTGTAAGATAAAGCGAATGCTAGTGTTGGATATTTTTGATAAAATTCTCTATATTTGAATTAAATAAATTAGGACAGTTATATAGCATATGTTAAACAGAGCATCCTGGCACAGGTACTCCTTCTGGCTCAATTAAACAATTAACAATCTCAGAAATCAACAGCAATATCCCAGCAGCAAGTGGTAGGGCCCCACATACATTCCCCTCTACTCCTGTGACCCCTAACTACTCAAAGAGTTTCAGAGCTGGTGTTGAAATCTGGCTCTCAATACTTTGACACTGCCAGTGGAGAGCAAGTCCTTGTTCTTATGCATGACCAGTTCAGAAAGTAAATCCCGCTGTTCCTGGCACTTTGGTTAATAGCCTTAGTCCCTGAAGCAGAAAATATGTGAGCACAGACAGATTTACCTGTACTTACACAGGAGGCACTTTCAAATTTGTTAAGATGCAGATAGGAGATTAGGGTGCTCAAAAGCTGGAAGCAGATTTCAACCCAAGCACATCACTCAAAGTGCTGTTTTGAACTTGGCCCTTGAGATAGCAAGAGTAAGCAGTCAGATAAACCTCTTCTGCTCAGCCTCCTGGCTGAATTGATTTTCCCCAGAAAACATTCATGGAACAAACACTACTGGAGATATCAGTGTATGTGCTTGGATGGGCATTTTTTTTTAAGTATTGGCTGCTTAAGAAAGGTTTGCATTTATTAACCTGCCACAGAAAATTTTTGATGGCTTGGAGTATCTTTAGGGCTTTGCATGAAGGTGCTGGCATGGCAACCACCCATCCAACCCAAAAAAAGCACAGCTAGAGCAGTAGTGATTTCTCAGAAGGTCAGTTAAGCAAGGTGGGTTCTGATTTTGGTCATCATTCTCTACTGAATAGCTAAAAGCACAGAGGTCTTCTGCACTGACATGGTTTTTGTGTGTTAAAAGAGCAAGACTTTGGGCCACATCTACTCTGTGTGATAAATTAACAGCATTTTCTCAACATTACACTGAATCTATTACCTCCATAAATAATTCAAAATTATTTTCAATAATATCCTTATAATGAATAAATCTATGGCAGCTGAGAAATGAAGGCAGCTACTTACTGTGTGCACTAAATACTTGAGATTTATCTGGGTGTTTTGTTTGGTGTCTGTAACACTCACTGGCTGTGAATTTTATGGTATTGCCTGAAGCATGTGTTTTCTATCAATACAGTGGGATCAGATAATCATTGAGAGTCAGCCACTAAAATTCAAACACATCAGCTGCTGTGTTTTAAGGACCATATGTATAACTTCCCAGTGCAGGGAAGTACCTGGAGCCATGTCCAAGAAGGACTTTGATGCCAAATATGGAATTTAGGCAGAACTGAGGTATCTAGACAGAAAAGTGTAATCTTGAAAATCTTTGTTTAAGATTCTGTTTAACCCAAAGGGTGTTAAAACTCCCTCAGAAGCTCATTATTTTCATTTTCGATGTATCTGGTCTTGAATAATGCACTACTTAGAACTGCTGCAGCAACAGACTTTATCCACAAGTTAATTAACATTTTGGTGTGTCATTCATTCTTGCATCTAACCATAGTCCATAAGCTGAGTTCCCTTGCCTAAATCCTTAGAGGGGCCTTAAGACAGTAGGTAAGGCTGCCCAGACTAGAAGTTGTGATTATTCTTTCTATTTGAATATGACCACTGGTATCCTTTTTTTCCTTTTTTCTCCTATCCTAATGGTCACAGTAATCTTGCAAAAAGTTGCCGATCCAGGCTCTGCTCTCCTCTCAGCCTCTCTAAGGGGCTGAAAGCCAGGAAGGGTCAAGGGTTTGTTGGTGACTCAAGACACTTCTAGGTCATCAAACTTTAGTCTTTTGGGGAGTAGATATGCTCCACTAATCCTACTGTAACAGGAACACAAGACAGAGAAGAATTCAGGATTGAGTGGGAGATATAAAGAGCAAGAAGAGCCCTAATTTTTTTCTGAAGGGTATGGATATTCACCTGATTTCTGCTCTCCAGAGGCATCACAGAGTACTCTTGAACTCTAAGGAAGTGTGGACCAAGCCCTTAAATATTAAGTGTGATACTACCTAAATATTAAATGTTTTGGTCTTTAATTCCTTCTGTCTCACAACCCTCATGTTCAGGTATGCGTTCAAGGCACTCGGTGGGGGGTTCCTGATGCAACACTGCAACTCAGGTAAGTGTTGTGCAAGGGAGCTGCAGATGATGGTGCAATGTTCAAGTTCCACCAACTGCTCTACTCAGATTATGAAATGTGAGGCTTCCACTAGGTTTCTATCTTACCCGTGGACTCTCCCATGAATTACTCCAAAATATAATAATTTTGCATAGGCATTCATTCCAATTTTTAATAGTAAAGCCAACAATTAGAAATCACTTACACTGCTCTTTACATTTTCAAAGTGCTGAACAAATATTAATTCAGTTTCTTCATAAAACCTTAGGCTCCTTGTGATACTAATAGGCTGGCTGAGTCATACTTTCATATTCATAAGCCATAGTTTTTTTTCCCAATACGTCTCAGAATTTATACAAATTGATTTTACAGCCATTTGTTTAAAAGAATTACAGCATTTCCAAAGCACAGGTTTACATTATTGTACTTACTGTATGAAATTAAATTTGCAACATAAAACTGACAAGATATTTTTTATTTCTACATAAGGTTGAAACATCTTCAAAAAATAGTTTTTACATTTAATTTCTTTAAGTGCTGAAAAATGTATCTTTCTCAGCACATTTTTAAAAAGACACGGAAAAACTTCAATTCCATTAAAAACTTTTTGGAACCTTATGCAATAGACCAACTCTATGCTAAAAATGCCCCCAAACCAAAACACGCAACTTAAAAAAACCAGAAACCTTTCCAGTGTCTTGTTGCAACCTTTCATTTCAGTTGATAACCAGAAGAGCAAAAACATGTGCTTTGAAGATGGCAAATTTCTTTGAACAAATGTCTTACAATACATTTATTTTTATCCTGAAATGTGTGAAAACACTAGCTATGGTTTATAAATATGAAGGTATGACTCAGACAATCTAGTAGTGTCACAAGGAGCCTGGGTTTTTACCAGGGAATGAGACTGACTTAATTTAATCCTTTTCCAGTTCAAGGCCAACTTCAGCTCTCAGATATGCAATGTATACAAACAGTTGCATGACCTGAAATCCCCAATAACTGTGGTTTCGTATAGAAAGGGAGGTCAGATTTTCAAGCTCTATTGTAATCTATCCATTATGCTCTTGAGACTAGAATCTAGCACTTTGGGAAAGCTACTTTTAAAATAGAACATGTCAATTGCTTTATTGGTTTTGAAGTAACACAACTGCTGGCTTTCAGAACAAGTAATGCATAGTACCTACTCTGACACGGCTGAATGACTGTTCTATACCACATCAGGAATGTTTTTATTCAAGGGCAGTTCAAAAGGATATAAAATTGGCAAAGAAAATGTGCACCTCACTTGCACCCTCTTGCACATGAAATTGAAAGTGCTCCCCCCCCCACCCCAAAAGCTATTAAATGTTCACTGCCATGGATGGGGGAAAAGTCTGTGGATTCAGTTCTGCACCCAAGGCTATTTATATATTTTATCCAATGACTTTTAAAAATGAAATTCATAAACAATGTCTAGTACCCAAGATTATTTCTCATCCCTCTAGTGCAGTGCCGTCATCAGAGGTATGAGATAATCAAGTTCCTTCTTATTTGTGTTTAATCTGATCTTATTTGTCTTGAATTTGTTGTTGCCAGGGGGTCCTGCTTCATCAGGACAGATGGACAGAGATCCCATTGGCACTGAGTTTCATTCGGCTAAAGCTGTCCCCTGGGTGTGGGAGTACTTCCAAGAAGACTAGGTGAATACGTTAAATCTGCCTCATGATCCATCTGTCTCGTTGCTTTGCCCAGCATCTGTCTGTCTGGGCAATGACTCTTTCCTCCATGTAGGTTCAATTTGCTGGAAGTTTGAAGGAACAACCCCTCCCAGCCATTGCTCTTCCCCCTTCCTACCACTGCTTCTTTCCATAATAACATAACTCCAGAAGGAGCGGGATGAATCACAACCGCGTGATTCTTAACCTTTAGGTGTGTGGAAGCTTAATGGGATTCACAGCTCTCAAACGACAGCCCTAGGCTCCAGGAATGATGGATTGGTTAAGCATGCATCTAAAAGTTAATCTGCTAAGAGTCAGATTGCCAAAAGGTCACACATTGTGCAGGAGGAAAAATATGTGCCCTAAATGTAGGTCCCTTAGCCTGGGTTGAGTGGTGCAGCTTCCCACTGCTCACCCCTGAGCCTGCTTCTGCAGTTGGGTGCCTAATGCCTTTTTATTTCAGAACCTACCACTGAGTCAACCACACCTTCGGAATTCAGTAAAAGTAGTCCCATGTTCCTTTTTATTCAGTAAAAGTTAGCCAGTTCAATTACTCACAGATGATGAAGGAAACCTGCCTTCTTCCCAAGGAAAGTGAAACCACAACTCCCATCTACAACTGGGAAATGCCCAAACCTGACAACTTAAGGAAATCTATGGATGGAGGTATTCTCAGCCCTTTGCCTTCAAACTCTCCCAGATTGCACAGATTTAATTAAATATCCATTGAGAGAGATAATGAAAAAAAATTGATTTATATTCAAGTCTACAGCTTTCTGGCTAGGACATTCACCTCAAAGGAATGAATCTCTGTTCCCAAATGTATGCAATGTAAATTAGGAAAACTGTCCTTTGAAGTGGAGTGTAGCAGTCTAGTTTTCTTTATCCTGGGTGAAGGCCTTCACTACTAGCCCAGAAGCTTCTCTCTCCCCATGCTTGACCAAGTTAATGCTACTTTTTTATTCCCACCCTAAAATAAAAGCTTCAGAAAGAAGTTCAGGGAGTTTACCTACCAATTCCATTTGTCAGAGTGAATTTTCAAAAGCAGTTTGTTGGCTTGGGAGCCTCAATTCCACTAGATTTGCTAATTAGAAACTATTTCTAGAGTGGGTTGAATTGAGGCAGTGTTTCCCAGGACTAAAACAGAGTTGACAGTTGCTAGGATTTCCAAAGGATGGGCCCTCGATGAAATGTTTATGATTAAGCCTCCAGAACATTATGTGAAGAAGAGATGTGTCACAAGGCATGACACAGCTGGCAGGTGTAGGGGCTCTGTATGAGCTTGTAGCGTACAATGGCAACTCAAGTCCAACCCAAGCTGAGGTGAAGAGCAGTGCTGTGACTCACAGGGATGACATGAACAGCCCTGCCACAAACTCAGTTACTGTGAGCAGTGTGTTTGTGGAGTTCTGTGTCCCCCTCCTCTGCCCCAAGGCTTTTCAAACAGCACCTTGGATGTGCTACTGTTAGCTACAGAGGTGTCAAGCACCATGATAGGAGAAACACCCACAGAACACACAGATTTAAAAGATTGTGGACCTTGCTAAGAGGAGATAACAACACAGAATGGCATTCAATATATTAATCACACAAAATTTATGAAACATTTGGCAATTGATGGGTGGCCAGTAGTGTAACTGTCATGCTTTACATTTGTCAGGACTGTCTTGATGTTATTCGTCAGTCTGGTACAGTCATCTAATACCTGATTTGGAAGCTCTTTGAGCCAATATTTTTCTCCTTATTTCAGGTAACACAGTGATCCACCTCAGGCCTCAAGGTGCTACCAGAGTATTGATTCCATCAGACCAATTGTCCCCAAATTAAGGATCATAATGCCTACAGGGCTGTTCATATACTATTGGTACTTGTATCTGGAGTTGCTTGAAAATATTTGATCCACAAGAGAGTCAGAAACAGAAAAAAGGTTGATAATTACAGCATTAGGTCATCTGCTCTGGAGATGTATTCTATTGACATTTTCTTTTCAACATTTATTATCACGTTTTTCTTTCTTCTTCAATATTTTCTTTTTTAACAACAGAATGTCAGAGTAGTCCAAAATCTCTTGTCTTTCATTGGTTATCAAACAGTGCTTATATTTAAAGACATCTGCTTAGGTCCCATTTCCAGCTCCCTTTTCATGTACCCATCTTCAATATTCCTTGAAGCACAAAAAATCTTTCCTACTGACTTTGTCTTTTTAAAACATTTCTGCTATAGAAGCTTTCTGTTAATGCCAATAAAAACAACTTAGATTTGAGGGACCAACTGCAGTGTCTAGAAAACTGACTCTGAGAGGAATGTGCACTCAAAAAATGTCTTGAATGAATTTATTATGCTAACATATGTTAAAACTGCCAGTGTTGCAAAGAAAACTCTCTACATCTTCTCTCATTTACAGCACCAAAAAGGATAAAATTTTATTCCAATAAAGTGTGGTGTGTTTGCAGCTGCAAGTGGGGTAGAATCAAGATACATTAAGTAAAATAGATATTAAAAGTGCAATGTAACAGATGGGTACAAAAGTGAATTTTTATCATGACAATCCATTAGTGTTTTGCAGCCAGGCAGAGAAAAACAGTGACCTGGAACAAATCAAGAAGAATGATGCTTGACTTATGCTTCCTTCTGCAAAGTATGACCCATATACATAGTTTTTAATTAGAAATGTATTTTCTTTATGGGATGATGAGCTAATTTCTGTTCCTTTTTATAATTCATTAAATACCCAGGTTAAATTACAAATAAATGGGGAAAGAATGGGCCGGCCTTTGGACCAGCTGCAAAAAAAATCCCTGTGAAATAGAGAAATCTATCAGCACGTAGCTGTGTGCTGACTAGTTGCATAAGCCACCGTTATCCTCAGACAACCTTGACTAAATCTTGCCATCAATATTTAAAATAAGTCTAGCACAAGCCATGTTTTTAAAATCCTAAGCGAGTCATCTAGAAGACTGATTTTTTTTGTCCCATATATGACCTCTGGAAGAAAAAACACATGCACAGCACTTTCTTCCACAAGTGGAAAGATGTTCACCACATATAGGACTGGCAAGCAGTGCACAGGAAAATACATTTACTTAAAAACACTTTAAGGGAACTTTTGAATGAATACAGCAGTGCTGTCTAGAGGGATGAGTCCATGGGGCCAGGTCCCTCTCCAGTTTTAAAAAGAACCTGCCCCTGTTATTTACTGTGTCTGACACTGGACACATAAACAACACTATGTATGTGTTTCTGTGGTTGATCTGCTCAAGTGCAATGTCAGAGGCAGTAAGACCAAGCTCTGCAGGATGCCTTTGGTGGGGTGTAACACTCTATTGTGTAAAATCAAACCTCAAAGTTGGCTCCACACTTTCCCACAAGCCCTTACGTTGCATTGCTTAGATCAGAAGATTGAACACTACATCAAATGTGCAACACCACCAGCCTCTCTGTTGCATGTGCTGTGATTGTGCTCTCACAGACAATCACATTGTGCATGAATGCTGGGCTCAGAACAGCTCATGATTGAGCAGAAATCCACCATATATATCCAGAGCCTTTGAAACCCACAACAGCAACTGCAATCATTTATTGATTTGTACCTGTGAAGCTGGAAAGGATTCACAGAATCACAGAATGGTTAGGAGTGGAAAGGACCTCTGGAGATCAGCCAGTCCAACCCCTCTGCCAAGGCAGGGTCACCTAAAGCAGGTCACACAGGATTCTGCAATAGTGTTTTCATCAATAGTTAACATGTAAGTTTCCACATTTCAATGCCAGTCTACTGCAGAGATGGCTGAAGCAAACTGATACATATGAACCATTTTGTCACCCAGATTGTTTGAAATTTTTGACATTTAAATATTGGCTTGTAACTGTTTTTGTTTTGGGCTGAAGGGGCTCATGCATTTTTTGCCAAGAATGGATACCCAAAAAAACCATTTAAAGTTTCAGTAATTTCTTTCTCTAAAACTTTGAAATATCAACTAGTAGTGTCTTACCAGCAGATGGCTGATGCAGGTAAGTGTTATATGGACTGAAACAATCAAATATTGATCTGGACTTGTGTTAAAGCAACACCCAGCCACTGGTTAAAGAGAGGCGGATGAGAGTGAGAAGTGATTTCTTCTCGAGTGAGATTCACTGCAGAAGTATCTTTTAATCATGTGAGCCTAAGATGTCTTATGTTTGGCTGGCCTTGACCCTTATGCACTACTATGTCTGAAAAAAACCAGGTTCCTCTAATTATCAGCAAAATGAATATATTACCATTTAATCATAATTCCCTTGAAATGGCAACTTTGATTTCATGGTAATGTTTACTGTTCTAGACTCACTAGTTGCATCAGAAATCCAAGCTCTGGTGAGCAAACCCTCTAAGCTTCACTGGAAAAAGCTTTTGAACTCACTGCTTCTTGCTCAAGAGGATGAAAAACAAACCTTAAAGCTGCCAATATTTATGTTTTGGGGCAACCAACTGAAAAAGAGAAAGAGATTTTCTGAGCTCAGAACAAAAATAGCATTAAAAAAAGCTTATTTTGTTTTCTCCCTTTGAAAATTCCCTTTTCATTTTAATTAAGCTCTCACAGGATTCATGGTATTGGAGAGTTTTCAAAGAAACAGAGAACTTGCTTGCCAGGTTTTTTTGTCTTTTTTTTCCCCTTCTGCTAGCTCACACAGCTCTACTTGTTGCAAATATTTATTTGCTCTGAGAAAAGGAGCTGAAGCAGAGGAATTGCTGGGAGTGTTCAGGAAACCTAAATAATAACAATTTCTACATATTATAGAGAGGAAATAGAGAGGTCCATAAGATTTTTCTGTTGTAGAAACACTGATCCAAACTGGAAAAAATTTGCTCCAATTTAAACTTTGTGTTACCTTACAGTTGTAAACCAGGGTCAGAGAAGCTTGAATTTTTTCACTAGGAGTACAGAGATATAGCTGTTGCAACAACACATTGATTTGCAGTAAATTCTATGTAGTTTTGGCCTCAATTCCACAAACATCAAGCTGGTCATTTCAGATATGTGTTTCCTTAGGGGCTGACAAAGACTTTATCTCTTTCCCAATAGCTCTGGCAGCTACTGTCTTCCCAGCACAGGATCATGACTTTTCTCTACATTTGGGATTTGGCTACTGAATGCATCCTGAGAGGCTCAGCTTGGCTGCTCAGTAACTGCAGGGCTGAGACTTCTCCTTGACTCCATCCAAGTGTACTGTGTTTGGTGAGCCCTGAGCAGGGCTGCCAGGGCTGCCATCCCCTCTGTCCACATGTCACAGTATGAGCAGATCCCATAGCCTCACTGGGCATAAAATTACAGACACAGAAGGTCTGAGGCCTCTAAAAGACTGACTTTCATATGAACGTACAGGATAGAAATTAAATACAAAACCAGAACAGAATGGTTTCAGTTGGAAAAGACTGTTAAGATCATTGAGTCCAACTGTTAACCTTACACTGACAAATCCAGCACCAGACCATGTCCCTAAGTTCCACAAGTCTTTCACATACAGCTGGGGATGGTGACTCCACCACTTTCCTGGGAAGCCAGTTTCAGAGCTTGACAACTTTTTTGATGAAGAAATTTTTCCTAATATCCAATCCAAATCTCCTCTAGCATAATTTGAGGCCATTTCCTCTCATCCTGTCACTTGTCTGGGAGAAGAGACTGGCCCCCACCAGGTTACAACCTCCTTTAAGGTAGTTGGAGAGAGAGATAAGATCTCTTCCCAGCCTCCTTTTGTCCTGGCTAAACACCCCCAGCTCCCTCAGCTGCTCCTCATAGGACCTGTGCTCCAGACCATTCCATAGCTCCACTGCCCTTCTATGGACATGCTCCAGCACCTCAAGGTCTTTCCTGTCATGAGGGGCCCAAATCTGAACACAGGATCCAAGTGGCCTCACCAATGCCCATACTGGGGGACAAACACTGCCCTGGTCCCGCTGGCCACACTATTGCTGATACAGTCCAGGATGCCATTTGCCTTCTTGGCCACCTGGGCACACACTGGCTCATGTTCAGTCACTGTCAAACAGCACATGCAGATCCTTTTCCAGAGGGCAGCTTTCCAGCCACTCTGTCCCCAGCCTGTAGTGCTGCCTGGGGTTGTTGTGACCCAAGTGCAGGACCTACACTTGGCCTTGTTGAACCTCATAAAATTTGCCTTGGCCCATCAGTCCGGCCTGAGCAGATCCCTTTGCAGAGTCTTCCTGCCCTCCAGCAGATCAACATTCCCGCCCAATTTGGTGTCACCTGCAAACTGATTGAGGGGCTCTTGGTTCCCTGGTCGACATCAACAATGAAGATATTAAACAGGCCTGGGATCAGTATTGAGCCCGGGGGAACACCACTGCTGACCAGCCCCAGCTGGATGTTTGTTCACCACTGGTCTCTGGCCCCAGACATCCAGACAGTTTTCTTCACTCAGTGAAGAGTGCATCTGCCCAAGCCATGGTCTCCCAGCTTCTCCAAGAGAATGCTGTGGGAGACAGTGTCAGAGGCTTTACTGACATCTGGGTAGACATATCCAGAGCCTTTCCCTCATCCATTAGGTGGGTCACCTGGTCACAGAAGGAAACCATGTTGTTCAAGCAGGGCCTGCCTTTCATAATCCCATGCTTGCTGGGCCTGATCCTCTGGTTGTTCTGTACATGCTGCATGATGACCCTCAAAATGATCTGCTCCCTGACCTTCCCTAGCATTGAGGTAAAGGCTGACAGGCCTCTAGTTTCCTGGATCCTATTTCTAACCCTTCTGCTAGAGGGGTGTCACACTGGTTATCACCCAGCCAACTTGGACCCCCTCAGGTTTTCCAGGACTGCTGACTAAGGATGACTCGATGAGCATTTCTGTCAGTGCATTCAGTCCCCTCAACCCCTCAGATCCTATCCAGCCCCATTAACCTGTGTGTGTCTTAACGGTGTAGCAGACCACTGATCATTTCTCCTTGGGTTATGGAACCTTCCTTCTGCTCCCCATCCCTATCTTCCACCTCAGGAGGCTGTGTACCCTGAGAACAACTGGCCTTACTATTAAAGACTGAGACAAAGAAAGCACAAAGTACTTCTGCCTTTTCTCCATCCTGTTTCCCCCTGCATCCAATAAAAAATGGAAATTCTCCATCAAAATTCAGTCCATCAGGATGCTTCAGGTTAAGTATTACTTAGATGTAAAAATCTTTATTAAACATCTTGAAAATTGATTCGTGTACCAGCTGCTAAGTGTATAAACTTCTCTCTTATTTCCTGTGACATTCTGCTGAATTTAACAGGAATCATGTTTGTATATGTAGGAGTAGAATTTGATCTAATTAGATATTAGAAATGTTGTTGCACTTGACACTTACACAAGGCTCCAGTCATACTCAAATCTCAAAGCACTTTACAAGGCAATAAAACAGAACCATCTCCCTCTCCTAAAGAAAGAAAATGGCAGAGGAAAAAGATGATGCCTCAAATTACCTGGGCCTTCTGATTTCACTGCACTGGTTGACAGGACCAGGATAGCTTCATTCCTGAATTAGGGAAAATCAGTATGACATTTATAAAAACCTGGGACAAAAAAATGGCTGCTGAGTTTAGAAGTAAATTTTTCTAAATTATCTACTTCTAGTTATGTCTTGGGAAAAGACTGTGTATGAAGGGTTTTCTATGACTAATATTTAATGTTTCCAAAAAATATATTATATTTTTGCATGGCATTTTTTTTTTTCATTCTTTCTGAAGAAAAGAAAGATGGAGATGAAGCAGTTTGATGTAACAGGCAAATTCCAAATATTTTATCTATTTCAATTTACAACACAACACGATAAGTTCTTTTCTGGCAAATCATTGGTGTTACGACAATGGAAGGACCTAGCCTTAAAGATGGCAATCAAGCATGTGCTAGGGACTCTTCTCTCCAAAAATACGTGCACATATGCATGTACCTCCAAGGGTATTGTCAAAGGCTTGTGTCAATTTGAATTGTTATTAATGTTTGCAATCTAAAAATAAACCTTTTTGGCCAAGATTGAAAGATCTTCAGGCACTACTGAGTAATGCACTGTGTGCTGCAGCATATAAGTAATGACTGAAGAGTGTGAAACTCCAAACAGGGCTTTACATTAAGATGAATAAGCAGCAGAACTCGATGAAGGGTTTCTGTATGGGTGAACACAACAGCGTGTTTGAAATATATCAAAAGCAACTGTTGTATATTTCACACTTAAAAGTGAGGGCACAATGTATTGCATGTGGTGCCATACAAGTAAGAGTTTTTAAAAAATGATGCAAGATAAAATGCCTCTGAATATTAAAACTAGGCTCAGATAATGGAGCTATGCTTTTGGCAACGGACTGATACGCCAGCAGCAAACAAACTGGGGAGAGAGGGTTGAAATTAGCTGCTGTCTCAGCTAATATCTTGTCTATAATGAGGTCTCAGATTTTTCCCTGTTGTTTGTTATTTAGCAGTTCATCTGAACAAATATCAGTGCTCACAGAGCATTCATAAATGATTACAGCCCTTTGTCTGAGCATTTGCTGTTTGGGATTTGCTTGCTGAATGTGCTGGTTGGTCACTTAAGGACACATCTACGTTACACAATGCCATGTCATGGGAGAGATAGCCAAGATAGCCCAGGAAAAAGGACAGTATGTCTGCCTGGCGTGGTGCCACTCTGTGTACTCATTTGGCTCCCAGGGGTTGTATAAATGAGTTAGTTCAATTCATTTGGCACAGCTCTGTGCTGACCTGGCTGTCCTGATCCCAGGACTGGAACTGGCTTGCATGGAGGTAGGTCAGTCTAGATAGACTTTATCTTTTTCATTTGGCTGACCTCAACTTTCCTTCTGCACTTTATTTCCAATAAACATGTTATTTTCTCATTAATTTCTTTTTTGTTTCATATTAAACAACAATCAGGCCTAAAATTTACTTTCTGTGCATGTTTAGAGAAAAAAATCTTTCCTCAGTTACCTAAAAAAGTGAACAAAAAGAGTGGGAAAAAATTTATGTAAAATACAATTAAGAATTCACAAACATTCTTCTAAATGCATTTTCCCTATGTCCACCCAACAATAAATCTTATGCTTGGCAAAGCTTGCTTAGGTCTTTTGTTATTAAATATACTACCAGTAAACAACATAAGATAATTCTTCCAGTTAAAGAGTAATGAACAGCCACTACATTGTGCTTGTGTGAATTTCTAGCATTTTCCTTTGCAGGTTACAAGGCTTTGATAATCTAATCACTCTAAACTACCCAGAATTACTTTTTTTTACAACATAAGTGAATCTGAACAAGAAAAGTAGAGTGAATTTTTTGAATGATCTATAAATCATCCTGCCATGAAACTGTTCAGACTTCTTACTACTCCTGATTGAAACTATTTCCATAAATTTCCAACTATGTCCATGGTTTATCAGATGGCACGAGACCATATGATAGCTGTGAAAGAATAAGTCAAGGCAAATTTCATGTAAACTTACCATTAGGCTAGTTTGCTCAGTTCTGCTAAGCGTGAATCTTGATGGGCTTGAAGCATTTGGCACAGAGGGTGGCCTTTTTCACTGCCAGAAGGGAATGCAGGTGGGATTGGAAGAGTTCAGGCCCTATGCAGTAATATGGACGAGTTGGGTGTGTAAAGATGTCATCTCAAAACTACCATGAGCTTTTTTTGTACCCTCCATCTCTGCTGCTTCTTTATGGGCCTTTTGCAAATGAACCAAAACCCAACATGACCATTTGCCAGCAAAAAAACCCACTAAAAGTTATGTAGGAAAGAAATCTCGTAATATATTCTTTCTTGTCATATCCTATGATTTTCAGCATAGAAAATGAAGCAAAGAGCAAAAATGTAAGAATATAAGATACAGACATTGCAAAGAGAGGAGGAAATTTGAATGGAACTAGAAAAAGTTTCCATAGAAGAATCTTAGGAAGAAAATTCTTTCACGATCTCCCAAGAAAACCTGACAGAGAAGCATATTTAATGGCGCACATCACAACAGCCTTTTGCCGCAGGCTAGAGAAAAGTAAGACAAATAAATAAGAGAAATTTATATTCTAGAAGGGAAGGATATTTGTATCCTCCCTGAAATCTGAAGCTGGAAAGTTTCATTGAAGGGCTGTTATTGGATAGACTAACAAGCAGAGAAAAGGGGTTGCTTAGGGGCAAGAAGCCTAACACGAACATGCACAAACCAAGAAACTGAAATGGCAAAGATGGAGCACCACATCCCTGCTTCACTCCAGCAACAGTGGCGAGCACGGGATTAAACTGGAGATTTCCTTAAAATTTCTCCATGCAAGGAGTTTTTCTATTACTCCTGACTTTTCCTGGCAGACTCATGAACCCTACAGTAACAAGCAACAGCATACAAGTCGGTATTCTTAATTACCTGGTATGAGCCTGTTTCCAGGTAGCGGCACTGGACAATGCTGAGCCTGAACAGATCCCTGTCTAAGGGCAGCGACAGTGTTTAGCCAGCCTAGAGCATGAGCAGGATCCATACATTGCAGTGTGGACAGAAGGTCTCTCCATACTCCCTCAGGTTTGATGATCCTAAGACAAATTGAATGCTTTCAGAAAGAAAAACCTGGAAATGTGCATGTATCCAGAGTAAATGAATTTAAAAGAGGAAATGAATTCTCCTACTTCCCTCAGTCCTAATAATTAATACTTCTAAACCAAAATGAATGCAATACATACGGATTAAAAACATGGCATACACTAAAGGACTAATACAAGCTGCTCTGTCTACGGAATATGTACCAAATCAGCTGAAAAGTAAAGGGTGCCAGATTCACCCCTGGGTTAGCTCCATTGACTGCAGTTATGTTGAATTACATTGGCAGTGAATTTAGCCCTTTTACAAACACTTCAGCGGCACCACAGTCAGCGTTTTCTCATCACACTCACTTTCTTTCCTGCAGTAAGCCCTAAAACAAACAATAAAAATTAGTGGTAGACAAAGAAACCACCTTTTCTCATACACAGCTCGGCAGGCACAAATAGTAACGCATCAGCTAGCAGTTCTCTTGGCTTCCATCTGCCAATTTCCTCCCTTGTAACATCAGCCTTTTCTTTGTTCATTCCAAGATTTGTGATGTCTGAGCAAGTGTTTCGGGGTCCAGACTCCAATCTAACCAGACGTTCTCTGACTAGCATGGGAATTGGTATGTTTGTTTGTTTTCCTAAAAACAAGTCTGTAGGGTGTTGCAGCAGCTTATTTTATACCATCCGCTAAGAAGTGTCTGTACCCTTACTTGGTTACACATTATTCTCAGAAAAATAAAAAAAAAGAAAAAAAAGAACAACAAATAAACCAACCATCCCCAAAGGACTGTCATTTCTGCTGCTTGCTGAGACGCCTGCAGCCTTGCTAGCAATGATTGAATGACAGCTCATCTCTTGGTGTAGATTAACCTTCATTTTGATGGGCTTCAGTTCTTGCTAAGCACATCAGCTTACCTGAGATACTGACTGGAATATTGTCAAGCACAAATACCATTTCATCTATGGGAAGCCACACAGCATGCAAGGGTGAATAAAACGTTGTTGTTTTGCAGTTGGTGAGCAAGTATTTCAGGACAATAATAAAACCACTATTAAATGTCAGTATGACTGCACTATATAATTCTAGATCACAAATAAAAAAACTCACCACAGAGCAGATTCAGCACTTTGCCCATCGGAAACAGCTAGCAGTACACAACAGCTGAAAATGGCCTATTTTTACATCCTTATCAATAGAAATCTGAGTAGCTGCTAACAATGTCCCATCCAAAGATTTACAGCTGCAGTTATTAAGACAAAATTTCACCTATCACTATTATTTGTAACTCTAAAAGATCTGTCAGCGTAACATCTTGAAGATTAGATCTTTTCAGTTTACTCACATGATGTACATGTATTTCCACCCAGTTTTTCCCAGGCAGGAAACACATCTAATTCATTTATTCTGGTGAATTTGGCAGCAACCCCTGTATTTAAGTTGCGCAGCAGTACTGACTATAATGGGATTGTTGTGGCCTTTCCATTCCCCACTCTTTGTACCCAGCTTTCTGCTGAGATGAATACCTCTGGGCTACAGCAGCATCTTTTCCACATTCTGCTACATTTCCTTTATCTTATTTTTTTGTTGTTTAATATAGTAAAGTTGTTAAAATAGTCATTTCCATTCTATGTGTTACTGACTTAGGACAACTGAGTCAACAGCAGAAAACAACAGACTAAATGTGTGAATATCCTGTAACTAGCTTTCAAGGCTACAAATACTTTAAAACTGTCTTGTGTTTTATGTCCAAGGCCAAAGCACATTACCCAGAATATTCATCCCTTGCAAGACATGCTTCTCATCACCACTTTGTAAGGATACTTGTTGTATATTCAGTTCTCCTGCCATTGTGCGTCCTCTGACAAAAGAGCCTTTTATTTTCATTCTAGATTGTAGGGAATCTTAGTCCAAAACTCAAGATGTGATTTGCTTTCTGTGCAAAGTTCTTCTGTATTTTTTGGCTGCTGAAAAAAAGAAAAATAAAAAGAAGAGAGATGTTTCACTATTTAAAAATCTCACTTTCACCCAAGGTGTGACACATTCTCTTTAACATATCCTCCTCTGGAAATGTGTCTTTTAGCCATAATATTCTCTGTTCAAATAAACATGATGGGATCTCACTCACACACAGAAATAGAAGCAAAATAAATATTTATTAACCAGATGCTGAAGCATAGCATTTTCCAGCTCAGAAAGAGCTTAATAGTCCCTGCTGATTTTTATCCTTGTGGCGCTCTAAAAATCATTTGTATCCTCTCTCTGTCAGCGTGAGTGGAAGATCAAGATGATGTATGATAGAAAGGGAGAAAGTTTTCTCTGGGAAAAAAAATGGAATTAAATAAAATGAAATAAAAATCTATTATTTCCAGCACAGCCAAGCATATTTTTTTCAGTATCTAACCCAACCTGTGCCTCGTTTACATGTTTCTCATTTCAGGTCAATATTTAAGGATATTTGATCATCACAACATTGTCTTTATTATTCAGTAAAGCATCAAGTGCAGCGCCCATTGCAGGGACCTAATCCCACACTGTAGTATTGCAGATCTATAAAAGGTAAAACCAATCCTGGTAAGGGGTATAAAAAGGGTCTGGTAAATTACCCCAAGTTTCTGTTCTCAGAGTGGATGTCAGTCTGAGAGATGGGCTCATCAACCAAAGTAACAACTTGCTCTTTAAATAATCGATGCCCAGTTACAATGAGGACACCCTCACTGCACAGCTTTACTCTGG
Source organism: Edolisoma coerulescens (assembly GCA_013397115.1). Taxonomy (NCBI): domain Eukaryota; kingdom Metazoa; phylum Chordata; class Aves; order Passeriformes; family Campephagidae; genus Edolisoma; species Edolisoma coerulescens. The sequence continues at coordinate 2,592,697 of VWZW01003059.1, read as the reverse complement.
TCTTTTGCACAAAACCCATGAATCAATGAATATGGAAAGAAAGAAAGAGGGGTTTAAAACAGACAAGCTGGTGAACACGAAGAAGGAAGATGAAGGTTCCAGGGTCTCTGAAGAACAACTAATTGTTCTGTTCTGTTGAAAAACTAATACTTTATTGTCTGTCATAGACATGAAAAGTGATACAGGTACAGGCACTTCTGCACCATACTTTCAAGACTTTCTTTACACTATTAGCCAGAGGTTTGGTCAACCAGGAACAGTAATTTAAAACTGCAGTGAGGAAAAAAGGGTTTTTAGGACATGACCTGTTATCTTTATAGTTTGGTTTCAGGCAAAAATGTCCTTGAAAGTGCTAAGTGGTTTCCATTGGGTCATGAGGAAATCTTTACTGAATTACAAAAAGAATTGATAACCATGAGTGCACTGGTGTTCTGGACCAGTAGAAGAGGATAACCTAGTTGTTTCATGATTTAAGCTTAATATTTTGTGGAAAGGGTGATGCAAATCAGTCCTCCATGATAGCAGCTACCGGGAAATTTTGTTTTGGACCACTCAATGGTCTTCACTAGGTTTCTGAATAGTTATGTTTGTGAATGCTGTGTTAAAAACTCCTTGCACTTTATATTATTATACTAATTTTGTGGACCTTTATGGAAATGATGTTAGACTTCTAAAATAAGATGGGAAGCCTAAAGGCAGATATAAAGCCATTACATACAAACTTGGTATAAGTAACCAAGATGCGCAAGACAGAGCTCTTCCCAGACTGTTTTGAGGTTGTGTTTGGAAATCACAGGTAGACCTTCATTTTGCAAGCAGCTGTAGCAGCTGAAGATGGCACCATCCTAGTGGGCTGCAATTGCTGCACTCTTCCTGTTCACACAGGTTTGCCAGTTGAAGGGGTCTGTTAACCACATCTCATGTGGCAAAGTCAGGCAACGACTTTGACCTGCCAGCGAAGGTGAGTTAGGTGAATTTACCTGTGGTAGGACATGAAGCATCTGAAGTGCCCCCAGCCAGCAGAGCTGTGGGGCTGTGCCTTCTGACTGGGGATGCAGGGACAGTACCACTTCCAGTCAGCAGAGTTAGACCTGGGAAACAGCATCTGACTGTGGCCTTGGAAAACCATTTGAATGCACAGACAGAGGATGGCTTGCTCTGTGCCCCACAGAAAACAACTGCTGAAAATATCTTGATTTGGGTGAACATTCACAACCTGTGCTTCCATGCTATGAATTTAAAACAAAAATGCCTCTGGTGCTACATTAGACACTCAACAATTGTAAAACCCCAGCTCAGATGCCTCTAAATATCACCATATGTTTTTCTACATCAACATGGCAAGAATGTATCTTCTGAACAGCGTTAAGGGCTATGTTCTGTTGGTTTTGCGCAGCACAACTGGCTGATGGTACAGTTTATAAAACTAAGATAAGGTATGCCTAGACTTGCTCAAATGTATTTCAGCAAGCCTGGACCTGTGTTCTTGTAACAGATATCCTTTTTTTTTCATGTTACTTAGCAAAACTTCTGTGGTAGGCTCAAAGACTTTTGCTGCTTACCTTTCACTGACATAGTGTTTCTTTATCCCAACAGACTGGTTCAAAGATGTTGTACAATGCAGTCAGAAAGAATAAATTTATTTTAACAAAGTTTTATTTTCAATATTAAAAAACCTAAAACTCATACATCTTATACTGAGTTGGAAAACTTTCTCTAGCTTTCAGATTTTAAAAGAGAAGACAGGACAGAACAGAAGTGATCTCAAATCAGTCCAATGTGTGTTTAAAGACTTTTCTGATGTTCCAAAAAGTGCATTTATTGTTACATTTAGTTAAGATATATCTAACTTAGAGCATTTGTACAAAACTTTCCTAGATTCTAGGTGTGAAAAGACCTTAGATAATATTCTACCCCAAACGGAGTACACTAAAATCACTAACAACTAAGCCTTTATGTGCAGAACCTCATCTAGCATTCTAAGAAATGTATTTGAAATCAGCCCAGTGTATTTAGCAGTACTTCAGCATTTCCTTCTCTTGTGATATTTATTCACACTTCCCAATACTTCCTGCACAACAGAACCGCAGTTGCTTGGCATTCCTGGAGTTTGGCAGCTCGTCTCTCCTGCTCTGCAGAGGCATATTCGTTTTTCTTTTGTGTGGATGATCCTGCCTCACATACATCAGCTATTTACAAAGCACAGGGGTAGGAAGTTTGGCTTTTATGCATTCAGTTGAAGCTGTTCTTTGTAGATTGTTCCATTTCAGCATCCTGGAGGTGAGAGCATGTGTGGCTCTGGTATTTTCCTCTGCAGGAGAAATGCCCTAATTACCCTAACAGGTGGCTGGGTCTCAGGCAGGCTGGGTGTCCACTGTTCTCTATGCTGGATGACTGGCTGGTCAAAAGCCCTCTAATCAGAAGGACAGCAAAAGAGTAACAGTCCTGATAAATCCTGCTAGATGCTGCAAAAGAGGTTTTATTTTTAAAAACCTGGGGTTTTTTGGTTGGGCTTTTTTTTGGGGGGGTGGTTTTCTGTTTGTTTGTTTTGGGGTTTTTTTTTGTTTTTTTGTTTTGTTTTGTTTTGTGGGTTTTGGTTTTTTTTTTTTGTAGATTAATTTTTCTCTTTTATTTGGCTGCTTGCCCGGTATTGTGTTGAAAGTAAGACACCGAGAGCTTTCTCTTAAGATACCAAGGGCTTTTTGTGAGTTGGTCACTACTTAAATTGCCAGGAGTCAAATGCCATGGGTATTTTAGGGCCTTGATACAGAGCTGTAAAAGAGGCATATTCTCATCTCTCAACCAAGCCGTGTTTTCAGGGACCCAGGAGCCTGCAACAAAGAAGTTCTTGCTTTTGATATTCTATTGTTGATTTTTTCAAAGCCTCAACTGCTAGTTGGCCTGAAGGGAATAGCTCAGTTCTTAAGCCCTAAACGTCTCAGTTCTGCCACAGAAAAGCTATCTAGCTGGCTCATTGGTATCATCTTCAGAAGCTTCTGGAGAGAACTCAAGATTGACAGGTTCACTTGCTGATCAGGGTTGTGATCTCCACCTTGTTTCTAAGGATTTTTAAAAGCCAAATACCCACTGTGCTTAGCTTTTCTTTTTCCCCTGGCCTGGCTATATATGTTCTGTTCTATAAATATGATACTCATACACAAATGACTAAGTCCCTTCTGAATTTCATCACTGAATTTTCATCATATCAAAGTCATCTACAATTAATCACATTTCACACACTGAATGCAAACGATTGTCTTCCATAAAAGCCCTCCATAAACTGAAAAAAGCCATTAAAAATGGTTTCTTAAGCCAAAATTACTGGTGTTTGCAATGCCTGGTACCACGTTTCCAGGCAGAAAGAATGCCAGGTTGATATTTTCTAACTTTATTTTCTCTGCAGAAAAAAGTTTCACACAGTTACTTAACCTTCAAAATGTCTGAAAAAAGAATACATATTGGGGAAGTTTTTAAATTTCTATTAGCAGTCTTCTATTCCTTATGTGGGCTAGCTGTTGAGTGATTTTGTCTCTACACCAATCCTGTGGAGGGTTTAAGCAACAGTCTGAAGCTTTCAAATTTCCAAAGGTAAAAATTTCACTAAATCATTTTCACAATTTCCATTTTAGACAAAGGAATGCCTTCAGTTTTCATGCAGGCCATTCAGCTTTCCTCCTTTTGCTCACCCTGGTGACATGGTTGCTCTGTTCTGACAGAATATAGCTAGTCAGATCCTCTCCAAAGGAGAAGTTCACAGATATCATGAAAGCCATGTAAGTGTTCAGACACTATTCCTGTAACAGCTGTAACAGATTACATATGTCTGGACACATATGGATAACACAAAACCAGTTCTGAGAAAAGTCCTTCCAAAAAGTTTTTACATTTACCTCCCAAATACATTAAACCATTTGCAAGAAATCTTGGAATGCAGCTAAAAAATTCATATTCAAATAAATCATAGAAATAATCTTTAAGGGCAGTATCAAGTATTTTGGTCCCTATGTAAATTTTGCCACTAATTCAGAAACAATTCAGCAGAAATTTTTAAAAGACACTGCCATCATAAACTAATAACCTTATTTCTTACAGAAATCAACTATGCTTCATGCTTGTTCACTAAACAAGAAGCCTTGACCTTTCCTGGCTTCATTGAGGATCTACTTGGCCAGCAGCTGACTGGCTGTATGAACAAAACTTGAGTCCTTGCAGACTGTTGCTCAGTTTTATAATCATATTTAGATCCAAAGGTTATAATCACATTTGGTTTTCCTGAAGTTTACAGTAACCTTCTCCACCATAACTTAGGTGTGTGAGATGGAAGGCACTGTAAAAAGCTGCCCTCATAGCATCTAATAATTCTAGAAGTTGTACAGAGGGTCAGGAGAAAGTCTGGGTTCTCAGAGTAGATTACAAGGTGTCCAGGATAGCTTAGTTTTATCTCCAGACATGTTCAGACGTGTAAAATCACAGCTATAAATTTGCTTGCTGGCCTTGAGTTTGCTACACAGAAGCATTATCTTTCTCCAAACAGATCTTCATGATATCTGCAAGTTCAGGTCATACTCCAGCCTCCCAGTCATACTCACACAGATTTAACATTTTGAGTAAAGCTCCTCTTTCTTGGGTAGCTCTTAAAGGTAATAAAACTAATAGCAGGAACTCTAACTGCATGAGTACTCTTTGATTCAACTGATAATGCATCCAGGGCAGAATAAAACTGGTGGTTAAATTCTTCAAGTCTGACTTTACTGGTGAAGACCATTGTAAAGTAGGGGACCCCTTAATATTCCAGCAGCAAACACTAGCAAATGCACAGAAAATGTTTACAGCATGTAAATAGCAGCCTCCAAATAGCCTGGGTAGAACCTCACTTTTTCTGCTTGAGGTGATTATCTGGTGAGAGAAGTTTCCTGGTTGAAGGGATAAAAAATTTAAGCCTGAGGCCAGCATGGAAACCTTCTGTGTCCAAAGAAAATCTTCAGCTTGTTTTCTAACTCCCACTGTCACAGCCACTTCTTTCACTACTTTTAGTAGAGGATGTAGGCTTCTTTCAACATTTTTGCATCCTGTTGGTTGCAATGAGCCAGCTCTTTTTGGAGGTCAAATATGCTATTTTGAATAGCTTAACACCTCCCTAGAAAACATGTCTTTTCTCCTTACATCACAGGGTTAATAACAGCCAGGTCCACTTCAGGCATGCTCCCACTATACTTTTGGCTTTTCAAAGTGTTAAAAATGTGGAAAGTAGCTTTTGGGCCTCTCAAAATGCATAATTTTCAATATCTTCCTGAACTTGGGATTTAATTTATCCACAAAATCTCAAATTCATTAGTTTTTCATCCATGCCTTCATGATAAAGTACCCACCATAGCCATTGGCATGGTGAAGCCTCTCACCCAGACCAGGTTTGTTATTAACATCTTCACAGAATTTGAAACACATTCTTCACTCCTAACTTTTCATGAAATCTTACCTGCACCTACATGCTGAAATTAAGTGAGTTCATTTTAGCTTCCTACATATGCTTAACATCTGGGTAAAGAATACAGTTTCTAGTGATTTTTGGATGCCTTTTGCTTCTGTACTTTAAATGTGTCTTTCTGCAGTGGCATATAAATGTGTAAAGGTTCACATTCTTCCTGTACTTTTATTTTATACTGCTTCTGTTTTATAAACCTAAGAACATTGCAAGAAATGATCAAATTGTTATGTCTCTGAACATTACATTTTCCTGTGGTTTTTGACAGAGCTATTTTGCCCAGCTTGAAAATTCAGGTTCTTCCATAATGACCTTATTAAACATCTTTTACCAATTTAGATCTGGTTTTGCCTCAAAATCAGTAATAATCACATTTATTTATATTTATCTATATTATTTACAGTAATATTTCTCAAATATTATAATCATTATTTACATGCTTTATAATTTTTTTAATAACAGCTGACCACTATAGAGTCATCACAAAGTTAGGGTGCAATAATTTTGCAATGGAAAAAAAGAGAGGCAAAAAGTAATATCGGCGTGTTATATCTTGAAACTGTAATGTCTTCTTAGGTGAAATCACAACTACTTTATTCTGTGGGGAATGCATTACCAGTTCACCTTGGAGAAGGAAAAGGTATATTATGTGGATGTGTATGCCCAAAAATTAAAGACTCTACCCATTAGGATTAGCTTTGAAACTTCAAAACAGCATACGTTATAGAAAAGTTTGGAGAAATTTCCTTTCCTATCTAAGATAAAAGCAGAGTTGTACACAACATTCTGTGTTTCAAAAAGTTATTCATTACATTCACAATTAGATTTTTAACTTGCTGTGTAAAGTTTCTTCTTAAGGTTGTTTATTCCCTGATAAAGTGAGCACAATGAAATAGACATGTAGCATCACCAGAGAAGAAGATGGCTCAACAGAGAAAAAATGTTGTAAATTCATATTGGGAGCGGAAAATCAAAGCTGAAAGTTTCATATTCCCATAGCAGTAGCCACTCTTTCAGAATCATTTTTGCTATAAAAGTCTCAAGAAATAACTGAGACAACCCCTAAGCAAAAGGATTAAAACCAGATAAAGGTCCTATCTCTTTGCCTGTTATTCCCCATAATCCAGCCACTGTCTGCAACTTTCTTCCAAATACCTGTATTCTTAATGAGTTGCTGCACAAATTCCACCTTCATTCCAATTTATGAACCAAAGCAAGCAAGTTGAACCTTGCCCAATATCTTGGGAGTCGGACAGGAGATCAGATCTCTGTTAATATAACATATTACTCCAAAGACAAGACATTTTATTACGATACATTGTGATAACTGAATCACAGCTCTTTTGTTTATGTGGATGTATGCATGTATGTAACTGACTACATTTTCATGATAATTTTTACCCCAAACTTCTGCACTGCCTGTATTTTTACTTAAATCTTTCATCCTTGTTAGAATAGACTTTTTAAATAAGCTACATCCTGCAGGCTGGGAAGCACCACTACTCACTTGGTTTCTACTTGTTATACTTTTACCCGGACATTTAACACTGGCTATGCTCAATGACCTCTGTTCAGATCTGGAATATCTCTTGTGCTTTCCTGTTCACTGCCTCCTTTTCCTGCTTCAAAGGACAGGTACTACATTTGCTCTTTTGCTGTCTGCAGGTGCCTCACCTGTTTCATGAAGTCTCAGAAATAGCCAGTACTGGCTTTAAGATTTCTTTAGTGACTCTCATATAACATTTGTCATATATAGCCAATTTGAGAGCATCCTTTTTAGCTATGTACTATGCATTGTCCTTTATATATTCCAGCCTGAGATAGAATCCTTTTAGCTGCCAGTACTAATTGTGCTAGTCCTGTACTTGCAGTTGACCTTTTTAGTGAGAATTGAGTAATAGAGCTACTAAACACTTCAGGCTTCTTGGTGTCCTTCAGTGTCCCTCCCTGCTGAGCAACAGAGAATATATCTTCCTGGTCTTATCTATTCACTACTGATAGGATGTTTTCCTGTGATTTCTGTGTCTCTTTCTCTTCAAATCTCCCTTTGTGCCATGTACACTGACACTTGGTTCTCATGGGCTAGTTTCTACCACATCTCTGAGTTTCTTGAAGTCAGTCTTCCTCAAACGCTAAATGATTTTGTTTTGCTGCTTGCTTCCCTATGATACACAAGCTCTTCAATTTTATGGTAGTTCCCTCTAAGTTGTTTCACTGTCATGTTCTTAATCACTTCTGCCTTATTACTTAGAAAAGGCTGCTTTCCCGGTCTTTAATACATAAAAAAAGAAATGTTCATGATGCACTCAAAGCACTTGTTGGTTGCTTCTTGTCCTCCTTTCTCATTAAATGACAGGGTAATTGAGTTGCCCTTGTATCAGTTTATGTGTTTCAGATGATTTCGTTTGTTGCTTATAGAAAGCCTGGGATTGCTGTTTTTTCTGGCTAGGATGTTTATTTCCACTATTAATTCACTTCTAAATTCTTTTACCTTCTAAAATAGTTCTTGAATGGCAAACTTCTGAGATGTCATTAAGATTATTTTGTCACAGCTGAATGTTAGCTCCACCCTTTTTGCCCAACTAAGTAGGCCCTCATCCTCACATGTGGAGTGAGATTTCATTTAGAAGAGCTAAACTGTCATCTAACTCCAGATTTTTCAGGGCATTATATCTGATGCCCATGGCTATATCTTTTCATAGTACCAACACTGTTGCCAACAGCAAGAACACAGGGTAATGGAACAGCTACTTTTCTCACATCAGCCATCTTTACTTTAGGTAGTTCATTCCATTTGCATTTATTTCAGCTGGGAAAGTTTTCTTTAAGAGCTCTGGCGGTGTTAACTATGTTGGTTTGCCTAGAATAACATTTCAGGATGAATCACAGTGAAGGTTGCCAAATGTTTGCTTGAAACCTATGAAATTTCTGAGTGTTTTTTGACAGTTAGCGGCTATCTTTGATGATTATTCCTAAGCTGGAAACCTGGTCAGCATTTCACAGCTTGAAATACAGATCCTCTGCACTGGGGCTCAGCTTAACTGCTTTCTTTGTTCTCTTTATAATTGTTTCTGTGGATGACTTTGTTACTGAAAGCAATTTCACATCGTACAGTGTAAACTGAAAAATTGTTCTTGCTTAATGAAGTTTTTGCATCAGTTGCTATGGTTCCCATCATCGTTAATTCATTACCAGAGAACGGAAAAACAGATAAATTAGAATATTGTTGTCCTGGCATAAGTAACAAGAATCTAATGAGAATATGAGACTGACAGAGAAGAAGAATAAATAAAGAGCTATGATTCTTGGTTTCAGGTTACTTGAATATTTCAGAATAACAAGGTATCAAAATTCTTATAAAAGAAAAATAAAGGAATAGTCTAAGTAATGACTCAGGTGGACTGTAAGAAAATTACCTCTGATAATTTATTGATTAATATGCTTAATTTTACTGAATAAATAATGTCTGAGAAAAGCAATCCTTTCTTTTTCCTCCAGAATGCTTTGCAGACTTTTCTGTGTTTCTCTAGGGCCCCACACTATGTATTAATAACAAACAGAAGAGAATAAAGTATACCGTGTTTTCCTACAAAGCTTTGTATATACAAGAATGACTTTAGGCATGAATATGATAAAAGATTATAAATCAAAATAGAAAGGAGTCTTGTTGGTGGAATATTAATTAGTCATGAAGGTGATACTGCTTCTGTGCATGCAATCTACTTGTTCTCTGCAGTACCTAGAAGCTGTAGCTGAGCCTGGTCAACATTGTATGATGTATGCACACAACACAAACCATGTGATAATTTCCTTAAAAGATTTTATTTACTGTTTAAAAGCAAAAGAGGCGAAAGTCAAAAAAAAAAAAAAAAGCTGAACAATGAGATTAACTCAGTGCTATGTGGCTGCTGAGTGGTGGCAGATTGTAGTGAGTTCTCCTGTTTCTGTGCAGTGGGAAACATTTGAAATGTGAAAGTTAAAATGAAAGTCCACTTAAAACTTCATCTTTGATGAGAGCCTCATTCCCATTGGCCTCTGTTTTAGTGAAAGATTTCTCTTAAAAGTGGGGTTTTTTTCCCCTTGATTATTTTGAATAAGTCAGAAACATAAATGATTAGTCCTTTGATGAGCAACTGGTCTATGTTTTTGTCTCCAACACATGAACTCATATTTGATTCTCCCTATAAGCCTTATCTCAGTTTTTATGAAAATACCATTTAAAACCTCTGTTCACAGATGCTTTTTCTCCTCACTCAGTTGATTCTGAGATACAGAAAGACTTCATTCCCCTGTAGCCTCTACACTTTTTCTCTACTGATGAGATATGCATTTACTCTGAGATAGTCACTTCTTGATTCAAATCAGGCACTGCCTGTAGCCTGCTCATACCTGCTGCTTGTTAGCCTTCATCTAGGCTGTGTGGCTCTCATGGGAACCCAAGCAAATCTCTTCAATCAGAGATGGTACAGACCAGAAAACAGTTCTTTAGTGCTTGGTAAACATCACTGGCTCAGAAACTCTTCTGCAAATAAGCAACCTGTCTTGCTTAAGGAGCATATTTACTGTATTGGGATGAAGTGAGGAAACCTTTAGCATTTCATTAATCCTTTGTGATATACAAAATTGTATTTCTCACCAACCTATAAGGAAAATTATTACGACAATGATGGTCCTGTGCAAGAAGGAGATGAGGAATAGTAATGCCTGACATGGAAACATAAGAACCCAGCTGGGAGAGCTGCAGAAGTCAGATGTGGCCTTGAAACCTCATCAGAAGACATTTGTTTGCCTTATCAGGGACAGTGAATGATCATTCATTTTATACTTTCTTCCCAACTTCCAAGATTTTATAGACTATCTATTTTTTTCCAGGCTGAGGAATCCATGTCTATTTGAATCTTGCAAGAAGAAATCATGTCAAACTGTTTTAACTGGTTGAGCGATAAGGAAGAAACCATAGAAGCCATATATCTTACAAAGACTTTTGATACAGCTTCACATAAAACTTTCATAAGCAAGTCAAGAAAACTAAGTGAAACTGCTACAGGGTGGATACAAAGCTGTTTTTAATTTAATGTCAGAATAGAAGGATGTCTAAGTAGATTTCAGCCAGTTTGTCCTGAGCCCAGCCAATATTTTCACTTATGTCTTGGATGAAGGAATAGAATATGAGTTTATTAAATCTGCAGGTGATCCAGAACCAGCCAGGCTGTAATGAGATTGAAGAACAGGATTAAAGTGCAAAATGATCTTGATAAATTGAAGAAATGTTCTGAAAAAATGGCACTCAATTCAATAAGGACAAGTAAAAAGTTATATATTTTATCAAAGATTATGAACTGCACAAATACATAATGAGGAACAACTTGCCAGGAAGTAGTTTGGGAGGGGAGGACCTGGCAAGAACAGTGAGTCACAAACCCAAAACACCATATTACTGTTGAAATGCTATATCATTGGGGTGTATAAGGTACTCAAGGAAACATCATATAGGAATGAATCTTTCTATGTTAGTCAGCATTGATAAAACTGTCTTTCTTATGGAAAAGAGGAAAGCAGTGAGTTGGAATTGAGGTATGACCAATGAGGAAAGGTTTTAAGAAATAAAATTTTTAAGTCTTGAGGAAGCTGGAGAGAAGTGCAGTAATGTTTAAATATGTAAAATAACTCTGCAAGAAGAGAATAATTCTTTCCTTATGTAACTTGTGAATAGCCTACTGCATTTCAGAGAGAATTGAACTCTCTGAAAGAATCTCTGAAGCAAAAAAAGTTCCAGTTACATGTTCACAGATATATTCTGAGTTGGAAGGGACCCACAAGGATCATCCAGTCCAGCTCTTAAGTGAATGGCCCATACAGGGAGTAAACCCACAATCTTGGTGTTAGCACCATGCTCTGACCAATTGACTCAGGGTCAATGTTAGGTAAGACTTCATGACGTAAAGGGTAGTTAACTGTGGTAATTTGAGAAACTGAAATCAATATCACTTGAGCTTTTTTACAAAGAAGTTTGACAAATATAGTGTTAGACAGAGGTCTATCAGGATACTTTTGATATTCTTGGTTCTTCCTTTTTTGGATGGATGGATACTGATGGCTACCTGATGTACTTCTCACCCCTGTTTCCTTGCTGATCTATACACACAGGTAAAAACCTGCAAGGCAATGAGGAATGCAGTACAGAATAATGATACGAGCTGGCAAGATGCTGGCTGCATTTTTCTGTTTAGATAGGATATGATAATCTGCAGCTCTGAAGTCTAAGCTCAAACAATATTCCTTCTTGAGTTGAAAATAGATATGAAGGATGTCAATCTACCCAGTAAGCAAACAGGCACCTCTGTATATACTCTCTTCAATATCACGCATTAAATGGATTTGATTAATAACAAATGCTAAAATTTATGTCAGCAGTGAGCTACAGCACAGGTAACAGTGCCTCTTGCTGAACATCTACTTAGTACCACAGAGTAGTCATCTAGTTCCAAGAAGAGAGACCTACTCCTGGATCTCCAACAGAATTTGGATAAGACCCCGCATTGATGTTACCAAAATAACCACCTCAATCTGATCACCACTAAACTAAGCAGGTCTCAGAATCAAAATTGAATTTAATACATGCAAAGGAAGAATGTCAAACACACAGATGATTAGATTTTTGAGGAGTATGCATGCACACAGCCAAGAAACTGTCAGCGGTCCTCTTTGCATTCTTCAAGAGACACACTTGCTCTGAGAGTGCACCCCTCAATTAGGTCTGGGGGATACTGCAGTGTGAGACTTTCTTTCTTTCCTTTGTGTCAAATCACCATCATATGACCTCAAAACTTGCACATTTTCTTTGTTCTGAATTTCTTTGGGACCGTTGCTTGTGTTGACAGAACTGCTGCCTCCTAAATAAATGAGATGGTACAGTGGGAACAGTAGAACAGGGAGCCTTCAGTGTGTCCCATGATAGAGTCACAAACTGGGGTCCTGCTGATCCCAAAACAGCAGCTTTCTCAGTTGAGCTGAGAGAAAAGTATGCATATAAGTTTTTTAGCATATTTAAAGGCTCTGAGAAAGCATTTCAATAACGAGAAAAGCTAAAGTTATCTTCATCAATCAAATCAACATACACAGTATGCAGTCAATACTTGTACCAAGTACTACCTGCCTACAAACAAACAAACAAATCATACCTCTACCCTGCCACACAAGAATGCACTTAAATCTAATGAATGAAGAAACCAAGGAAAAGACAGGAAATAAGAGCAGGATTTCTGTAAAAGAGAAGTGAAAATTATGTTAGCCAAGAATTCTGTCACATCAGTACAAGACCATACATTTGAAAGGATTTATACATTAGTTGCACAAAGCTGGAGAAATAACCATTAGAACTCAAACAAAAATTCAAGACTTTGGACAGATATTTTCTAAACCATGGAAGAAGTCTAGTGCTCCAAACAGAGACACTGAGATAATGTGAACTGCGTTGTAGTGACCCTGTAGGGTCTGACATTTTGCTTCCTAAATTTTACAAAAATATTTGGACTTCAAGGTTGTCAAAATTTACCCCAGCTCCCTGGATAATGTAGCCCATAGGATTTTCCTGAATTAACGCCTCATTCAGACCCACTAGCTACAGGTAAAATGAGGAATCTCTCTTGGAAAAAATTGTTCAGTTACTCTGAGACCACCACAACACACACTCCCACTGAACTACCAACTGTTATGTCTGGTAAATTGTTCCAATCATCGGTTCATGCTCAAACTTTGAATCGTTTTTCTAGTCTGAATATGTCTATCTGACAGCTAGGGAGCTTTTTGATTATTTTTCTGATACGTAGATTGGCACTCTGTTTTCAGAGTTTTCTTTCTTTCAGAGGCTCTTGCAGGCTACAATGAAATCAAGCTGAGCCAGCTCATATTTCCCATATAGCAAATTGGTCCATTAAGATAGCAAATACTCAGAGTTTGTTCTGTTTACACAGAACAAGGCAACAAAGTCAGTAACTTGGCACTCAGTATGCCTCAGCTTTCAAATCTATAATTATTGAATTTTTATCTTACTTTTTGTATTACAGAATGTTCATCTTTAAAATTAAAAAATTTCCAAGGACACACCAACAATGCCAAAGTTGAAAATTTATCACACCTGAGTGAAATTGACACCCCCACCACAGTGTGCATTTTTTTCACACACACATTATTATAGAAAGAATCTTAAAGATCCTCTTGTGTTGGTCCATAGTGTGATCTAGTGATCTGTGTCAGACACTAGTACTCCACTTAATGGTTATTAAAATTTGTTCTATAGGTATTCATGATCATTTACTCTATCAGGAAGTTATGGAGAGGTCATGATAATTTTCCTTCCCCTTTTTTCACAACACCCTTCCACATAAAACATAACTTGCACTTTTAAAATTCCAGTCAAATCTTGCAGTTTCCGTACCAGTGGCTAAACCAGGTATATGGTCCTAAACAAACAATTCAAATTCTTCCTAATTATTAAACAGAATCCTGATATTGATGTAGAGATATATTAACATATAAAGGATGTCTTTTATTCTGTCCTTTGAGAGTTTGCTTAATTTTGGGGGCTATGTCTTGATTTGGCATAAAATTAATACTATTTGTCTTCCTCTTGTCTTCTCTGAACCTTCTGCTTTTTGGAAGTTTTCTGTTTTTATAATCCAGCCTTTTCCTCAGCAGAAAGCTTCTTCCATAATGCAATGGACACTGAACATTTTTCTTGCTTCCTCCACTTTGGGCATTAATTCTTGATATCGAACATCACCATGCAGCTATTTGACATGAGAATCTTCAGGGATAGAAGATCACAGTGAATTGCCTCACTACCAGGCCTCTTCAAACTCGTCATGTGTTATCATGTACAGAAGTGTCATTTGTGCTATTGTGCAATTTCACTAGTGAAAATTTTCCTGCCAACCTCAAAATGCCTTTCCAGAATGATGTCATGAGACTTGGCTCCAAGAACACAGCACAGTTTGTTATTGTCTAGTCTCCTTTACAAGCTGTTTTTTCCATTCCTTTTAGCATAGTAATCTTGGACTGAAGGGTCCTTCTTGGATCCAGCTTTAGCATCTTGCAAATGGCCCTGAAAGAAAAGATCGTGTTTCTGTTGTGCAGTTCCCAGCTTCATTTGATCAGATGAATCCGCAAAGAAATCCTCTGCAGTTTCCACTTGAAACTTGTTGTACTTGGATATTTCTAAATGTATATAATTCTTCTTAGCTATCTCCTTCTTAGAGTCTGTAAGCATTCTACTTCCCTGCATTTCCACCATGTTCAGTGTCACCCACTTTACCTCCAATATTTATGAAATCCTCCTTTTCTCTTTTGGCATCCTCTCTTCAATTTCTTTGTTCACCTTGATTCTGGCTGGCCACATACTATCTGGCCTTTCTTTGATTTCCTGATGTTTCCTGGGATCTCTGAGGTTTCATGGCCAAGTCAGCAACTTTTATTACATATGGGAGGAGCAACTTCTACTCAGCAAGCAAAGAAAGCACAGCACCAAGTCCACCTATTTTCACCATGGTAATAAATATTAACTGTGTGTAGGGCAAAATCTGCTCAAATATTTTCTCAACCTCTTTCTAAATACTCCTGTCTGCTGCACTTGTCCATCCAATCACAAAGCCAATCGAGGCTTCACAAAGCAGTTGAAAAATACACCAAAGTTCGCAGCTTAGCTCAACCTGCTATTTGCTTCCAGTGATTAAGAATTTAAAAGTTTAAACCCCAGGATTGATATTAAGCCTGTAGGATGCAGCAACATAATCCTTAGAGAGAAACCCACACAAACAGGTATGCTCTTTTCCATCCTGTTTAGGATCTATATAACCTTCAAAGATGCCAAAGAACTGTTGTCATTTCACTTGAGGGGTGAGAGTATTTCACTTGAGGGTAGATTAATTATTTCCCATAAAAAGAACACTTAAACCCACTATTTTTCCCTCAAGATATATGTTCGTATTCTCACATACATCATTATGTGCCATAAACACTATGCATATATACATAGGCATAGCTATGGGAACCATGAATATATAACAGAAATGCACATAACTGCAGTATTTTTGTAGGTACAAGTACTTAGCTGCTCTTTGAAGGTCTGTCTCATAAGTCATAGTGTTTAAGGCAGTTTTTTTCCCCCCCAGATTGAAAAATAGGTATAATTACCATAAAAGGCACCACTATTTCCAATGCACCTCTGTGAATAAATATCAATTAATTCATGCATCATGGAATGATAATGAAATATTATAACTTCATCTGTGATAACACTGTAACTTTTCATGCCCATTCACTTGCAATCATCCTCTCTAGATTGCTAATTATATGCCTGAAGCTGTATTTAGTGGAAAAGATTGAATATTTGTTCTTTTGTATATTTTGTCAGAATAAGAATAAGCCTGTATGAAATATCTTTGGACTTGTTCACCCAGAAAAAACTCCAGCACTCAAAACTACTGCATTGTTTGCTTGGTTTAACCATGAAATACCTCAATTCTGTGTGCAAAAACACTCCTTGGAGAACACGGGTTCTCTAACCACACACCACACTCTTGTAAGTCATTGGGCTAATATGTTGTTATTATGCCAACACACTATGGCAACACTGCTAAAGAAACAGCAGCATGCACAGATCTTACAGGTGTCCACACAATTTTTCCTGGATCAGCATCATTGGCTCTATGGTGTCCTATGCCTCACAGCACAGATTTATAAGAATACTTTTTTCCTTAAAAAAAAAATCACGGAAGCAAAATCTTTCCACCCCTTTACTTGTGCACAGGATAGAGCTTACTAGTGCTATCTCTTTAACATTGAGTAAAACCTTGTACCTCGGTAGTCTTATTTCTGCTTAGCTCCAGGCTAGTTTTGTCAATCCCCTCATTGTAGAAGTTAAAGCTTCCAGATTCAGTGTTCAGGTTTGATGTATCAAGGTTTGACTGCAGGGATGAGGCTCTGGATTTAGTGGTGGATCTGTCTCTATGGTGACTCTTGTAGAAATGGCGTTATTTGTGTTACCTGCAGCGGTGGAAGAAAATTGAGGGTAGACACCGAAGGTCAGTCTGTCGGGGGAAATGGAAGGAGCACTGACAAAATGCTAGGTCCTGGTTACACAAAGGGCAAAAGAGACCAGGTGACTGTAATTCTCCCCACTGACTTTAAACGCTGTGAAATCACACTATCATTAGTGATGCATTTGGCTGAGACCAGTTTCAGGGATATGCACATTATTTGACTGTCTCTCTATTCTGAGGGATGGACTTGGTTGTAGAGGAAAGCATTTAAAGACTACTTTATGAGGTACCTATATTTATGAGATATAAACAAAAATGTAAAATCTTAGAACAGATATCTTTCAGATATTTTCTTTTAATAAATTAATCTTGCAAACCCAGGTGCTACTGAAATCTCCAAAAATATCTGCTGCTTTAATCTCAGTGGATATGTGTAAGGACAGCAAGGCTGCTGCACAGGTAGCAATATTTAAAGGAGGTTGAGTTTTCAAATCAGTCTTCTTACAGTGGAAATTCATGCTTTTATGTTTCATAACATAATTTTCTCTACACCTGAGGTGCTCTCAGCACATATAAATGCATATTCAATATCTCCTGTTGATCAATATCAAACGACCTCTGCAATATAACAATGGTGCATGTATAATTCCTAAACAAAGGGCAGGGGGCTGGACGACTTATGTGCACAATTTACAGGATTTGGTCTTCACTTCTCAGAAATGCATTTTGAAGCAAATCATGTCAGGAACAACTGAAAAGAGTTGTCATCTGTCATGAATCTGGAAGCCTGTAGGGAAGAAATCTGTGATCTTTGCCCAGTTTCTAATGATTTCACATCACAACTGGCACTAAGCAGAGCATCTGTTGATGTTGCTGCCCCTCACCCTAAGTATGGAGAAGCACAGTAAGGATCCACACCATAGATAGCTGCCCCTTTATGCTGGGCTCACAGCATCAGGGTGAGAGTGTGTAAAAATTTTACAGTCTCCTTTTCGTGGTGCCTTAGCATTGCAGACCGTATCACTCTCCAGCCTAATGTTCTACACGAGCCCTACCAGCTTTGCAAAGAGGGGTAACAATATCAAACATAATCACCAAGATATGTGCAAAGGGAAACTGTGCAAACATGTAGTTGGCAGGTCTAAAGGAAAGGGAAAGAAAACCCAATCTTTTCACAAGAGCAGACCTCTTCCAAAGACCTTTTTTTACTTTTACCTCCTGATTTTTAGCAAAATAATTTTATTCTGGGCAGCCTGTTCCTGGAAATGGCCTCATAATTGCTAACTTTATCTTCTCCTGCCAGTGTCTATTTAATCACCTCCTTGTTGCATTCACAGCCCACGCACTGACGCAAAATCTCCTCCTGTTCTGATTCTTCACCTATTAGAGCCTTGGCCCAGATACCTCTCTAATGCTGAATGAGCAAACACCAAGTCAATGTGAAAGTCAACCAGGCATAACTCGCTGCAGAGTGCATTTCTCTGCACATTCCCCCTTTGCATTTCAAATATAATATAGCCTAACAATATGGCCTGAAAGATGCTGGAATTCAATAGCTACATTTAGGTACATTTTAAAAGCAAATACTTTTCCCGTATATGAAAATATCCTTGTTTAACTTCCTGCACTGATTTACTGACAATATAAATGAGACTATAAATTTAGTTACTTAGAGAAAGGAATCAGAACCCAGTGTCAGAGTTCATGTCCTTCTCCGTATGGGTGCTGGCCGTCAGCAGATTTGGTGCTGCAAGCCACCAACACCACTGAAAATTGAACTGCTTTACTCAAGCGTAAAATTGCAAGGTTAGGGTTCCTAAGACTTGAGTTAGGTACTGTCATATCCACTTACGCCAGCTCTAGAACAACTACACTGGCACCGCAAACCCAGCTTTAGGTGCTTGGAGACTTTGAGAAAGTAAAGCAACTCTGGGCCTTGGGCTCCTCTAGGCTTGGAAAATAGATGAAGAGCAGCACTCCACAACTACGTTGTGACCATTCTGTACTCAGGTGCCTGACTTCCTTCTAAGGTCCACTCTGGGAACCTAAGTCCTTGTTTAGGTATGGCCTTGAAGCTTAATTTTAGGTATCCAGGAATTTGGCATAATGCCAGTATTTTGAAGCAGAGGAGGAATTTCTGTACCGAATCCAGGAGATAAGGCTGTGATATGTGTAGCTGGAATTTACAGAGACATGCCCAGAGCTGGTGCTGGGCAGCCAGGCAGCTCCCTGCAAAGACACGTATCTTCCATGCACTGCAGGGGTGAGCAAGGGGCCAGACACCTTTCTTTGACTCAGAAGCTGTGTCGGAAGTAGCAGAAAAGGAGTTAGATTTTGTGGCTGCCAAAAAGCCAGATGAGTAGGAATCATTTTGGTACGTGTCTGTGCAAAACTGAAGCAAAGCAGAGAGAAATCAGGCTGTTGTGTTTACCGCGTGTGTACTTTAACTGTGCATGAACAAGCTGCCTCCCATTGTCTTGCTGAAAAATATGCTATTTCCCCAGGAAAAGGGTAAATTCTATATTTCCAGGTGGGGAAGCAATAGTTTGCTGGATTGGAAGGGACAGCTGGCATGTGTCTGTTGTGGCACTTTTCCTCTGCGCAGTTGTCAGGATGCAGCACAATGCTGGCTGCTGGAGTAAAACAGAATTTTAATGAACAAGCTGCAGGGAGAGAAATAAAACAAATTTGTCTCTATCCAAGTAATCAGCCACCAAACATGCACATAAAATTCATATATGGCAGAATAATGAGTGTCTGTGATCCATTTGAATTTTTCTTTTCACTGACTTTCTCATATAAAATCTAACCTGGTACATCTATGTGAATACAAATTTACCTTGAAACCGAAATCCAGCCTGTTAGTAACTATCTCGTTATTGCTGTTAGTACTCTCTGTTGCTGTTTCACACCTTACATTTTTTTCTATTACTTAAAAAAGCTCATTTTGTGTAAACAATCAATTTATGTGGCACTTTTGCCTCAAATCCAGGCTGCATTTTCAGAGAGTTTATTACTTTGTGGTTTCCACTGCTTATATGAAAAATCAGCTCACAGCGTTTGCTTGGAGAATGTGACAGAGCCCAAGATTTTGTTTTCTTTTCTACATAGTCCAGCTGTGCCAAGTAACAACCCCATAAATGGGACCTCAGGGAATCTGCACAGGATGGCACATTGGTGGGAGGTGGGCTGTTCAGACCCAGCATTGGGGCACAATCTTGCTGCCAAACAGATAATTTCCACTTTTAAATCCTATGATATTAAATTGAATGATGACATTTTAAAATAAATTGAGCATTAGAGAAATTATTTTTTATTATTATCATTTTTTGCAATATGCAAAAAGAAGGGTCAGAGTGGGGAGTGCAGTACTGTGCCGTCAGCTCTGTTTGATACCTGCTACAAGGGTAGGGCTGCAGGGACCAGAGACCAATGTCTTTGGTAAAGCTTATTGAGACACTGATGAGAGAACAAAGTTGGATAGAGAAACCCAAACAGTAACTTTTAGTGATTCCTTCTGCTGTTTTTGATGTTACAAATTCAAAATGCCCAATACCACAGACAAAATGGAAACAAAGCTGAGTCAGAGTAGGAGCACAGGAGTGAAGCCCAGACCCACTGAAATACCGGCAAAGGTTTCATGGACTAAGAGCAACTATTATTTTGTTGCAGATGTGTCTCTTTCCCTAGACTAAAGCACTGCTATTCAACAAACATGGGTAGCAGCTGAGAAGCCAAAATAAAGGATGGTGAAGGGGAAAACGTACTGCATTCTTCAGAGTTGACAGTGGGATTTCTTAGTTACTTTTCCTGACTTCAACAAATTTTATAACACTACTCAGGGGCAGGCCAGGCCTCAAACTTCTGTTCCTGTCTTTCAAAACTGCAACTGCAGCCATACAAAAAAAAAAAAGGAAATAAGAGTTATTTACCCTTCTTCTCAGGTTCCTGCCTCTAGCTTGGGCCTTTTCCTAGGAACACCTATCTCAGCCCTTTGGATCTCATGACTTTCATTTCCTGCAGTCTGTATGTACTTTCCTAGGAACACTCAAAGGCAACGACAAAGTATTGACATTTTGATAAGGAAAGTGCAGAGATACAACATGCCCTGCAGAGCAATATGCTGTCAGCCAACTGCCTGGCAAAGGGGCTAAGCAGCCTCCTACAACAGTGAGTCACTTTTCTTTCCACCACTTCTTGCTCATTGCAGTGAGCAAAGGGGAAATGAAGGGCCTGATCCAGAGCTTATTGATGGAACACAGAATCTCCCTGCTGGATTTGGCTTCATCATGGGTTTTGGCAGCAGTTCAGCCTTTAACATTTTCCCCTCTTGAAGACACGCTAGCTGCTATTAGCCCGGCTGACAAGTTCTTCCCTTTCATTTTTAACCTGTAATTCTTTTTCAATTGGAGTTGTCTGTAGGGTAACTAAGTTAGCATTTTGCTCTGGGGTGACATTTTCATTTCCAGTGTAAAATCTCATAATGAAAGCAGCTTACAGCAACTTCTTTCTCCTTCCTTATGCCTCTGACTCTTATGGAGGCTTCATAACTACTCCATGAAGTGCAGTGCACCTGGACTCTACCCCATGACCTTTTGTACTCTTTTGTCATATTCCAGTGTCATCTCAACTCTTTGTTTTATTTAGTGTGTGTGGGTTGGTAGACAGGAGCACTTCAAAGCCTCAGTCAGGAATGAACACCCCTGCCCCAGCAGATGGTCTCCGCTCTGACAGACATGCCTCTCAAAACAGCGGTGGCTGCATTTTGTGATGCAGCAGGACATGTTGCACCAGCTGCTGTTGGCACAGGGGAGATTGAGGCATCTTAACATGCCTTTATTTCTTCTTGTCAATCCTATGTGGGAACCAGAGTCCCAGCTGGGGCAGGTTCTAACAGGAGATGATAACAAACTACAGAAGGAAAAAGAGGAAATATTATTTTCAGGTTATGTAGGCTAAGAAAGAGACCTGGTCAAATGCCCAATAGGAATTTCGCTTCTAATGTTAACAGTCTTTATGCCAGGATCTAAATTTACTCCTTCTTCTTTTTGTTGAGCAATTATTTGCATATCATAAGGTGCCAATTCTGCCTTGGGATAGGACATTGCTGGAAGCCAAGGGGTCATTCTTATTCTTTGTGCAGCTGTCCACAAGGAAGGAGGTGAGCAGTTGCAGGTTTGATGAATAAGAGATCATGATTTGTTTTCAAGAGGTGGCATTTATTCTGGGATGTGCAAAAAGAACAGGATTTCTTGCTTCATTCGTGTCCCCCAAGACTTCCTATGTATTGTGGCCTAAACTTGGCAGCTGAGCATGTTTTGCCCAGCGTTTGGAGAATGCAAAAGTTGCCCACACACCAGGAATCCAAGAAAAGAAGAAGAAAGTAAAAGAGGAGAAAACAACAGGGAAAGGAAAAGCCCATTGCTTTGTACCTCTAAAGGCACTGAATTCTAGTGCTTCCTCTCTGTTGTTCATGTCTTGCTGTGCTATCTCTAATGTGGTTTATAAACTCCTCAGTGCAGACACCTCCTCGCTTTATTTGCAATCATAAGATGTTCTTTGAATAAATTGCTAACAACTACAACTATAATAATACTGAGCAACACTGGTATTTACCATAGCTAAAGCAGACAATGGGGAGTTCCCTAACCCAGAGCAAAGAGGTAAGAAGGACCTTACAAGTGCAGCACAATTAAAAGGTGCTAATATTGTTAATTATTATTAACACTTGTATTTCTGCAACAGGAGGAGATACAAGCAGATTCAGATCCCAGTGCTGCACAGTGTTGTTCAAAAGCATAATAAGATCATTCCTGCCCTGTAAAAGAATACATTCAAAGGCTTGTCTCTTGCAGAGCATTCACAGATGAGGGAATATTACAAGTCTGAAGAGCAGCTTGCAGGACTCCTAGGCAATGCAGACAGAGGAATAATAATGTTCCCATTATACAGATGGGGAACATGGAAATTTGCATCAGCTTACAAAAAAAGACCTGAAGCAGCAGAATGAATCCAAATCTCATGACGTCTAGTTCTGCACCTTAACTACAAGGTTGTCCTTAAGTTACTGATTATCAGTGTTGAGCATTTCTAAAAATTTCTTCTGTGTTCAATCTTTTAGCCAGTCAAAACCAAGCAATCTAAATTTAATTCTCTTGAACTGATATGGGATTCAATTTCCTAAAAGTGTGAGATATAAAGCACAATGCTGTGTGTGTAGGGAGAATAAAAGAACAGCCTAAAAGATAAAGTTAATAAAACACAGACAGAAAATTATAGTAAAATTTTTAACTGCCATCTTAATAAATGATAATGTTACAGTGCACTGAAATCTGTATCAGAAAAAATTTATTACATCAAATATTATATGACTGCAGGGCATACCTGACTCTTCAGGTGCCAACAGTTATTAGTTTTTAGGAACTCTTTCCCAGAACTATTTTGCTTAACATACACGTTTTTATTTTGTAAACATTTACGATTCTTCAAATGAACAATCTTTTTCAATTTAATTTTTATTTTTCTAGAGCCTAACATTTGCCCTTGATATTATTTGATAATATTATCTAGAAAAAAAATAAAGAGCAATATTTCAACGGTATAAGATACACGCACGTGAGAGACTTCATGTTTTGTACAAGCCAGGAGGAAAATAATTAACTCCACAATAATTTCCGCCATTTTAAACTCCTGTTGGGGCAGCACTAAAATGAAAATCTAAAGAGACCATATATTTTTCTACACTTTGATATTGCTAAACCCACCAAAATTGTAATATGGCCCTTGCAAGCCAGACCCCTTCTTCTGTCTGATCTCTGAGGATGCAAATTCGTTTCTTGGACAATTTCTTATTGCTGACTCTTCCTGTACCAGCTCAGGCTTTAATTGCAGAAGATTCCTGATTTAATCTCTGATGGGTTAATCAAGATGGCCACCAACATATTAATACCTGTTGTTAACATCACAAATTTTATCAAATTACTGCTTTCTTCATACTGTAAAGCAAGCACTTCAGACATAGTATTAATATAGATTTTGGAACCAGTAGTACTACCCACAAGACCTTCCAGAATGGGTATTTTTAATTACTTGATCATCACTTATTTATCCTCAACAGCTTGACTCAATGCTCTGAGGTCTTTTCCAACCTAAATAACTCCATGATTCTATGTCCCTCAATATCTTCCACAGTTGCCTTTTTCCTGCTTTCTGTGGTTAGGCCAATGGCAATGGAGAATCTGGTTATCTTTGTGGTCTCTAGACTTCCTTGTGTGTTCCTAGGACCAGCAGCTGACTGCCTTTAAAGGTGCAGAGTCTCTGACCTCTAAGAAATGTGAAGAAGTAGTCCCTGCTTAATAGCAAGGTTCAGTGCAAAGAGGTTCAACCATGCAATCAGGAGTGCCTTCTGGGATCTCTCAGCTGTGTCATCTGGGTCTTGATTCTCTTAATGTTGACCTAATTGTTGATGCTCTGAGGTATACCTTCAGGAAATACCTTCAGGAGAGATGTTCTGCACTCACCTCCACATTTGGTATGCACCTTCAGTCTACTCTGGATTAGTATTTTAACACAGTGGGGAAGGTATGCTCCTGTACAATGTATTTGCAGCTTCTTGGTGACAAATCTTCTTAAGTGTCCTACAGACAATACATCTCCCCTGGAAATAATGCAATTCCATACTGTCAACATGACAAAATATAAAAGGTGTTCCAGTCTTTTTCCAAAGTTGGGCTACAATTTTGAAAAATTCTCCTTTCTGGGGAAGGGAAGAGCCTTTTCCTACTTCCCACTTTCTCTCCAAATTCAGACCCCAAAGCAGTTTTATTTCACTAGCTGTTGTACATTTATCCATCTCATGGTGGAAACTCTGCTCACATTACTGTTGCTTGACACTGTAGTCATCCTACACTTGGCAGGGGTGAATTTATTTTTACAGCACTAGGTCTTTGCAACCTAGTGAATTCTGGAGCGAAAGCTCTCTTTTTGCTGTACTCTCATTGGCATTCACTCACTTTCCAGAAAGGTCTGTGTACAGCACAAAAGCAGACCATGAATTTCATCCAAACAATGCATTTGTCTGGTATGCAGAGTCGCCATGTCGGAGTTAGTCCCTTTAAGGTTGTCTTATTGGAAAGAAACAGAAAGAAACAGGACCTCTTACATCACAGTACAATTCCTCTTAGACAGGTAAAATAGGCCAGATGAATCACTACTTAAAAGTGCCTATTTCTGACCACAGAATATAAATTGAGTTCTGGGTGACTTGCCTAGCTTCTGGTATCGGCAGTGTAGGTGCATATTAATGAGACGAAACCCTCTCCTTGAGCCTATTGACTCTCCTGATCACTTGTTCAGCTCTTACTGCACATTAGAGATGGTGATGCCCACCAGCATGCTTTGAATGAAGCATGCAGTGGTTTTCTCGTAAGGATTTCCAGTGACTCATCATCATCCTGCATATTGTCCTGACCCCCAAGTTAAACTGATGAATATATTTTTCTTTAAAAAAACATTAAATAACTGTTTTTGTAAAATAGAAAATCTTCCATATCTAAGAAATCCACCAGTAAATTGTTTAGTGTTCTTGTTACTGGACATCTTCATTTGGGACCAGTCCTGCTTCTGAAGTTGGGGACCCTTTGTAGAAGAAAAGTGAGCAAGCTCTGGCCAGAATGATAATAAGTGGCAAGACATAAGTTCTGTCTCCAGTACGGTTACGCAAGAGCAAGCTGCTGTTGCAGATGCAAGAGCATGTCTCTGTTCTTCCCTAGATGAGCTTTGTGACCCCCCCTTTGGGTGCTGCCTGCCAAGTCAAATTTCAGCTTGAACAGTTGAAGCTTGGCAGAGAGTAAGCAACAGAAAGTGGGATCTCTTCAGGGCAATTGCTAGATAATATTAATAATAGACATTGCTACCAGCTCTTTCCTAGTTGCTCACTGACAATACTTTATTTGTGGTCATTCCTCTACTTAGTATAAAATGAGAGATTCCTCATAATCCTTGATGATTTTCTTGGATCAGTTAGATTGATGTGGTTACACTGAAATACCTTCTTTAGAGGGAATAATTTCCTTCCTTAACTTGCAGAGTCACGGTCTGCAGCGGAGAGACACAGGCTGGCTCCATTCCTGTAATCATAAAGATGAAATTCCCAAGTTCTGCCTCTCCTGTTAAGGCCCTGAGGTGAATCATCCTGAAGCACTGCAGCAGGACCTAAATGGTGCAGAAAGCTTGGGACATATCTTCAAAGTAGCCAGGTCCTTTTCTCCTTACAGACCTGGAGTTTTTTTCTTGGAGGATGGAAAAAACCCAGTTTAGTTCCCAGATCTTCTTCTGACTTTAAGCAATGCAATGCTTACAGCCTGCAAAAGTCTTTGAAAAATCCTTTGCTAATCCTGACTTTTTTTTCAGTTTGTAACTATCTCACTGATTTATAACAGTTTCAAAGGGAATTGAGCACCCTATCTATTATCAATCAAACCTCACCTCTTGCTAAACTGAAGAAAGACTAATCCAGCTGTATGGCTGTTACTCACCAGGCACCGTGTACCAGCAAAGATATTAGAGGTCTTGAACTTTGCAGAGAGCACTCTCATAGCACTCACTGAGTTATGTACTGTTGCCACAAACTCCCCATGCATCATGATGAGAGTATGCTACACTCATGCAGGACAGCATTACTTTCAATCAAATTTTAGTCAGGCAGGGATATGATAATATATTTTTATCCAGTCCTTTACTTGCAACATCAGGTGCATCAAGGAGATGGAAGAAGCTTCAGAAACCCAGGACTCCCAAACTGGCTGGTTTTCTCAAGTGACTGAGCGTGGAATTCAGTTCATCAGACTTTAATCTAAAAACCACTTAAATTAATTCCTAACATTCAGATAGCGGAAATCAGGTGAGATGAATCCCTTCCTGATTCTGTCTTGGGACTCCTAAGTTCCTAACTTACGGAAGTAAAGAATGGCAGTGTTAGAGCAAATGAGCCCCTTAGTAATCCCACGTCTCCATCTCTGATAGTGACTAATATCATACCAATGTGAAATCTTTGAAAAAATGGATCATCATATCTTGGTTATTTATCCAGGTTGATTTTTTTTTCCCCAGTTTAGTTTTTTTTCTTTAGTTGTGCTCAACAAACCTATAAAGGACAACTTTCTGGGAACAAGGCAAGTAATGAACCTGTCTTAAAATCCAGGATGGCTATACCTCCAATAGATCTTACTCAGCTTCTTTGTCCTCACAGCAGCTGGTGTGCTACAGGCACCACACTTCAGCTGAATTGATACCATAGCTGCAGCAGAGTCCTGCACCTCCTGTAAGTGAGCCAAAGTCAGAGACCTTACTGACAAGGATTTTGACTACACTGGAAAAAAATATGATTAGGTAATTTTGATACTTGCAAATTCAGATTTTTTTTCCATATAAAGTATTAATTCATCAGAAAAATGAGAATCTAACTTTGAATTTCACTTTGGAATAAACAATTCTTTATTGAAATGCTGGAGGTTTTTTTTCCCCTGTTTTTTGAGAAGTAAAATTTCTAACTTCAAGCACCCCAGATCCTGATATTTCATCCTAAGATTTTTGCAGGATGGAAACACTAATTGTTCATGATTAACCTCTCACCATTTTACTCATATTCTTGACTTTATGCAGACTCAAGTTCTGCAGCACTGTGTAGGGAGGGAGTCTCACACTCCAGTTTCTGAGAAATGGCTGTGGAGAGGCTGGAGAGCTTTCTGCCCATTGTCTGCACATAGCACATGGAATGTGGGTAGCAAAGCTTATACTAAACCTGTACATTACATTCAAATGCAATGAGGAATCTTATTTTTGCTATAGGAAAAATCCTGTTCACTCATTCCAGTGGTGAAATCTGCTGCCTTCAATGGGATTTGTCACCTGGAACAAACACTGGAGAAAGACAGCACTGGCCCTATAGCAAACTGTTGCCCTTCTCACCCTAAAAGATGCACTTTTGAGTGCAATCAAAGTAGGTTTCAATGACATTTGACTCTGTTTGTGTATGGCAAAACAAACCCATAAAACTCCACTTACCCCCTCTACTTCCCTCTTGATTTACAAAGGTGTAAACTTTCAGGATGTCTTAGCTATAGACAATAAAACACTTTTCAAAAACACATTAAGAGTGTCAAAAACCACCTTTGAGATGAGTAACATCTTTTAAAGTAATGGGCTAAATCAAAACAAAACCTTTGCTGACATTTTGATTGTGTTTGTGTTAGTCGGTATAATGAAAAATTAACTTTACACATAAAAAATTTATTGTAGCTTTTTTTATTGCCTAGGAAGAAAAGTTTAGTGTAGCCAACTGAACGATGCTTCTTCATGGGTTGTCACTTTATACACTTTATTATTGTAACTTATGGGGATATTTGTAAGCAAAGGAGTGTTATTTATTCTGCAGTACTCCCATTTGCTCACTCGTTATGCTCATCATGCCTCTAAGTAATAAACTTCATAATATCACACATTAATGGGGTTATTTAAACTATAACTACTATAAGTTAATGTGCAAATGCCTTGCAGTTTTCCCATGTTTATTCACAATTTTTCAATAATGTTCAAGACGTGCTCTGAGTCTGGGAAGAATCACACACTTTAATGCAATAATGTATGGGGAAATGTGTAGCTATTTAATAAATATAGAAGAATTGACATTAATGTCTGTGTATCATTGGGTGTGCCCATTCATTAAAATGATTACTTATTTGTGGGACATAAAAGATATTTAGTGCCATTTAGTGCAAATTGAAGATACTTGCCCACACCAGAACAAATTTTTAAAAGAGAATATTGTTGAAGTCTCCCTTGTTTTTCTAAGAGTTAGCAAAAATGAGAAGCAGCTAAACTGCAGTTACCCTAAGGCAAGAACTCTGGTGATTAACTTTGTTATTGCTTGTTATGTGTTTTCTTTTGCATGCTGCCCAGATCTATACATCCATAATTGTCCTGCATGCTTTCTGCTTGAAGGCTCTTTTGAAAGAAAAGCTTACAGATTTAGGAATTCCTAATAATTTTTGTAAGAAACTGTTATTTTCTGGCTGCCTTAAATGTACACTGAATAATTTTTCCTTTGTTCTCAAAACCACAATGTACATGTGTGATCAATAATGCAGCAAGTATCTGAATATTGAAAACACAGATTTTTCTATTGCCTAGTAGAAGTAATCACACTTTCCACGATGCCATGCTTTTGTAATGAAATTCATAAACTTCAACCTGACTTTTCAGATGATAATTATTTTATGAGTTTCAGATACCATCACTGTTCTTTAAACCAATTTTTAGCCATCTAACAGAGTACAAAACAGAATGTATCAAAAAGTTGATCTGATCAAATTACATCACTTTCAAAAGCAGATGTTCCCATTATTCAGAAGAAGCCATTGATTTTTCAGAGTACTTCCTGATCCTCCTGAGAATGACAGCTAGCAATGAGGAAACCTCTGGGTAAAAGTCAGTGATGCAAATTTGAAACACCATTTTACATGACAGATGATAGCTATTAATTTGTGAAGAGATGTGTGTGCTGTATGGTATATGCTTATAAGTGAAAAGTCCAGTACCATCACAGCTCAAGCTCAAGTAAAGAAATAACTGGATTGAGGGGATACCTAGTGCACCTTGAAGGTCAGTTCCTCTCAATTTTACATGAGCTATCCCTGGCTTGCTTGCATTGGCCCAGTTTGAGATTTGGATTCCAAATCCAAGTGCTCCCGCCACCACCTTTCCTTATAACAGATAAAAGGACAGGATCTTCTGCTTTGAAATGACCCTGAAAAGTTCAGACCAAAGCCCTTTTCAATTCCATTATCTGAAATGCAGAAATCCTCTATGAAATGCTGCCAAGCATTGCCATAGCAACATGATGTCACCTGGTGACAGAACAAGCATTGTAGCATTTAGCTGAGACCATGCTGCTTCCTCCATCAGCAAAAAGGTGATTTTGAAAGCAGGGACCTGTCTGAGCAAAGCAACATCTGCAATCTAAACATTTCCACTCATCTTCAAGGAGAGAAACCACTTTCATTCCTCCTCTCTGAACAAGGGGCAGGGTATAAATCACAGTCAGGAGACTTGATAACTTGCATTATCAAGAAGGGGAATGAATGGAGGATAAACTTTTATCAGTCAGTATGTGTCTTAAAGGCAAGGGAGCTGGGAGCCTGACTTTGCAGACTGGCTGGTCCTCAGGAGTAACAGATAGGGCACTCAGCTGCTGCTCAGGGACTCAGCTTGGGCTCCACGAGCACGGCTCACTTGTCACATTGCACACACTGATAATATTTCACTATATTTAGCTATTTGCATGCAGTTGTGACATGCATTAAATTATGTGCTTTTCCTTTGAGTGCCTGGCAGATTTCAGACTGAGCTTTAAACTTGTGAGGGTGGATCCTGATTACGTGGGTGCCCTGCTTCACTACTATGGGCCTCAGCCAAGGAAAACCTCCCAGTCAATCTGCTTTTCCTCCAAGCTTTTAACAGCCTCCAGAGCAAGGCAAGTACAGAAATTACCCATGAAATCTGCTACAGCATGAGAAAAATAAGATATTTTGGCATAGATTGGAGGTGAAGAAAACAGGAAAGGGGCTGCTGGAAATCTTGGCCATTAGAAGTCCCACATATGAGCAATTGCAGCATCCTCTGGAGAAGTGTAATGCACATACATTTTCCTTTTTTTCTCAATGTGCTTTTGGCCTCTTTACTGTCTCCAGTTCTGGAATCCATGAGGGTCCTCAGAGGTGCAAGGCAGAGCCAAAACTGCTTTACAATGCACTGAGGATTTTTTGCAAATGTGCATGTCAAAGTTCTCACTAATTTTAATCTGAGTTCACAGTCCTTGCGGCATCACTGAAACCAACACCTCATAATGACAACCGGGCAAAACTGCAAGGCAAATGTAATTTCAATATTTACAGCAAATTTCAAGCACATTTCAAAGCTGTGAGCCAGTCCCTCTTTGTTGAGTTTTACTTGGATTTACACCAAGAACACTTAGAAAAGTTGTAACTGGGATATTAATCTCTCCCATTTTCTTCCAAAGAGGTTATACCACTCCCCATCAGTTGTAGTATAAATAAGAATATGTTTGAGTGGAGAGAAACTCTAAAAATCACCTTTAGGAACTCTTGAAACCATACAAGATTTTAAAGCATTATTTCTTGTGCTAATATTCTTAAAGATTTGCTTTTCTAGAGAGAACTCAATATATGAAATTAAAATACATTTATTCTGGCCTTTCAGAATCTTTGCTATTGTGACATGTGGAGAACAATCCCTACAACTTTCCCATTGCTCTTCCCTTGTTGATTTAAACCCAACTAAATTTAGTTGTACATTTTGTCCTCAGACTGGGTGGAAACCAGTCTCTGAGGTCTCTCAGCCCAGCACCTCACCATGTCTTTCCACACCATATCACTCACTTTGTAGAGCTACTGAGCTTTATTTTAGACTCTACCTCAGTGATTCGAAGACCTTTCCAGAATCCAATTTTTCTAATAATTAACAATTGTCTCCTAGTTTCCAGTTTGTGTATATTCACACTTTTCTGCTAAGTCTCATTGATTTTTCTCATCAAAGCAGATGGAAATCAAAACCTGCTCTATCCCTACTGTTCATCATCTGTCTTTCCTGGCTATAACTATTTTTTGATTCATAATTTTGCTGCTGTACATTTTAACAAGGCAATACCCTTACCTCTCTAAGAAGTGTGGATGATTCTATGCTGTACTTCAGCGGCAATTTTTTGCAGCAAAACTGAGCTCTTTTCTAGGGTATACTGTAATTCCCTACCACAATCATCTGGGATGAAGTCAGTGAAGAATAACCTGGGCTATCACAGTTTTACACTTTGGAGGCCACTAATTTTCTTTGAAATCAATGATGATTACGCCTTACTTCTTAAGGATTTATCTGAGACCAATTGCTGTTCAGCATCTCTCAAGTGCAGGTTTTGTATAAAGGTGCTGAACCTTGGAGTCAGGCAGCCACTGCTAAGGACCGTTATTTGGAAACACTTGAAATGGGGATTTAGCCCGGAAGGAGTACCTCAGATGGTAAATATACTTCTAGGTTCAGTGACAGTGACAAATGTGAAGGCATTGGGCAGCCAAAATCAAGGGTTTTGCTGTGTCCAGGGTTGTACCCTGTCATGCTAATGGCCTGTTGCAAGTCCTATTGCACTGGGCAGGAGTTAACTGTTTAGCTGCGGTCATATTTCACAAGATTGTTGAGTTAACATTACATGAATTATACACGGTTTATAAAATGATTATTTAATCAGTGCAAAATTAAGTTCATAGATGTTTTCAAAATCTGAACTAGGACATTCATCAGTAGAACTGCTAAATTTTTAATCAAGTCTGCTGTGCTTGATGTAGCTATCATTCTAAATTGCCCTCTCTCTGCTGGTCCTCTTACTGCAATATATATCTTAGCATTATCCTTTCTCATTGCTAATTGATTTTTTTCAGCTCAGATTTAAGGCAGAGGGACATGCCATTCAGCATTTTCATCAAAAGACAGTCTTCCATTTAACAGATGAAATGCTTTAAATATTACAAAGAGTGAACTGCAAAGTTCTTTGGTTCCTTCTTACTTAAAGGCAACTTTTAAAAGGAAACATGGCAGAGGTATAAAGAGTAAGGATTTTTGCTTGTCTTCAAGATGAGGAACAATTTGCAATTCCCTGGCCTGGATTTGTTTTGGGATTTGATTCCTCCAGTCATTTCTGGAAAAGGTCTAGATGGAAGCAATGAGCAATATAGTTTCTCCAGGTATTTAACCATCTCTCATCCTATGTAAGAATTCAGTTGCAGTCACAATTTTTCCTGTTCTGTAAAAACCTTCGGGAACTCTCTTTCATTAAAACCATGAGAAAAATATGTTCAAAGAGGAGAAAAGCTCCAGAAAGTTTGCTCTGTGTATAGCCTGAAAGTCTAGATACCACCCCAGGAAAGGGAGAGAGTGTAACGTCTTCTCAGCCCTTGTTTCTCACATCCCACTGAGCAAACTTTTGAGGAGGGCCAATACCTGAAGATGGGAAGCTTTTTCAGGTAGAGATACCTTCACTTCATCCTCTCACTGTACCTTAACCCAGTCTGTTTCTAAGGGAATCAGGATGCATGTAGGAAGCCAAGAAATCTCGTCTTTACTCACCTGAACAAACATTTAGCTAAATCTCCTTGTAAGCACTAGCTGTCTGCACAAGCATACTATGAAGCTCACTGCACATTTTTAAGCGTCCTAATTTGCTCATTGTCAGAATAGGCCTCATTGTTGATTGGGACTTCCACCTATTACTTACTACTTCTGAATAGCATGACTTGTCATACTAGTCCTTCGTCTAAAGGACTAGTCTAACGCCCAGGGTCATTTCTTAAGGACAACCTTGAATCTGTCAGTCAAATTCAATGCAAGTAAGAGATTTTTACATATAGGTATACATAAACAAAAAACCCCACCCAACTGTCCATGAGGTAAAATTTTTTCATGTTGTGTTTCAAAATATACCAAGGGACAGTTACAAGTCTGTGTACCTCCATAGCCCTAAATGATGGTGAAAATTGAATCTAAAGGGTGGTACAAGATGAATATACACTTCATACATCAAAAGGTGGAGAGACAACTATAAATACATGTATATATGTATAATAATGCTATTTGTACCAAAGATTTTAATGATTTTTTGATGTTCATCATGATAAAAGTGATTAAATCATTGACATGAGCTAGTAACACAATGTCAGCACTATGGTTTCTTTAACAGAAGAAGGAATGACCTAAAGAGAAAGGAAAAATATTATTAAAGTTCTAAACCACTGATTATCTAGCTGTGAAATGAGGCCACTCCTTCACATGTTTATCTTGAGTTTGCCTGTGCACTTTGAAAATGCCTGTGTGAAACTTGCCTAGGAGTGTCTATTATTTCCAGAGCAATTCAAGAGCTAGGTGTTTGGGACAGCATTCTGCAAAGTCACACAAAACCATCAATGACCATGCTAACTACTGGATTTAAACACTTTCTTGGCCCATTCCAGCAGACCTTACCATCCAAGTACCTGCAGCTCTCTCTGATACCAATGCATTCAGAGTGAGGGTTGTCCCCAGTGCATGCTGAAGTCCCAAACACATGTAAGTGCCTACTGGAGGGAAGGTGTCCCAGTTGCCATCAAGATGCTCCTGGAACATGTTTTGGCCCACACACAGTTTCCTCCAGCGTAAAACCTGGACCCCAGGAGGATGGTGAGTGACAAGGACAGAGCCGGGCATGGCCAGCATGTGGAGAGAAGAAAGTCAAATGGAGCAGACTGACTTCATCTAGACTCAGCTAGTAGCACTCAGCATCAAACATGAATTGTATATGGGGGACTCAGATAGAAATTATTGTGCAATTTAATAAACTCCTTCAAGAATTCTAGAAATGCTCCTAAAAGCCCATCAAAATTTTGAAGGTTTATCTCAGGCATTTTCAGCTCCCACTGCCCTTCCTGACATACTGAGAATCTCCCCTGTCTTGAGAGAGGCAAGCACAGGTGCCAGAGACTGCAAATAAGTACAGGTGAGACGCCAGAAGCCTCTGAATCCCCTGTAGGTTGTTAGGCAGGGTTTGGATGGGGCTCAGTATGCTGCCTCTTTTGCACACATGTGTCCTTATGCTGAGTTGTACCTGAGAAGCAAGGCATGCAACAGGTCTGTTACTCTGAGGTGCCTGAGTCCTTGGTTGTTGTCGTTTCTTTTCTCTCCCCTTGCTAGCAGGCTCTGACTTCGGGCACCGGACGCTCCCTGACCCCCCCGGAGAGGCAGTCAGAGGCAGCTCACAGCTGAACGGCATCGAGGAGATAAAGAAGCGAGAGGGGTCTCGGCTTGGGGTTCATAGGTTTATTCAGGGGAAGAACTCCAGAGGCCAAAAGACCTCACACAATGGAGGCACGGGACTTTATAGGCAGGGTAGCCGGGGTCTGAAGCATAATATGAACAAACCAATCGGAAAGGTATGGGGAGGGGCGAGCGTACAGGAGACCAATAAGGTACTGAACAACTTGGAGGCTTCTAAAACAGGACCATACAAGGAAATTCAAAAGGATTACAGCAGGTAGGATGGAGACAAGGGGCTGATAACTTAACACAAGGCTCTACTAGGAACCAAAACCAGGTCACCACACTTGGTTGCCTCTCCCTCCTAGAAATTTGGGCTGCTTGATGCCTGCATTTCATCTTAATATTGTCAGTGCAAACTTGTTATGTGTTTCACCCCTGAGGCTGTGGTTCTGGAGATGTGGTGTGGGTATCTGTGTGTACATGCTGAGAGCCTGGGTGAACACACACCGCGGTTGAGGCCTCCCAGAGGGAGCTGCTGCTATGGCACTGCCGTGTCAGAAAAGCACGAACTGCTCAGAAAGACAGGTACGTTCACCTCCACTTGCCTCCTTGGTTCTGCATTTCAGATGTCCTCACCCTGTGCGAAGGAACATTATAGAGTGAAGTTATCTTTTTAGCCAAAGGTTTTGCAGCCCATTTATAGTTTGTTTGTCAAGCTGCTGGCCGACAGCATCTCAGTGTGAACCAGCAGTGGCCATGGCAGCAACAAGGGCAAACCCCAGCCTGGGGTGCATCAAACACAGCACGACCAGCTGGGCAAAGCGGGTGAGTGTCCTGCTGTGCTCAGGGCTGGGGTGGCCTCACCTGGAGTGCTGTGTCCTGTGCTGGCCCCACAATTTAAGAAGGGTGTTTGGGTCTCTGAATGCATCCAGAGGAGGGTAACAAAGCTGGTGAAAGGGCTGGAAGGAATGTCCTGTGAGGAGTGGCTGAGGACACTGGGCTTGTCTAGTTTGGAGAAAAGGACACTGAGGGGTGACCTCATTTCTTTCTGCAGCTTCCTGAAGAGTGGAAGTGGAGAGGCAGGTGCTGATCTCTTCTCCTTTGTATCCGGTGACAGGACACATGGGAATGGTTCAAAACTGAACCAGGAGAGGTTTAGGTTGGACCTTTAGACCCACTTCTTTGCTGAGGGGTTGGTCAAACACTGGAACAGCCTTCCCAGAGAAGTGGTTGATGACTCAAGCATGTCAGTGTTAAGGACGCATTCGGACAATGCCCTTAATAAACAGGCTTTAACTTTTGCTTAGCCCTGAAGTGGTCAGGCAGTTGGACAAGATGGTTGTTGTAGGCCACTTCCAACTGTAATTTTCTATTCTATTCTATTTTGGGTGCAACAGAAAGTGCTGCATTAGTTAAGAGTTTCTGGGCCACATGCTATATTTTTGTGGAAACAAGTGTTATTCTGGAAGTTAGAGATGTTGTGATACATGTGAATTTTCCTCTCAGTTGCCTTCCAGATACTCTATGCTCATCTAGTTCTTCTATTTGTCCCCATTCTCTTAAATTTTTGTATGTCTAATGTAACAAGATAGAGAAAAGATTCAATAGGACAATCCAGCATCTGGTTTGAAACAATTCTTCTCCAGCAATATATTTTGAATACCATGTTTATTTTATGAACATATTTCTTCACAGTTTTGTTATTGATTTGGCTAATATAAAACCAGTGAAAATAAGGACCAGATGCTTAGCTGGAATAAAATTTACACCAGCTGAAGATCTATCCAGAGTTACAAAAACCTCCTATGGTGAAACACAGCTCAAAGTGTCAAGCCACAAACTGTTATTTCATATCGCTCTGAAACCATGCAGAAAAATAAAGATCTGCATGGGCTCAATGGAGATTTATTAATAAACCTTCACTTACTCAAGATATTTCATAAACCATTTTTTGTATCCTGACAAATCTGAGATGATTTTTAAGTTGCTAAAAAACCCAAAATGGCTTGAGGGTTATAACAAAAGTTTTGCCTTGGTTTTTTTTACAGATAATGGACTAAGATTAATTTTACTGATTCTTATCCATTTCCCTCCACTTTGAGTTTATTCTGCATGCAGTCCAAGAATATATATATATAATCACATATATATGTATATATATGACAAATGCTGCTTATTCCTACTGCACACCTAAGATTAGGTGCACCCAATGTATGAAAAAGTTTTCAAATTAAATAGCTCAATCACTTCTGTATTCTGCAGTCCATTTTTGGCAGCACTACTAGCCTCTGCTTTGCACATGTATTTATTTAATGATGTCTCTGTTCTTAAAATTGCCAATTGTATTGCTGATTTTCTTTCCATGACAATAACACATTTCTTTCAGACTCTTTGTATTATCTTGTTGTCGGGGTTGTTATTTTCTGTGTTGGTGATGGGGTGTCTTCCGTTTTTCCAACAGGCTGCATTCATCAAGATGGAGAGCAGCCAATTATTATAGAGATTTTAAATTTTTACAATTAAGTCCCACTCCTGCAAAGTCTTAGCCATGTTCCTTACTTTAAACATGTGATCTGTCCCACTGAGCCCAGAGGATTAGCATTAAGCACATGTGTATATCTTAGCACTTTTAGAACCCAAATAACATTTGGTTTTTTTATATTTCTGAACCTAAAGGAATTGATCTGGTGATAATTAGACTCTAAGCAGTTAGTTTCAAAGTGCATTGCTGATTAGAAGAGGATTCATCCTGGGGCAAAGTTCTGAGTAGGGACTTAGAAAGTCTGAGTCAAGACTTGGCTCTTTCACAGCCTCATGAAATAGGTTTGAATAAATCATTACATTTCAGATAGACCCAAAGTCATTCATCTTCCTAATTCCCTGGTTTGAAATGTTTGAAAGACTTAGGTGCCTCGATGTTCTTGCACATATATAGATAAAAAATCTTGCTGCTGATTGCAATAAGGCAGGGTGCTACTCCTGTAAACAATGAACTTGCAACGTGTGTCCCTGGTGTTAGTGTGCAGGTACCCATGCCTCAGTATCCGCTGTCTCCAGAATAGGGCTCTCTGGTTGTACATGTAAAGGTTCTTGCCAACATGGTCTTTTTACTGACAGCACTGATTACAGTTTATTCTGGCCAGTAGGCGCTGTGGCCATGCAAATGCATAATAAAAATACAGAAGAATAATGGTAAAATCAGTATTTAGCTATTCTTTTAACATATTCTTGTAAGTATGTGGAAGCTATGCTCTACAGCTGCCTACATTCATATATATTCAGCAGTACTGGGGTAATTATACCATTTGTATTCCAGAGAATTATGGGAGTCTACAGAAAAGTTTCCTGTGTTCTCCTCACATATCTCTTTAGCTGAATATGAGTCAGACCTGCACTGCTTATTAGAATATTATTAGCATAAGTTGTTTTAGTAAAGCAGTAAATAATTCATAAGGAAATCTGCAAAAGCAAATATGTTTGCCACTTCCCCCATTTTCATTGGGCTTGAAAAGAAATGTTCACTTTCTTCAAATATTTGGTTTAAAAATGTGGTAACAGTACATTGTTTTCCACTCCAGATGGCCTGTTCATTTTTTTCTTTTCCCAGTAAAACATCTGAAACTTGGTGCCATGGTGAAAGCAAGGAAAACATATAGAATACTAAGGTTCTTAATCTGCTCTTAAAAGACAGCAGGACACATGAGATAGCATGGATCTCAGCTTGCCAGTACCAGAGGCCAGGTGCAAGGTGTTTAAACAGCTAATTTCCACTGAAGGTTTGTTATATGCCTGCACACAGGTTTAAATAGAAACAGCACAGTGACACCTATGCAGCAGTCACACAAAGCGATGAAAGTCAGGAGCAAATCCCCTCTGCAGTGGGCTCTATAGAAAATAAAGGGAGACACTGTTCACCAGAGCACTTACAGTTTTATCCTGCTTTTTTCAGTTTAATTTCTGTTGGTACTTAACATTCCAAGCAGGCACACAGCTATGGAACAAACACTGTAATGACAATATAGAAGAGGTTTGGACCCTCTAATGGTATCATAGCCCCTTTTATGGAGTTGCAAAAGGTTATAGTATTTCCAAAGAGCGGGAATGCCTCCAGACCACTGAGTTTGACAGCCTAGCATATGCCCAGACCACCTGCAAGCCCCACACAGCGTGTCATCTTTCTGAGAAGAAAGAGGCAAGTGGCACAAGCAAATCTGAAGCAGGCACAGTGTGAGCAGATGGTGTTAATTCCAAAGTCAACTCATGCACCTAAATTTGGTTCCTCTCAGGAGGCACAAGCAGACAAGATGGTAGTGTGAGTTTGAACTGTCATTTCCTAGATCTGGTTTGCACAAACAGGGATGAACCTTTCAGCTGTTGTTTGAAATGTCAAGTTCAACTACACCAGGGTTAAAGCCTGCCATGAGTGAATTCAGGTCAAAGCTAGGAGATGAATTTGTTCCAAATGTACCAATGAAACATCCACTTTCAGATTAACTTTTTATGCACGAAATCCTCACAGACAACAGAAACACCAAGAATTTAGGGGGAGAAAGAAACATGAAGTAAGCATTTTGAAAGCATTTTGAAGTTCATATTGCACCTGAGAGTAAACATTATTAAAGAAAAAATAGCTAATTGGAAAATATTTATTAACCAAAGAGAATATTTCTGTAATTTGAGGAGTTTAAAAGTAGCCAAGGATTTCAGTAGTCAAGGGATGACTCATCTCTGTTTTAGCAGGTGAGAAGGTAAGTCAGTCTTAGGCCAGGTGTCCAAGCTCCCATGATAACGAACAGAGGAAAGAAGTGTCTCCAGAGGCAATCCACTTCACTTCAGACATGACTTTGGACCCATTCCTCCTGATAAAGTTTATGTCTCCTTCTGTTGACTCTGAAGGGGAACCAAATTACTGTCTTGTTTGAGAACTTAGCTTTCACATGGCTAAAAACAAGTCATTTTACCCTCCGTAAAAAATTTATATACTAATTAATAAACTAGGATTTTTTTAAATACAGTTTTTTTTTCAGGTATGTTCTCAACTGAAGTCTGATGTGTGTCTGATCCAAACTTCATGACATGAAATCTTTACAGCTTCTCTTCTGTTGTAAGTTTGTACAGCACACTTCAAGACACCAAGCATACTGCTATCAGACAAATAAAAAGAATAATAAAACTCAATCATGCTTGTATATATAGAAGGCCAATCAATGTAAACACAGGGTCTCTCTAAACAGAAGAAAAGCGGAAGCCAGATGGCATGAAATCATTGATAGCTGTTTCATAAACTTTTCCTGCAATCAAATCTAATTGAAATAACACTAGATTGTAGGCTTGAGCAGGTGGGCAGCATACACAGCTGTTTCTGCTAGATGATTTCCAAATACATACATAAAACATTTCACAGGGACTGACATACGGCAAAAAAGGGTTACCCCAGATGGAATGCTCTCTTTCAGGCTTTATTTCACTGACAGATTTCTGAAGCCTGCCTCTTTAAAAATATGGGCAGAAGTGTTTTCCTGGAATAGTTGAACCAATTACAGCCATATACAATGCTGTTGGGAGCCATGGCCTGGTGATGAAGTGTCTTCAATGCCAATTTGTATTTAAAGGAAAGGAAGAGCAGAGGGGGACCTCCTAGTGTCCAGTTTATTGCTTTGCAGTGAGGTAGAGTAAATGTAACTAAATCACCCTTGACAGATATTTCTGTTTCATAGAAATTTGCCAAGAAACTATTTCATCGGTTTTCTTGGTAGTTTATTCCATTTTTCCATGCTCTTATAGCTAGATCTTTTCCTAACATCTAATCTTTTTAACACAATTAAGCTAATGGCCATACATGGTAAAGGAGAGGAAACAGTTAATGTCTTTTTCTGTTTTAATCTTCTATATATTGGTGTATTTCCAATGTCCTCTCTCCTCTTTCTGTCCTTTTCTGTAGACAAATATTCCATGGTAGAATTCCTGAAGACTCAAAAATGAGCCAGAAGAACCAGGTAAGTCTTCCTAGAGAGGTCCAGCACCTGAAATAGGCCTGGCACTTTGGACTGAATTTTACTTTGAACTTTTGTTTGCATTGGAAACTGAGACTCAAAACAAAATACTGAGAAAAGAAGGAAAATGGGAAAGAGCACCTTATATGGATTGTAGGAGAACAAGAACGGGCTGTAGGCAGTCTTGACCTGGATGGGTTACAGCTGTTCTGAACCAGGTGTTTCTGCTAAAGACCAGAGACCGGCTGCCCCTCAGAGAGGTAGCTTATAAGAGAGAAAAGAAGGTTACAGAAGATGACTACGAAGAAAGGACTACCAAGCAAGCAAGCAGGACTGAAGCAGCTTAAGGTGATAGCAGCCTCCATTGTAGTTCTGGAAGAAGAGTCAGATTTTTTGTGGGTTTTTTTGTTTATCAGCAAATGGTGACCCTGACGTGATAAACGTTGCAATGTGATAAATGTTGTGATAATGAAGAAGACCGAGCCCTTTAGACTCTAAAGAAAGTTCTCTGGAGTGAAAAGGCAAGAAGCCCTGATCGGAGAAAAGGCAAGAGGCCCTCGATGGAGCCTGCCGTGGCAGGACTGCGGCGGGGGGGAGTCGGAGGACGGCTCCANTGGAGTCTGGGGGCAGAAGAAAGGTCCTGGGAGAAGAGCGACCGGAGGCTGGAAGATGGGGGGCCCTGGTTGGAGTCTGCCGTGGCGGGACTGCGGCGGGGGGGAGTTAGAGGATGGCTCCATTGGAGTTCAGGGGCAGAAGANTTGTTTATCAGCAAATGGTGACCCTGACGTGATAAACGTTGCAATGTGATAAATGTTGTGATAATGAAGAAGACCGAGCCCTTTAGACTCTAAAGAAAGTTCTCTGGAGTGAAAAGGCAAGAAGCCCTGATCGGAGAAAAGGCAAGAGGCCCTCGATGGAGCCTGCNAAGATTCTAGTATGTGTTGTATAGATCTAAAGTAAAAAGGGGGAATTTGTAAGAGAACATTGTGTAGAATATTGTGTAAAAATATTTTGATGATATATGCTGTATAGATTTATAGATTTAAGATTCTAATATGTGTTGTACAGATCTAAAGCACAAAAAACCCTGGGAATTGTAGAAGACCATTGTGTATAGATTTAAGATTCTAGTATGTGTTGTTCTAGTGCTGTATAGACTTAAGATTCTAGTATGTGTTGTATAGATCTAAAGCGAAAAGGGGGAAATGTAGGAGAACAAGAATGGGCTGTAGGCAGTCTTGACCTGGATCGGTTACAGCTGTTCTGAACCAGGTGTTTCTACTAAAGACCAGAGACCAGCTGCCCCTCAGAGACTGGCACAGGCTGCCCAGAGATGCTGTGGATGCTTCATTCCTGGAAGCATTCAAGGACAGGCTGAATGGAGCTTTCAGCAAACTGGTCTAGTGAATGGTGTCCCTTGCCCATGGCAGGGGGTTTGGAACTAAATGGTCTTTAAGATCCCTTCCAACCCAAAACATTCTATGATTCTAAGAATAGATTTACATGCAAACAATGCTATTTAGTCATATGATCTCTTGGACTGCAGGAGTCTTTCTGGATACTTCTTTGAAAGTGTTAGTTCTGAGGTTAATGGCAAACTGCATTCCTTCCCTGTCCCCAGTATATTAGAAATCCAACATATATTGATAGTATATTAGTGAGTCCAGGAGTAGAGGAGGGAGAGAAAACATGATACCACTACAAAAAATCCTAGTCAGAAAGACCTGACCTGCAGGGGTGTCCTAGGGAAGTGCCACCCTGTGGTCATCTTCCCTAGGGATTTGGCCGTGCCTGTCAGAGACTGGGCATGGTGCAACACAGCCCCTTGCTCCTTCTCATGCAGTTACAATGTTTAGTTTCTTCAGAAATCAGGTACTGTTCTAAAGGGAAAACCCCCAGTCCTCAGAGAGAGACAGAGCAGGAAGAAATAATCAGTAGCCCCAAGTAGTGGGAGCAACTGTTTGCAAAACGCAGTGAGAGTCAGGCCCTGGGGTGCTATGACTCTGCAAGAAATAAATGAGTGTGAAGCAAATGCTTTCAAAAGAACCCATCTCAGCTCTGCAGCAGAGAAAACTGCAACATACAGGAAGAATCAGTGACAAAAGATCCAAAAGAGGCAGTTGATTCGCTGCAGGGGAGGAAACAAAGTGTTTACAACAATGCAGAACAGTAAATCATCAAAGTGTTCTGAAAATGTTTCAAATGTAATGTTCATTCCTACATTTTTATGTAAGGCACAGTAAAGAGGAAAAAGATGCAGCCCTTGCCGTTAAGGCCATTTGGACTTGAGCAGGTGTAGCATGCCAAGTAAGAATAATAGCAAAACAACAAAGAGGGAAAAAGGAAGGACTGCAGGAGGAATGGGAGCACAAGGATCATATGTAAGTTTATATAATTGCTTTGGATTACTGGGGAAAATCATCAGCTTGTTTACTGACTTTTTCTCTATCTCTTTACTTGCCTTAAACTGAAGTAGTTATTTCAGGCTGCTGAAGGGGTCTATTTTGAGTGCAGGCTCATGAAGGTTGATTATGGGAAGGGGTTTGTGGAAGGCAAATGAGTGAAGACAAAAGGAGAGATGAAGATAAGGAACAATAGATGCAGAAACAGAGGGGACCTGGTGCAGATCCTAGCACTGCTTTCAATAATAGCTGGTGCTCATATAGAGCTTTTCAAGCATAGATTTTGAAGTGTTTTAAATTGAAGTCTGAATCATCTTATTATAACAGGACAAATTATGTGTTCAAGGTTACCCAGCAGAAAAGAAAATGCACTGTGGCCAGGCAGAGGATTCACAGCCCCTGAATGCTAGTACTGTGCTGCCCACAAGCCATGCTGCTCCTCCATCAGCTTGGACTTTCTCCTGCAATGCATAGGTGATGTATTAGAAATTAATTTATCTGCTTTCTCTCTAAATTACGTGCTGAAATACCATGTCAACCCATTTGTGAGGAGAACTGACCTTGGTGGGAACAAGTACACAATGCAGGGATTTACTGGGGGATTAAAGAGGTTTTAAACTCTCTACTCCTACTTATTACAAGTACCCAATGTAAAATGGTACCCAGACATGTAACACAGTCACAGCTAGACTGGAGACATATCAAGACAAACATATGTGTTCAGGGCCACAGACAGGCCCCCCTCAAGGCCAGATACAGTGTGTTTAAATAATGGTTTGCAATATGCCATAAGCAGACAGGTGATGTCTGAAGTCCAGACATTGACTGGCGTGCTTGGATGTAAGAGAGGTCAGAAAATGCCATGCTCGTGGATCCTCTGAAAAGTGCTCGCTCAGTGTTATGGATATGCCAGCATGTCGATACACATATGACCTTTTTTTGGCATTTGAAATGCGTAAATTCTGCTGACTCCCAAATCACACAGAAAGTCTTTTGACCTAGAACTGTTCATAGAATTACAGAATGATAGAATGCCTCAAGTTGGAAGGGACCTGTAACTCCTGTTGTTTGAATTATTCCAAGTTTTAATGTTCTAATCACATGTTAGTTTATACAATGAGCAGATGTGGTGGTGCATCTCCCCCGCCCCTGCTCCCTCAGGCTGCACTGTGAGCTGAGAAATGCTCATTAGGCCTCAGCCTTGACGAACAGCACCTGGGCTAAGCTGTTCTTGAGCTTATCAGAAACACTGTCTGCTTCCATGAACTTAGGCTAACAAGCTCCTGTTTTTAATGAACAGCCTTGGAAACTTACATTTCTCGCCATGGAAGTATGGAAGTAACATTTTTGTTACTGAACTTTCAAAGAAAGTTAATGACCCAAATTGCGGCCAGGATGAAAAATTATCATGACTAAAGCCAACCCTCTTGTGACCCTGCAAACAACGGTCCTATGTGAGACCCTTTGAGCTTTCCTGGACCACAGTGGGAGGTGACCAGCAATCTGCCTCTGAGCGGGACATCTCTCAGAGCCAGTGAACTCTCAGGTTTGGTATACTTGGAGAATCACTGCCAAACAAGGATGGTAGATCCCAGACTGATATGCCTCACTCTTCGACGCTCGACCCTAGGGTCATTTAAAAGATGCAGAGGCATCTGACATGAGTACTTCACTGAATTCAAGGGGAATTATTCACAGGTGTAGCTTGTACACACTCTTTAGGTCTGTGTGCCTGCAAGTGTGAATATGCCCTAGCAAATGGAATGTTGCTTTCCTGGATTCTTAAGTACTTTACATTTGTAAGTGAG
Source organism: Edolisoma coerulescens (assembly GCA_013397115.1). NCBI lineage: Eukaryota > Metazoa > Chordata > Aves > Passeriformes > Campephagidae > Edolisoma > Edolisoma coerulescens. Next base: position 2,548,120 of record VWZW01003059.1, on the reverse strand, counting down.
TTACTGTTGTGCTGTAGTAAAATCTACATGAAGCTTTTATTAAATTGTTTAACTTGAGCTATCAATTAAGTGCTGTTAAGTTCAAATGCTTTTTTTATTAAATTGTTTAACTTGAGCTATCAATTAAGTGCTGTTAAGTTCAAATGCTTTTTTTATTAAATTGTTTAACTTGAGCTATCAATTAAGTGCTGTTAAGTTCAAATGCTTTTTTTATTAAATTGTTTAACTTGAGCTATCAATTAAGTGCTGTTAAGTTCAAATGCTTTTTTTATTAAATTGTTTAACTTGAGCTATCAATTAAGTGCTGTTAAGTTCAAATGCTTTTTTTATTAAATTGTTTAACTTGAGCTATCAATTAAGTGCTGTTAAGTTCAAATGCTTTTTTTATTAAATTGTTTAACTTGAGCTATCAATTAAGTGCTGTTAAGTTCAAATGCTTTTTTTATTAAATTGTTTAACTTGAGCTATCAATTAAGTGCTGTTAAGTTCAAATGCTTTTTTTATTAAATTGTTTAACTTGAGCTATCAATTAAGTGCTGTTAAGTTCAAATGCTTTTTTTATTAAATTGTTTAACTTGAGCTATCAATTAAGTGCTGTTAAGTTCAAATGCTTTTAAACCTTTAGGCTCAAACTGTTGGTCAAGTCTGGGGCTCAGTTTAGCCTTGTGACTCAACAGGAGGTTCTTCCTTATTCCTTTTTATCCTTACACTTTCCTACCGTTACCCTTTCCCCCCATGCCCCCAGCCTCCATGTAGGTAATTTTTGGGTTGATTTTGGTTTTAGATACGTTGATTTTAGATGTTAGCTGGCTTTTTCTCTGTGTGCTTTAACCATCTAGTGAGTAGTAGAGTGAACCTTGCCAATGAACTTTGTTGTGCTTTCTCTTTTTTATTAAACCTGCTTTTGCTGATGACTCTTTAAGTGACCTTAAAACACTCATTTGCAACAGCAGAGAAAGTTTAATTGCACAGAGTACACAGTAGTGTTCTTTTCTTTTTTAAAATACAATTATCACAGGTCTAGTTCAAGAAATCTTTTCAAATGACAAAAAATCTTTGATGATAGCACTTAATTGTCATCACAAGCAGATGTTATCTATTCAACCAACCATTTAATATTGCTTGTCTTTTACTTGCCCTTCCAAGTAATACATTCATATTATATTTTAAAATGTCACATTTTCAAAGATTAAATGATGTCTTTATGTGACTGGACCATGCACATTTATGGTAACAGTATTACTGTAACTCATTGCCATACTACCATGGAATTTCTGCTTGCCTGTTTCATTGCACACCCCACTCAAGAGCTGTGCTGCAGATGTAGTCACACATTCACGTGCAATTGCTTTGTCTCAGCACTGTCTGGATTTCCATACCTTAGAAGATGTTCCCATTTGTTTTTAGAGTGAAGTCTTGCCTATATCACATCTACCAACTCAAAATTGCCTCAGCGTCATTCACATGAATAGATCCACAACTAGTAGCAAGGTACTCCAGTACACTGGTTACTCAAGGTACACTGCTTATTAAAAAAACCAAATAATTAACAGTGTAAAGGTCACAGTAATAATTTTAATGTTTATATCTTTTTTACTGTTGATGCTAGTCTTATCATGGAGCAGTTTAGAGGAGATATTTTTATAAATGTAAAATTTCAATGGCTTGAAAGATTCTGGATTACATTTGCTTTGACCTCCTGAAGTAGTGGTAGGAATTTTCTCTGCTGAGCTAATTATCACTTGAAATTGTTTTGAGCAACTGTAGATCATCATCATCATGTTTCACTGCTAATCAGAAAGCATCTGCAGCACCAAATAGCAGACATGAAATGCACAAACTGTAGCACATCTATTTAATGGAGCAACAATTATTTTATTCTTTGTGCTTATCGAAAGGTAACTCTAACGTTGGCTAATGAATTCCACCACAGCTGTGCGTGATCTTATAATTACATGGTTCAGGCTCCACATTAGCTAATCCAATGGTTTCTTCAGCTCAATTTTACAATGATTCAGACCCTAACTCACTGAAGTATTTGCCTACAATCAAGTTTACTCAGTGGCCAGTGGAACCAACTTCACTGGCTTAAATGGATGGCTGAACACATACAGGTTCTTCACATACTTACTTTTAGGCAGGCTCTGGCACTAGTTTGATGAATAAAGATCATACTGTGGAACCAGCTGCTGTATTTGGAATTAACATATTGATTGCTGCTAGAAATAACTATTTAACATATAGTGTCAGTAGCATAAGACTCTGTTTCAACACATTCATTATATAATCCAAAAGTAAAGAAATCCAATGAATAAACTCCCTAGAGCTAGTAGTCAATAAAATATCCCTTATATACATATTTCTAATCAATAACCATTTTTTCTTTAAAATCTATGGATTATCATATTCTTCTAGTGTCTTGTTTTAATGTTTTGTTTCCAGCAAAAGATCTCTCCCTGCAAGAAAACACAGGAATAATGTGTATTCATGCATCAGCCATTTAGCTGTTAGCAAACACAGATAATGGCCATTGGGAATGTAAAAGCTAGACTACTTGGCTGCTCTGACAAATGAAATCCAAGAGTAATGAGTCACACTAGATGTGATCCTTTAAAAAGAAACATTGGCAAACTCTCAGATTTTAAAATAACTTTGCTGAGATCAAGTGGAGCTGTCTTCAGCCATGATGAAAAAGCTAAAAATGAGTATCTGACTGTGCAGATAATTCCAGCAGCCTGGCAGCATTCATTTGTGCAGCAGCCCAGTCCGATAAGATGCTCGCACTGATGTTAATGCGAACTGGACGGTGTGGATGCATATTGCATAATCACTGCCTACATGGCACGTTCATTCATACACTGCTGTCTGTGGTTATCAGCCTGGAGGGATGATAATGTACATGCCTGTGAGCCAGCCTCAGCTCTGGGGGATTTTGTTTTACTCTGCATTGGTAGGCAGACTGCAGAGTGCTTGCTTTCCTGAGCAAGGAAGGCCAAGCACATCTTCCCCAGCAATTTCAGCAAATTTAGTCAAAGGGAAGAGTGCAAATGTGTCACCTACCACTAACGGCTGAAGGTGGATCCTCTTCAGAATACATAAAATACACAAGTCTTACGCTGGATTTGCAAGATGGACATTAACTCAAAAATTGCCTATGTGCTTTGGCTTTTTGTGGTAACGTGCTGTTTGCATCCCTTAGTCAGAAGTAAAAGGCAAGATTTTCATTGAACTTTGCCTGTTTGCTCCACCTGAATGTGAACTAAACCCATCCACTGCTCTAAAATGTTTGAAAACAAACTTATGTCTGGTATTTTGTGCTGAAGGAAAAGCTTTTTATCACTTCTCTGCAACTCATTATGGCCCACATCTAGTTTGTGATTCAGGTATACCTACAAAAAATATTAGAATAACATAATATCTCTCATCTGTCTGAAAAAATAGTGCATGCAGAAGTTCAATGCCTGCTTAACTTCCTAGTTCAGCAAGAAAACCTCAAACAAAGTTCAGGGCTATAGAAAAAAAAGTCTACCTGTCAGCACATACCTTTTAGGCTTTGAGGAACCACACATTAATCAGAAGAAGCAAGGCAATGAGCAGAAACAAACAAGGTGAAAAATCCCAGACACACTCCAGTTTTGTCAAAGTGGATTTCTTACAGAGGTCTCTTCAGGCAGACTTCTTTTGACTCCTAATTAAATGATCCTTGCTGGATGAAATCAAAGCTTGCACTTCACTGCTCTGCTTTGGCAGTGTACAATGCAAACTACTAACACAGCTGACTGAAATAATTTTATTAGGCAGCAGAGAATTTTTTAAATGCTTAAATTAGAATCACAGCTATTCATACTTTTTCAGCATTAAATGATTTTGTGTCTGTGTGTGACTATCAGGAAATAAATTGTAGGCATACAGTAGCATTGGGCAGTGTTCTGTAGAATATTGGTATTTTACAGATACGTCAGACTACAGAAATGGATTTGGGAATTACAGAAATGAATGATGTATAAAATGCAAAGCAGAAATGTCACTGATCACTGATACAACTATTATATTCAGAAGGAGGCAAAAATTCAGTTTGACTCTCAGGCAAGTTTGCAATACTTCCATTTTATCTAGGCTACTTGTGCTTTCCCAGCAGAAAATTCACATTAAATAACATTCAGCAGAGAAGAAGAGACTATGCAATCGTGGAGTCTCTGTAAAGGTTTTGTCACTGGGAGATTGGGTTGCCTGAGTTATTCATTACTTGGCATATAGCAGATATTTCAAAGAGAAGTAAAAGAAGGCATAAGCAGTATTCTTAAAATATCCTTGCATTGTTTCTTTGTATATATTTGTCTTGATTCTTTTTTTAATATGAGACCAAGTGAACCAATTACAAGGGAAGAAAAATTCATAACCAGTACATTAACCTCTGCATGTTTTCTGTAAGGGATCTGATTTAACCCTGCTGAAATCAATAGCAGCTTCTCCTTTGATTGCATAGATAAATATATTTTTAGTTTTCATCCTAATTTACTGAAAATGTTTTTCAAATGTAATGGTTTAGGATGTTACACAACTAGAAAGAATTCTCTGCATGCTTTTGCGAAGCCAGGGATGACCCCTGGCATGAGCAGAGAGATAACAGCATGATTACCAGCTGTCAGAGTGAGCATTTTAATGGCAGATTGGGAACGAAGGAGTATCGTGTATCCCTCTACTTGAGATTCCTGCTGCTACCTGTTGTCTTCAGGAGAGAAGAAGGGACAGAGGATATATTTCCATAATGAGAGTTCTCTTCTCTGTAGGGTCCTTGCCAGATGCAGATATGTTTTGGTAACTGTTTGAACTTGTTGGCATGAGAGAAATATCCCTGTGGGAGCAGGAAACTGATGGCAGAGTAGAGGTGAAATGGCCAAAAGGAAAAAATTATCAGAATTACATGCAATTTTTCATATGGTTTTATAATTTATCAGGAAAAAAAATTGGATAACATGATGTCAGGCACATGTAAAGTGAGATAGCTCTTTTCTTTTGGTTGACAGTTTGTTAGAAATAGTGATTAATCATTCTGTCTTAAGCACAGAAAAACTAAAAGTCAAGTGTAGGACCATCTCAGCCAAAGGAATACACACATTTTCAAAAATGAAGATAAATTTGGAATTACACGAAATAAAACCAAAAAATAACTGAAAGAGTTATACAGGCATTTCTCCAATCTGAGACTGGATAAATTATTCTTATGCCATTTTTGATAGACAGTTGTCCAAAAATCTTTTAGGGATTCCTCAGGTGGGGTTTACAGTGCTTTCCCAGACTCTCCGATCCAAAATTTCATTTTTCTTCTTTCTGGAAAAATCTTCCTTATGTTCAACTTGTATTTGCCTTGACATGATTCAAGATAATTTGTTCTTATTCAACAGGCAGACCAAGGGAAGAGTTCATTCCCCTCCTCATCTAAGCTTTCTGTTATTTAAACTTCCAGTCTTTGGACCAAAAATATCCAACACCTTCATTTTCCCCCAAATGTCCCCTCTTAATCTTCATTATTCTCACTGCTCTCCTTTGGTCTCTCTCCAGCTAATCTACATCTTTCTCGTTCTCCATCAACCAGGCTGGCTACAGAACACATACTGAAGACATAACCTCACTCAGAAATCTTACTGTTATACCACAAGAGACACTTAATAAGTAAACACACATGTATCTGTCTCTCTTTTGCAGCCAATGGTATTTCTGCTGGTGACTCCTTTTTAAACCTGAGTTCCTTTTTGCACATTTGCTGCATTACCCTCCAGCTTATGTCTGGTTTACTATCTGTGCAAAAAGGCAGAGCATTGCACTTTTTTAACTTATTGAATTACATTCTATTTTTCCAGGCTATTTGTCCAATTTATCAACACTGTTGCAGTTCTAATCCTGTTTTGTCATACATGTATTGTCCAGCTGGTGCTCTCTGTGAACTTAATAAATGTGCTCTCCATCCTGTCTTGAAAATCCCAAGTGCAAGCACTGCATACCATTCAGGATAATTCCTGTAAACACCTACTCAAACCATCCCTCTAATTTGATCAGGAATTAGTGACACCTACTCTTTTAATACACATCTCTCCAATGAGTAATGCACTCACCTAACTATTTTTTTAATCTAGTCCATGTTTCCCTAGCTTGCATGTAAGGATTCAGAGGTATACAGAAGTCAAGATATATGGCATCTACCAATTTTCTTCCTATCCAGAAGGCTTGTTATGCTGACATTATACCATAATTCCTTTAATTTTCAAAGTTCGTGTTTCATAGCAGAAAATCTACGTGACTAAAATTAAGTTCTGGCATAACCTGTAGAATGGCAATCCAGAAGAATTAGGTAGCATAGCAAGGTTCTCTGTTACCTAAGTCCACTATGCACTCCACTGTAAACATACTTTTAGAATATTTGCAGCACTGGAATATATTGTCTCATCAACAAACACGCTTTTTCTTCTCAAACCAGAGGATGTGCCTTTTTAGCAGCCTTCAGGATGAAAAACGGTTAAATGATCACACATTGCTCTGGAAGACTCCTAGAAGACCATCACCTAAATGAAGTGATGAATCAACTGCTAGTTTAAAAAAATACATCCCTGATACAGTTAGTTTTATAAAAGGGGCACTAGGTGCCAAAATAAAGGTATGAAAGATTCCCTGGAAAAATACTCTCTTTATGGTGCTAGCTTCAACACAGTTCAGTGTCCACAACAATTAAGGTTTCTCTGAATATTAGGTACAGGACAGTAAGGGAAGTGAAGTATTCTTGCTCCCCACCAACATGTTGAAACTTCATATAAATAGGCAAGCTAAGGGAGTATAGGTATTGTTGAACTGTATCAGTTTCCAAATGAATAAGCAAAACTCAACAGCTGGGTGCAAGCTCACAAAAGGAAGCTATAGTGGCAAGAAAAGAATGGTGTTTTACAGTTTAGAACTTCATTCAGATGGCTGAAACGCTATGTCAGTTTAGCAGTTCTATTCAAAGCTTCTCTTGACCTCTTGAAAAATGGACAGAAATTCCAATGAGTAGATATTTTGATTAATTTATTTTTACATGCATTTTTCCAGCTTGGTAAAAACAACAGGAAGAAGAACAGCAATACTTCTGATACCCACCTTAGTAGCTGGTGGTGATGATGAAATAAAAATATTATTTAAACCATTTTAGAACCTTAAGAAGTTTGACTTCAGTGTGAGGTCCAAGACTGAGAAGGTTAAACAGGAGGCTTTGCACAAGTCTCATTTCTATTGTAACAGCAGGAAATGCCACCATCCCACTCAGTGATGCAAAACTGGAACAAGGTGAATGGTATTTCTTCCCTTACAAGCAATGGATTCACACAGGTAAACCAAACAAATCTCTTGGGAGAGGACTGAGAGAGCAAACAGACAATGAGCTGGGGAAAGGTAAACCAACACGCTTTGGTACATGGAAGGATGAGTAAAGCAAGTGAGTTACAGTGCAAAACCAACACCCCACTGAAATGTCACAGTCAAATATTCAGCATTTATTTATTTATTTACTTTTGTTTGACAGGCAAAGATCTTACTTTTCCAAAGAAAATGTCAGGAATGCTAGCGATGCAGAAAAGACCCACCACTTTCTGATGAGACTAATCGTAATTATTTGCCTACATACCACATAACTGGTAGAAAGGAAATGGGGCCCCTCCTTCTCATCTGAGTTATTTTAGATAAGTCACCACACACCTCTACAAATAATGATGGTGGAGTAGAAGAGTAAACACCGGTTTCAAGGGTGTTCATGTGCCACCATCAGTGTTATTCTACCTTTTGTTGGTAGTAAAGACATCCTTGGTTTTTCTTGATGTTACTTAATGGGAGAGAATACGTGGAAGCCATCAATTGGTCTGTCATTGCTAGTTATTGTCCCGCTAGCATGGCATCTCAGAATAGACATATTTAATATCCTCTCTTTTTTTTCCACCCAGGGTAGTTGTGCTATAGCTGTAAACAACTTTTCGTATATCAGTGGTTGACTCCTGTGGGAATACTGAGATTTTAGCATTCAGTGTGCCAAGCCAAGAAGTGAATTTATGCTTGTGGATTTATACTGTGCAGACTCAAGGAAGTGAGACATTACTCTTAGTTTGGGCCAGTAATATTAGACTATTATTCAAAAAGGCAAAAACATATGTCTAAGCTGGTGTATCATGACAAATTAGAAGGCAAGGAATATATTTGGGAGTGCATGTTATTTTCACTTCTAGCCAGTTTCAGAGCCTTTGTACTTTACTCTAAGAATCACAATCAAACTTTACTCTTTTTGATTCTTTCCAAAATGATTCCTCTCTGCAGAAATACAAGATACATTTTTCAGTTTTGTTTTGGGCTGCCAATTTCCTTTCACTCTTGACAACAACAAATCTCTAAAACAATTCTCCTACACTCACCGTTTTGCTGACCAGCCCTTGAGGAATACAGAAGAAGAATCAAGAATACAAAGTGGTTTGGCAACACAGCAGCAGCTGTGGATCCATTTGCTTCTGAGCATGTTTAACAATGTGCTCCCTGTAGGGGTTACAAGAGGCCCTGCAACACCAGGACAGTATCTCTAGACCTAATACTCAATTTACACAGAGCATCCAGTCTTAATGGACCTTGAAAAACAGTTATCACAGAAATAGAGACTATGGCTACAGTATCCCTGTGGAAGAACAAAAGGAACAAGAATTCCAGCTATGACCTGGAGAATCCTACTAAGAGGAAAAAGTGAAAAATAATTAAGTCCTCTTGTGCCTGGAGTTCCTTTTCATTCACATTTCGAGCGTTATTTATGGCTCCATTCTCTCAAATTCTATATTTGTCTGCACTGTTTGCAATCTTGCTTAAGGTTGTATCAAAAGAAATGCACAATGGTTAGTGTCAATGCCCCTTGTCGGCAACATATTCAGGTTTCCTTAGGATTAAGTTATCCCAGAAACTTTAGTTGGCATTACTTCAGGCAAAGTTTAAAGATATCTGCCAGTGCATTAGAAAATGTTCTAACACAGATCTAAATGACATTGCCAGAAATGTTGTTGAAAGCAGAAAATTAAAGATTATGTTCTGGGATATATCTTACTTGTCAAAGATGGAGAACATCTGAAGTGACAATTTTTATTTTGAGGAAAAAGGACCATGGGCTTTTTGGTTAAACATTTAGCAGGACTTGCCATCTCATCCTGCAGCCTGCTAAGAGCTCAGGATAGTGTAGTTCAAGGGCCAATGCCTGGACTTACTTTAGATCTTCTCACAGACACGATAGGAAACGTGATTTACTGAGAAAAAACTCCCATGGAGAGGGTGAAAAAGAAGGTGCATCGTAGCACCTGGTCTAGCAGCTGTTGGGTATTGCAGAAAACTCCGCTAACTTGTACAGGCAAAAGTAATACAAGACCCCAAGTAAAATTCAACAGTTATAAAAATCCATTTAAGTTCCTTTTTGTTGGGTAACCAAGGAGGCAAACAAGGATTCATGTTGGATATCTCTTCTAAAAATCACCAATATAGATAAATATTAATAAGTGAAACTTCAAAGACTAGTAGAGTTAGGAGAAACATATTTTCCTGACATCTGTTGATTCCCACATTAAAGACATTTTTAAAGATCTGAAAGGTTTTCATAGTGCCTTTTACAAGAAACAAGACAAACATTGTTACAAAACCTCAGTTTAAATCCTCTGCTTCTCAGGTAACTTCAGATTGCTCATGAATGTAAATTGCAAAGATCTGCAACAAAGATACCATTACCCACTTCTGTAAATTCTGTTTCATGATGCGTCAGTGGCCTCAGAATTTTTTAAGTGCCAAAGAAATAGTTTAAAGAACGGTTGCTCTTGTCATTTTATATTAAATATCTGCAACAGATTTAGCAGCTGAAAATCATGGGATTATCCAGCTTTATGAACCCTGCTGAGTAAGCTGAATTACAAGAAAGCTTTGTTTCTGATGGAAAAGGTGTCACCATGGCCCAGCAAATCAAACATATCAGGATTTATGTTCCTTCCTCTGAGTTATAATGGTCACTTGCAGCACTACATAAACAGCAAGGAAAATACTCTTTTGGCAGATGCCCTAACCTGCATGAGTGGAAGCCTACATAAAAGCTTCAGAGAAAGGCCTGATTAAAGCTGATCACATAGAAATTTTCCCCTGGAGACTGTTGGTGTCAGCAGTTTTGGATAATCTCTGTCATATTGGTGGCATTTGTATTGTACTAGTGATTTACATAGTTCAGTACAACATTAAAAATGCTAGCACAATGTGAGTGGTTAGTGTTTTACACCTGGTAACTCCATCCCACGACAGACTTTTAAAAACCACTAATAAAAACTGTTAATATTAAAAAAATTATCCAGAAAAATAAAGAAGGGTTAAAAGTACTGGAAGTTTTTAAAAAAGCACCAAAACCTGAAGTCTCAGATATATTTAGAAAAAACAAAGTAAACTTTTTCTATAGTTGAGTAGTACACACGAACACAGTCTTTTGCCAGTTGTCTGCTGATTTCTTTCAGTCTTCCTAAAGCTTATAGAAGTGTATGCAATGTGACCTGAGTTATGGAATGGAATATACACTTGTTAAATTTGCAGCTGACATGAAGCTAGGAAGGACCATGAATAAATTGGAGGGTAGGATTCAAATCCAAAAATCATCTTGACAGGTTGGAAAAATGGGCCGAAAAAACAAAATGAAATTCAATAGAGACAAATGTAACAAATGCAACAAACAACCCCATCAGGAGCTCTGCATCCAGCTCTGGGGCCCCCGCATAAGAAGGACACAGAATAGAGCACATGGACGTGGTCCAGAGGAGGGCCATGGAGCTGATCAGAGGGATGGAGCACCTCTCCTCTGAAGACCAGATGAGACAGTTGGGGCTGTCCAGCCTGGAGAACAGAAGGCTCTGGAGAAACCTAACAGCAGCCTTCCAGTACGTGAAGGGAGCCTGCAAGAAAACCAGAAAGGAATTTTTGGAGTCATGTAGTGATAGGACAAGGGAGAATGACTCTAAACTGAAAGAGATTTAGAGTAGATGTTGGGAAGAGGTTACTTGGAAGGTGATAAGGCATGGAAACAGATTACCCAGGGAAGCTGTGGATGCCCCATCCCTGGAAGCATTCAAGGCCAGGTTTGATGGGGCCCTGAGCAACCCTGGGAAGGGAAGATGTTCCTGCCCATGGTGGGGAGGTTGGAACTAGATGACCTTTAAGATCCCTTCCAACCCAAACCATTCTATAATTCTATGATTCCATGAACTCTCAGGCAGACTCTCAGATAGAAATTACTGGCTGCAGGAATTGAAGATAAGGAACAACTAACGAGGCAGCAGTCCTGTAGCCAAACAGACACTTTCATTGTGAACTGCATGTGATGATCAGGTCTCCCTCAGGCATGCCTCAGGTTTGGTTTCAGGCAATAACTTTTTAGAAAGTTGGACCAGACAGAGAAGTATTGCAGAGACTCAATAACAATCAGAAGTCAAGGAAATGTGACCCTGAGATCAAAGGGGGTGTAAAGAAGAGTAGGCGGAGGAGAATGATAACAGTTTTCAAGTGTGTGAAAGGTTGTTATGAAAGATGAGGAGGAATGTCTGGTCCTCATGGACACAAAGCACAGAAAGAGAAGCAACAGTTTTAAATTACAAAAAACTTGTGAGTCAGACTTTTTGAAAAGTACTGAAAAATTTAGGAGTAGAAAATCACGGAAAAGGTTTTACAGGTGGAAACCAGGTGATCTCTAATATTAGAGGTCTTTAAGGACATCATACTGCTGAGAAACAGCCTGTCCTAACAGATATCTCTCAGGAATGACTAATCTGAAGAAATGGACCAAATGTCCTCTTGATGTCCTTCACAGTCATATCCTTTCATGGGCCTTAGAGTTACAAGAGACAATACAACTATTGAGTGGGTAACAAGGCATTACTTTAAGGAAAGGGCAGTGTGTCTTGGCATTCATGAAGGTAAATATTTATCAGTGTCTTCTGAATGATGCACAGTGATTTAGAAGTACATAATGCCAGAATTCCTGGTATCTTTTCATTGCTGGCTATGCAGTCATTCCCTCTGTGAAAACAACCCAGTTGCTTAACCTTTTGGTATAAATCTATCTGTTAAACAGCTATAACTCAGTGCTATCATGAGGCTAGGAGTTAGTGAATGCTTACGCTGCATCCAGAAAATTTGGGATGAAAGGGATATAAAACTGAAAGTAATGATCCCTCATTTATTACTGCCACGGTTCAATAAATGCTAGTTGGTTCCAGTTTTCTTAGGAAGCACAGGTTCCTTTCCAGTAAGAATCTGAGTTTTGGAGGAACTTCCAAACCAAATCGAGCTCTTTTTGAACTTTAGATAACAAAATGCCAGCACCATCATAATTTCCAGGCTACTGTTTGCAAGTATTAGCAGCATGCAGACCAGAGAGCTGGAGATCCCTGACCTGTGCAGCAACAGAGCCATAACTCCTTGCTTGTCTGCTGCCTCCTCTCCCGTAACAACCTTCCACCTACAGCAAACACAAGCCACAGCGCACATTTGATCAGCTGTGACCTGTGCACAAGGTCAGCTGTGTTCCCAGGAGATCCCAAACCATGAGAATGAAAAGGCAGTGTGATCTCATCCTTTCCACCTCAAAGCGTAGTCTTGTGAGCCCCAACAACACCCCATCATTCTGCTGTCCAGCAGATATCTGCACTGCACACCTATTATTGACACTAATGTCTCAGCACCTGCAAGGGTTGTATTCACACATTCAAGTAGTCATGACAATGATAAAGATAAAACTGTTTATTGTCCTTGGCTGTCACTCCTCAGGCTGTAAAGGACTTGAAATTTGTATTCTATATGGCGCACAGCTTTTAGTTACTTTTTTGATATTTTTAACTAAAAGTCTTGATCTTTAAAATAAACAAAGCCAGATAGAAATCTGAAATAGGATCCACATTGACACCCGTGTGCTTTGGCAAAGAGAGATGCTTTGGCTTTCCTGAGGCTGAAATCCAGAGCACTGAGGCAAGTTCCTCTGCTTCTTACACAGTTTTTAAGAGAAATAAGGTACATCATAGAAGTCTTCAAAATAATCTGCACCTTCTCCAAGGGAAATTCCCAAGGCTGAACAGGGAATTGCCTGTAACTCTTTAGAAGAAAATCTCCATGAGTAGAGTAATCTCCTAAATAAAACCCATTTCAGGTGCCTACACCTATACAGAATTCATAAAAGCAAAGAGCCTGTGACCCTTCCGAAAAGACAGTGAATGGAAATGGCTTCCTTTTTTTTTTTTTTTTTGAAAGCACGAATAGTGACAATATTCCTCTTTTCGTGTTCTGTTTTCCTCAGGGCAGTCCAGTGCTGATGCACAAGTAAGGCAGTGATATCAAGAAAACACAGAGTGACCTCCTCTCCCATCATGCCACACAGAATGTAGCTATTCCCAATCCCTCTTTCACTTGAAGTTATGCCGCTGTGTTACTGTAGCATCCTAAACTAATCCCCTGAGCAGGGAACCTGTGTAATGCTGGCCTGGCTCAACCTTCCAGGTTGCTAATGCAAACAAAATGCAATATGGTCAGCTGGTTAGAAGCACGATGGTTGTTTTCTAAGGGAGGGTGGAGGGCCTGAGGCCACTGTTGTCCTAGGCAAAATGCAGCCCTTAAACCTATTGAGAGCAGTCAGAGGGTACATAGCCTAGATTTTTTCTCCATGTCCTTTGCCTCCCTAAGTATCAGGTTAAAACATTCTCCAAGACGGAAGTGCCTCTGCATTTTCTGCACAAGCGTGAAGAGAAATATTCAAAACTTGGTCGAAATATTTGGCATATTTTCAGTGTAATCCAATTTGATATGCCTATATCCAGGCCTCAGTGGAGAAATCGATAAATCTGGTTTCTGAACTATGATGAATTTGAATATGATCAATATGCCTTGTCTCAAACCTGAGGTGCCTCTGGGCATGGGTTAAAGAGAGTTATGGATGCCCAGCAGAAGACAAGTGGGCGTCCATGGCTTCCAACCTCCTTCAGGAATTTGTAGCAACTGAAGGGAGGACTTAAGGTCACAGTTTTGTAACACAGACACTAGTGTTAGACTTACACCTGACTTTATGCAGACCAGTCTTTGCTGAGTTTGCTCTTAGTTGCTTATTTTTAATTATTTTTATTTGTCAGACTGCAGAATCAAGGTAAATGTGGGTAAGCAGCTTTCCCAAGCAAAACTATTCAGACTACCAGCTCCACAAGTCAGCTGAAGACATGCAAGAGTCATTGGATTTAAGGTTTTTATTTAAGGATTTAGGTCTAAGGAACTCAATGAACAAATCTCAGAATCATCAAGAAGCTCCCAATCCCTGGCCCAGCATCCCACTGTCCTGCCAGTGTCACTGTTCACATGGGTACGAGGGAGAAAGATGATCATTCTAGTGAACCATTTGTGGGAATTTGAGCTATTAGAGCAGTTTTACTACTTAATTTCCGGGAGCAGCCACTGAAATTAAAGCAGAAACAAAAAAACCCCTATCCTTTCTCATGTGATTCCCATAAGAAAGCAACTGGTCCCCCATGGTCATCCTTACATGGACTGCACATGACAATACCAACACACACAAATTAAGTAGATGCTTGGTATGTCCTCTTTCAGGAAATTAATTTTTCATAAGTTATTATAAAGTATTTTATTAAATGAAATCTTAAATATCTTCCTTGTAGTGCCCCAGCCCTTGCCACTTTCTTTCGCCTGAGCACTTTGCTCTTAGCCCATGAATAATGAAACTGAGCAATTACGTACAAGCAATGCCTCCTGCTGCAAAGCCCAGAAACTAATCCCATAGGGCTTTTCTCTTTTACTTTTGAAAGTCTGGGCACCCCTGAGGGGAAGAAGGTGATATTTGCCCTTAGTAATCTGGGTAAAAGGCACAGTGGACACTTCACAGTGCTCTAGTTGCTCACTTTGCTTAACCTTGTAAAAATTTTATAGCAGTCTAACCCCCTGAATTTCAAATTTTTTTACCCACTGCTATTGTAGTTACTAGAGAGGAAATGTCAGCATTTATTTATGGTACCACAACACTATATGGTTCCTTCATGAGCTGTATAATTCTGGTACTTTTCACCTCATTTAAAAACTTGTTTCAAAGAGACCTTGGATAAATTTTGCAGCGCTGCTGTTGTGAACACAGAGGTGAATCTACTGACACAGCTTCAGCAGATGCTTTTACTACTGTTCATTAACTTTAGCTCTGCTGCCATCAGAATTATATAAGGAACATAAAGGAAATTAAAAAAAATGACTCATGCAATTTGATTTCTGCTGTGTCATTTCCCACTGTTTTGCTCTTGGTACCTCAACAGGCTGGCAATCAGACTATTGAGGTCACAGCACAGAAATGAATGGCAAGGGTTCAAAGTTGAAAATGCAATTATCTCTCCCATTTCCAAACAGAATTGCAGAAGTAGTGTCACTGAGGCTGCAACAGAAAGTTAATTTCAGCTTTTATTTTGCTTTGACTAGGTAAAGATGTTCTGCCTTCCCTGTTCCTCGTTTCTTCCCTTTTCCAACCCCTCTTCCTCTTCCTTTCCCCCTACTCTTCTCAACTTTGTGGTGAGGATTAGAAACATTTGTTTTAGAAAAGGGGTATACTTCATGTGTTCAGTTTGAAAACAATACCTCATTTTATGCTCATGTCACATTGGGTACTTGATTTTTCAAATATTTGTTTCCTTTGGTTTTCTGCATACTTGCTTAATCTAAAGCCATAGTCAAACTTTCTGTTCTTCTACAGATATGAGATCAAACATGGGAAAATCAGCAATTAAAACACTTTTTTTTTTTTCCCTTACTGCTGCGATTTATGAGCTTGGGATTTCCCACATGCGTTTCCCATACATCTTTTGGGTTGCAAACTGAAGCTTGCAGTTGCTTCTCTAAGTAAGCTTTTAGTGGAAGAAGCCTACAGTTGTTCAGGATGATCCAAAAAAGCAAATAATACAGTACATAAAGGAAGGTCTTTTTTTGGATACTCTCAGAAAATACAATTCAGAAAAAAATACCGGTTTTGACTTTTAAACACATTTCTACATTATTGACTTTACACTGATAATTTTTTTATTTTTTCCTCCCCTATTTTATGTTTTCCAACTTTTTTTGAGTGAATCTGTTTCTAGTGCATTTACATTCCTACAGCATATCTCTCCAATAATTCATTAGTTATCAAATTGCTTTTCCCAGATCAGCCAGGCACTAATTGCACTTGCTATGAAAGACTTAATCCAACACTATCAAAAACACTACCGTGCCACCGTAACTCCATTGAACTTAGTAAGATACTTTCTTATTTACTCCAGTGAAATTGCAAGAACAAAAAGCCATATGGCATCTTTTGGACCGGGTTTGTTAAGAAATGTGAGTGCTACAGGTCAGATGTTACAAAACATAAATCTTAGGCAAAACATTAAGTTTGGAATCCATGTGTTAGCACATAAACTCTCTACATGAGCACACTGCTTGAGAAGAGTGATCGAAAAGAGAAAAAGTTATACTGTATTGGAAGCTGTTTTAATAGGAAACACTAAGCACAAAAGTATTTGAAACTTCAGCTTTTCTTTGAAGCTCAAACTCTTAGGATGCAGAACCTTATGTTCTCTCTTGGAAAAAAATCACTTTGAAATAATCTCAAAAGTCTTTAAATGTGGGTATTAGAAGAGAATTCTTTACATAATAGACCTTTTTGCAACAGTTAGGGTATGAGTCTTATGAAGACCTTGTTCAGCTCCTTTCTCAATTAGAAAATTAAAATCCAAATTCACATACCAGAGAAATGTGTGAACCACAGACCAATAGTTTATTTTTTGATAAAGAATATTCAGCACATCATAGATATTGTAAATGCATATTTCAACACACACTGTAAAATGTTCACATTTAGAACAATTATCTTCAGCAAACTTATTGGCAACAGGAAAATTCCTCGTGAATTTTGAACATCAAATGATGTGCCTCTCAGGGTATAATTAACACAGTTCCATAAGATTAATATTATTTAGAGAATCACAGAATCTTCTGAGTTGGAAGGGACCCACCAGGATCATTGACTCACAGTGCTCATGTAAAAATTTGTGCCTTTCCAGGCATTGATATCTCCTGCAAACTCAGTGCCACTGAATTTCAAAATTTTATGTTCATTTAAACCATCAGCCATCACCTTGGTTTCAACTGTATTGCTGTCTGTGTGGCAGAATAGAGACATATCAAATAAATCACCTATCTTTCCTTTCAATCATTGCTCTGAGGTTCTTAGGGGACACACAGATGGAAAATGAACAAGTAAAAGGAAAGAAGGAGAAATAAAAAATTCAGGTCTGTTAACACTCATAAATCCCCAGGCTTTTCTACAGATTAAAGGCTCAAGCTAAGGGGATAAAGTTAATCTTAAATTTAAGACAAGTCACTTTTCTTTTCCACATCACACTATTTTTTGTAGCAAGAAATAAACATTCTCTCATTTGTTCTTCTAAAAATTCTCTATGTTGAGTGATTTTTGCAGAGCATTTATCTAAAAACTTTTAAAGCGATACTTCTTGTCAAACTCCCAGTGGAAATTTTACAATAGGTAGAAGATAAATACAAAGATAAATAAATTATTTAAAAGAAATAAGCATTTACTAGTGTTGCTCAAACTTCAACAAGGCCAGATGTGAAGTAACTGCAATGTAGATTGCAAGGTCCATCAAGATTCTGATAGCTGAGGAAAATTTAATAAACAGAAAAAACTAGTTATAACCTTGAAAGCATTTGGTACGAAAATCTTAAATGAATCAAAATATCAATAACTGAGTTAATTTGTGGACATGGAAGATGCTTAGGAGAACATTTCATCTCTTGATACAAGTTTCCTTTTTTTCATTTGTGTGGCTTTTAAAGTTATCTTACCCATAATGCAATGCATTTTACTCATTATATTTAAATTCACCTCATCTAAAATGGTTTTAAATTGGATATTAGTTTAGATTGAAAAACGCATATCTAAGTTTTGAACCGCCATAGAGATCTAATTTTATGTTTAAATTGCATTTCCCAAAAGCCTGAGAGTGTTAAATTCTGAGATATCGGTGTTAGCATGTCTGCAGCCTTTTCACAGCTGGGAATTTCAGGAAAAAATTCCCAGCTGTGGTAACATTGGTTCAGCTGTGTCAGCAGGAGCTTGATGATTTGATCATCTTTCCACTTTTAATACAGAAGTAAACTATGTTAATCCACTTTCATTATTTTTTCCAGTTCAAAACCTAAATGCCTTGATTAACAAATATTCACATGCCCTCTTAGAAATTGCCTGAAACTCCCAAATATGTTCTCAGATAACTCAGACACTTTCATAAGGAAATACTGTCATTTTCTTCACAATACTTGAGTGAAGTAATTTTCATGATCTCACATTTTGTCACTATGTTCCATCTTCCCCTATGATGCCTCACGGTTTCTTTTTCAAATAAGTGTTCCATCATAGGAGCTCTTGGCAAAAGAGAATTTTCATAGATAATGATATTGCAGAAATATGTACAATTTCCCAATAATTTTAGACTGTATTCAGGCGTTAAAACTAGATGAGCTTTATAGTCCCTTTCAACCCAAACAATTTTATGATTCTAAGATATTTGAAGTGCAAGTATTCAGAAGAGGAGATTTATGACTTCCCTAAATCCTTTACTCCATAAATACATAAAAATCTGGAAATAACCTCACTGAAAACAGTTTTGATGGCTAATTTTTAGCCTCTCTGAAAGTCCCTACTCTGTACCCTAGCTAAGGTTAAATGGTGATATTATGGAGTGGATCTTTTTCTTATAATTTCCTCATATGTCCAAGGCCAGTGATACAAACTGTATCTGAAAACACTTTACAGTGTTAAATAATACAGGCTCAGAGCTGCCTTTTTTTTTTTTAACCCAGCCTTACTGGATAGCTTTACAGAAAGAAAACAAGAAAGGACAGCTACGCTCTTAAATAATATTTCCCAAACTATACTGAATGGACCAAGTGGAGGAGTCAAGAAAGGTGATCAAGGAGTTCAGGTACTGGAAGTGGAAGGACTCTGTTCTGCTGTTGCTTCGCAGTCACTTGAAGCCAAGAGGTCTCGACATGGGTCCGTTTTATTTTCTGATGGAAATATCTTCATTCAGTATTGCATGATGTGAATCTCAGCAAAACAGCTGCTGCTGCTGGGAGCTTTATAAAGATACTGGTCTGTGCAATGGTAAGAGAGACAGGAGACTGGGAGACTTCTGCTGGACAGCCAGAAGCCACTGTCTGTGTGCCCCAGGTCACTCTCAGTCTCATGCCCGTCCCCTGGCTGTGAATGCACACAGGGACCTTGACTCACAGCACAGAACAAATCTAAATCAAAGACCAAGTAAGCAAGTTGTGTCACAGTTCAAGGAAATTTTCAGAAGAGGTCTTTAATTCCCAGACCGTGCTCATTGTCATTGACTGTGACGGAACACTGCAGTAAGGACAGACAATCCTAAATGGCGTGGATATAGTTTCATCAAATTATGACAACTTCATGCTGAGAGTCTCTGGTTGTTTTCTTGCACTGAGGATCTCTGTAAAAGATGTCTGAGGATTAATCCTTTTCTCTGTTTCCCTCCATGTTTCTTTTAATATAGGGCATCATGTATCCAGACCAAGACCCACCAGTCAGGGGAGACAACTGGATGAAAGGACAGTATGTCAACAAGAGATGTGAGGCAAAACTGGTGTCTGTTGTTTTTGCTGGTAGCATTCACTACAGCTTTGAGTAAATTGCTAGTTATGCAATTCATTCCTTTGCCCTGTTTCCAAACATTTGCCCAAAGAAATGTTTTCTCTGAGTAGCTCCCTGAAAGGCAACTTAACCACCCAAAGTTAAACCTGTGTTTGCTGGAATGGGGTAGGTCTTGGAGTTCCACCTGATTGTGAAATGCATACATTACTGTTTATCTCTATGTATTTATTTTTATATGCAGTCAGTAGACTTTGATATATTCTGAACAAAGAAAAATTAATAAACTAATAAAGAAAACCATGTCTAAAATTCAACAAAGTTGTAAATTTTTATGATCATCCCATTCCATGCCAGCAGAGTGACATTGGTAGAGTTTTTTTTATCTCTAATGGGCATATCCAGGCTCCTGCCAAAGATGCTACATGCCAGATGAGTTGCTGCCAGGTTATAAACTTCGAAGGACTTGTTATTTAGAGGAATAAGAGTTTACTCCCACACTACATTTTGTGATTTTATTAACAGATTCATTGCTGCCTTATAGAGTAGCTTCATCAGTCAAAGAGCACCTTCAGTGCTGTCCAAGCATTAGAGATGGATCCAAATGTCCCTGATTATGTAAAGTTCTCATTTTGACCTCAGATGGCTCAGGACAACTTCAGCATTCTCTTTTGGATCCAACAAAACTCCAGGGTTTCACTTGGAATATGCGACAGTTGTGAGCACAAGGAACGAGCCACAATATAGAGAAAATAAGAGGGGAAAAATGCAATTTTCTGTGACTATGTGAATTAGAATTTAATCAGAGATACAAAATATAATGCAAAAAGACAATACATTGCTTGGACTCAGATCAGTTCAGGAAAGCTTTTCAAAACATGTACCCTACTTGATACACATACTTATATTCTCTTGTTACCAGAGACATCTTTATGAAGCAAGACAATAAAGTACTCAGACAACCATAAACATTCATTGAATGTGAGACACAGACAATCTGCTTCAAAATATGAAGAGTAATTCTGCAAAGAATATCCAATAAAGTACAAGGAGGTCAAAATGCAGTACATTTAGAGTCAGCAACAAATTATTTTCAGGAAAGTAAAAATTTGAAAAAAAAGTCAGTATTTTTTTTTAGCTCCGCATCTCAGTTAACTTAAAGAAAAAAAATTGTGACCATTTTAAATTTACATAAATCATTCTTAAGAACAGTTTTGAAAGGAAAATTGAGAAGTCTAATCTACAAATTGACCTGGTCAAGTATGTTGATTGTTTTCTAATGCATTTTCTGGCATGTGCCTTTTGTCAAAACACATATGAATTTATAAAATTATTTGGTTTCATGGTATCTTCACTTCTCAGTGAAAAAAGTTTTAACCCTACTTAATTCAGAAATATCAGTATATATAACCAATAAAAAAATTACTTCATCAGTTTCACCTCAAATCAGGTTTTCATGAAGTAATCTTTAAAAGAACATATTTAGAGGGTATTAATTGAAGTCTCATTAATGTATCTGCTTTAGTGATATTTTTACCTATATATCTGTTGGACAACTTTTCTCTAACCCTTCTTCTCTGGGCTATCATAAATATTCTTTCATAAAATAAACACTATTCTTTGGTATATGCTATTATTTGTATATGCAAATGTTCCATCAACAGTGTTATTTTAGCAGTCAAAAAAATAGATGGGCAATACTGCTTTGATACTACTCCCCCGTGGGATCTGGAACAAATCACTCTGCAATGCTGCTTTTCTGCTTACAATGTTAAGTCTTTGAAAAGAAATTGTCTTTCACATTGTATTTGTATACTGCCTCTCAGCTGAGACCTCCAGATGCTACTATAATACAAAGATTAAATAGTAGCACTATCTGCTAAATAATGAATACCACAAGCATGCCGATGAGACATCCATTTGGGATGGGATATTAAATATCTTTCCCCGTGTCACGTGATTCATTATTGCCAGAAAAAGTATGGAGAGAGCAAGAGCCTCGTGTCTAGCAAAGGGGTGCATGAAGACTCATGCAGGGTCTCTGCGGGGGCAGTAGACTCTTGCTGTGTTTGACCAGGTATTAAGCAAAGAGGCCCCAAAGATCATGGCACTGCTCAGCCAAGGGGGAATCTGTAGGGTCTAACAGCCATCTGACAAGGAGACAAGAGGACTTGGTGCTCCACCACTCTACAGATGAAAAACTGCATGAGAAATACAGAGGAAGCAGTATCATGGGAGGCTCCTGTGCTAGCAAATTACTCTCAGGGAGCATTCCTGGGCACTGGAGAGTAGTCACGTGTACCAACTGAACAGCCCTGGCTGTGCACCTGTCCAGGGCCAACCAGCAGTCTCCCAAAGGATCCCCAACCACGATTAATTAGACCAGGAGCCATTCACGGATCAGGAGCCACTCCCAGTTAACCATTTGCCTCCTGGCAAACACCCATTTCTAGAGGAGTAGGGAGGTACATGTACAGATATATGGCATCTCCTGCCAGCCATGCTCAAAGGCAGAGATGTGCCCTAGGCATGTTAAACCTCCTCATACCTCCACTAGCACTTGCAGAGCCTCTGAGCTCAGTCCTGCATTTAGGACACTTTGAAGGTCAGACCGTGTCTGACTGCAAGGAGATTTCCTTTTTATGTTCATTGTGCTGGTCAGAGGATTGCTACTCCATTTCTCTCCAGTTTACCTTCACTGGCTGTCAGAGACATGACCAGAAAGGAGCTATGTGCATCTCCAGGACAGAACCAGCCACCCTGTTAATCACATGCCGTGGCACACAATGGTGAATGAAGCTGACCTTTGCTGTACAGTGCTCCTCTAACAGAGTCCTTGTGTGTGCTCTGACCGCTGTCATCCTCAGGCAGTTGCTTGGCAACACCAGCATCTTTGATATTCACTTTCCAGGCGTTAGGTAATAAACTCACCAATGAGGATACAGCTGCCTAATTTCCTCTGCTGCTTGCAGCAGAGGGTAAAGTGAATCTGTGGTATCTTAGTGATATGTCAAAACAACTGCCTGAAGACATTCTTTTGTTACAAATTTAATTCGTCTGTTTCAGCTGACAGGTCCTTTACCCCTTGTTGGCTGCCTCATGTTTGGGAATAAAGAGAGAGACAGAGCACCTGAGGAGCTGCTGTTTCTCTCTGCATCAGCATACCAAACAGTGCACTATCTGGGAATCAGCACCTGCATGCCTGGCTGTCCTGCAGGATGAGAACTATTGTCACTGGCTGGACACAGACAAGCAGTACCAACTGAACTGTGCGAGAGGATAAGTAACCGTCACATTTCCTGACTGGGATGATGATACTGGTGGAAAAGGTGAAATGGTGAGATTTGACAGATATCTCCATCTAATGAGCAAAACGAGGGTCCAGGTTAGAATACGCTTCCTTCCTCCTTTCTCATGGAAAACAGTGTGTTTTTGTAGGGAAAAGAGAGTGGAGGAAAATAATGTAACCTGTTATTAGCTCATCAGAAATAAGTCATCTAGTCTGAGTTACACTCTGGACTCCTCAATGAGTCAGTGGAGAAGATGGATGGTGTCCCTTAGAGAGGAGGAGTCTGTCTATCCTTCCTGACCACAAAGAGAGTCTAAATGGGGACATGAGACTGGACGCCTAACCTTAAATAATTAATGTTATTTGAATTGAATTCCACTCAAATTTCTAGAGATAACATACCACTCTTTGGCTGGGCCAAGCAAACCTTTCCTGAGAAAATTCAGAGGAGAAAAAGACTAGTTAGATAGCTGTACCATATCACAGCTTTCACACAGTCAGATGAGCAATCTGTTACCTTCTTCTGATTTTATAACTCCACTATAAACAGACATCTGGAATTTTGGGGGAGAATACATTTAAATGGGGGAGAATGGATAAATGCTAACTCCAGAGGAAGAACTGTTCTAGTGGATCAAATGAAACATTTATCCCTGTTTTCCCCTTCAACAGGGGCCAAGAACTGATGCCTAGGAAAAAGATGTAGCAGTAGGATAAAGTTCTTATACTTGGCAGCCAGAAATTCAAGGACTTGTTTGGTCAGAGGCTGTATCAATATGTTTTTGCTTAGGATTCCCATAGAGCCTTTTCTTCCAGAGTAAATTTTCTTCATAAGAAAACCAAGAAGGTTTTGTCAAAAAAGCCATTTGGGATTTCCCCATTTTGAACACTACACAGAGGAATGAGAGAATGAGTGGCCGTGGATTGTGATAGAAAAGGTGGTGAACTCCTACCAGGCCAAACTGAAGGGTGGAGCCAAGGTGAGTGCCACTCTGCTGGGTCTCTGTGTCTTAGTGTAGCAGGGTTTTGTTTCATAGTCTTGAGTTCAAAAGAGAAACCTATTCCTCCCTGTTATATAATTCTAAGAAAATATTTAAGGTTGCAGGTTGCTGTGTAAATGTCAGATATTACTTTTGCTAACATCAACATATCATTGAGACAGCTGTTTGATATTCAAGCTAATCACAAGGAAAACATACTGCCTGGGATTTCACTCAGTGTGCTTAGCAGGGATTCCCCATTGCATAAATGAGAGTATGAACGCAGGCATGAAAAGCTGAGGTGATGAAAAGAAAGATATCACCTTCAAATACTGATGCTGAGGCACGTGTTGCTAGCACAGCATTTCTCTCCTGACATTTAAGGAGCACATTTCAAGTCCTGAGAGGTGCTAAGCATGAAAGTTGCAGCTATTTCTGACTGAAGAGTGCTTCAGAGCTCTGAGTTTGTTGATGCTCTCTCCTTGCAACCCAGAGCAGAAAGAAAATCTGCCCCTCCCAATGTAGTGTATATCCAGAGAGACTTGTAAAAGAAACAAGTTTCATAGATAGCCCCAGCAGTGAATGACTGAGCATCCTACCTTGTACCAGATGAAGGGAAACGTCAAGCCCTGCCAGTGCTCTGCTTATGAGGATGGACTGCAACCTCTGTGCAGCCCAGCAGAAATTAAGTGTCAATTAAATCTCTTATATACAGAAATGAGCAATACTGTCAGAAGCTACATCCTACCTTTCCAGTATTCTACCACTTTTGGAAACCAAGAACCAGATTTGACAATGGATTTAACACCATAGTTTATAATTGCTTGCCAAGCACCCACAGTTGCACTCAAATTTGTCTCCCACAAAACCTACCCTGGTGAGACTATGGGCTCATATGAGTGCAATGAGACTCACTGAGATCTCAAGATATGATTGTTAATTTATTGAACTCAAATTCTGACAGCAAAAAAAAATCTTGCTTTACAAGGCTTGAATCTAGAAGAGCAGAAATGAAAATTATTCTTTACAGGGAAAAAAAAAAAGGCAGAAGGATGAGGAGAAGGAGACATTTAGGATGTTCTTGCCGGTGGAACAACATGACCATAAGGGGCACAAGATTTGAGGCCAGGCTAGAAATGAAGACAAGAACAGAATCATTCAAGATCTCAGAGTCAGGGACAGAAATACTAAACTAGATGAAAGGCAGAGACGGTAGAGAAATTTTATGCCTTAACTGATGAAGAAGAGACACCATTGTACTATTTGCAGCTTGAATGGAGGGGAGTGGCTAAATTTACTCACGGCAGAGTTGTTTTCTATTGCTGTTTCTACAATTGCCATGCTTTCCTTTCACTTCAAATTGACTCTGCACTTTTTTGTAATAACACCATGAATGACATTTTTTCCACAGTGAGATCAATAATAGACAATACTGAGTGACACAAGCCATAACCATCCTTAGAAAGCTACAAACAAGTGAAAATCTAGTTTAATTTACATTATACTCTTTGATAACTTATGTCCTCTGTCCTTTTATTGATAATAGGAAAAAACACAGCATAACATAGCATGTGACAGAAGAATAAGAAGCCCATACAGTAAAGTCAGTTTTTGAAGGCAACGCAGTCTCCATTCTAGGTGCAATACTGTGACTCTTAATCTTGGGTTTGAGAGGTGACCATGGTCCCCCTTTTACTGGTGCTTGCACATGGCACAAATACGAGTTGCTCTCCAGTTTACACCATAATAAGAAAAACGGACAAGTTCTCCATCTCTGCCACCTTCTCTCATGGGAAGATAAGTCACTTTAAGGGCTCAAAAAGATGTTTGACTTTTAGAAGTTTCTGGGACTGTCTCCTTGAAGTCACACTCTCCTGACATTCTTCCCTCGGCCAACCAAAACCATACTAAGACCCCTACTTACACTTGTTGCAGTCCTTTCAACTTCTGATTTCATACAAGGAGCCAAGTGTCACAGTTGCTCTGTAGTAACTCTGTAGTCCCTCCATCACCCTCAGGTCTTCCTGAGTTAATAAATAGCGGGTAGAGTGCATTGCCTAACACTGCAGGAGGACTGTTGGGTCAGAGTGTGGGCATTTACTACGCTGCACTTTCAGGTCTTGTCATTTTGTTTTCCTACTCCCGGAAGTGCCATCTTCCACTCCCACAGACTGTGCCTCACTGTTTGATATCATGAGCTGAAATTATGATTTGAAGCTGGATACCACCAATGATTTTATAATCCCATTGTCCTGGGATTTCTATAGCCATCAGAACATGCCACAGACTTCATATACTATCTCAAATATATCTAAAAAATGCACTTATCATGTGGAAAATCATTAATACAGGAGTTCAAGCAGAGTGTGAAACATGGAACGATGATGATTAGATAATGACTCCATTATCTGTACAAATGTGATGCTACTACAGTAGTTCATCATAAAATAACAAATCTGACATCTGCAGCTGAGATTTTCAAAACTGTCTGGGGGACTGAGGTACATAGTCACCATTAATGTTAATGTGTCTATATCCCCTCCATCACTTAAAACATTTCAACCTATTTTTTGAGAGAAAATAATACGCTAAGTACAAGACAATTTCAAGTCTGAAGGTCACAGAAATCACAAGGGATTCGTGGTGGCCTTTACCACAGTAAAATATCAAGCACAGAAGCTGCCATGGGAAACTTATTCCACCTCAAATGAAAAATTAAATCAGCATCTTCAAAATTCCTTATGATAGGAACTGTGGGAAAAAAATAGTTCATTAACAGTTTCATTGCAGAATTTTCATTTATTTTTCTAAGGTTTTTTTTTTACAGAGAAGTCTCTTTTTACATTATTTTTTAGCATAGCAATCTCAGAATGGAATAGTACAATTATTGATGTGGGATAANCGGAGCGAGCTCGGGGAGCACGCGGTGATGGCAGCTCTCCTGTCCGGGCGAGGATGGAAGAAAAGCTTCACAAAGCCCCGGACAGCCGATTCTGATGTCCAGCCAGACCCTCGGGAACAGCAGGCGTGCAGCGAAGGCTCACAGGAGCACAGCCCAGGAGCGGCGAGGCAGGGCAGCCGCGGCCCAACTTTTAGCTGGGCAGGGAAAAGCAGCCTTGGGGTCCCGGCGATTTTCTCTGAGGCACGGTGGTGGGAAAAAGCCGGAGAAAAGTTGGACTCCACAGTGGTGGGTTCTCCCCCAGAAGCAAGCATGGCCTCTCTCTCCCCCCAAACGCCCAGAGAACACCGCCAGGGCCCGCACTCCACCCCAGGTAAAAAGAGGCCGCTCGCAGACCCTCCCTTCCTGTGGCCAGGTCCTTTTGTCTCTCTTAAGTACTCAGTGATTTGTCTCCTAGATGCCTGTATGGGAAAAATTCTTTAAGAGAAAAAGGAAAACAAAAGGGTAACTCCCAAAACCCAAACAGATAAGAAGATGTAAGAGCTGAAACATTTTCTTCTGGAAAATTTTTACTTTAATTAGCTAGCATTGATAGAAAGGGCTTCTTTTCTGAATTAAGATGTCACCTACTTCCAGTGCAATCAAATAATAGAGACTTTTGAGATAAAAATTAATCTAAACACGCAACAAAAATGAATAAATGTAACTTTTTAAAAACAATATTTAAAAAAAATAAGACAGAAACAAACAATTTTTTCCTCATGGGATTTTTTTTCCCCAAATGAAATGATTTAATTTAAAAAAAAGAGTCTTGGAACAACTATTTCTTTCCAGACAAAACATTTCGTGAGGTGGACTTGGAACTGATGATATCACTTAATATTAAAATAAAACATAAAATTAAAACATGGCATAAATTTATATTAAAATATGACTTAAAATATTGCATAAAGGAAAGTGAACCATTAACTTATTTTATACATTTATATATCATATACATTCACACATGCATTGTTTAAAAAGAATTTAAATACAGTCTGTCATTCAGAAATCAAGGGGGAGCTGATTTAGATACAGTATGATACCCTATTGGAATGGCTGCTGTGTATTCAGCTCTCCTGTCCTCTATCAAAGACTTGCAAATAGAGGTGCAATTTTGTGTCAGTCACTACCAAAGAAATCTCTCCATATTCTTATTATGGGAAATTCTTTTACTGCAGACATATTAGAGGTGAGCACATCCATTGAGTAATGGGAAACACAAAAAATACAGGAAAGAAAACAGATGGGTTTCCCAGGCATGCTGAGGAAGCATTTTTGAATGTCAAATTTTGCAAAGTCACTGCATGTCTAGAAAGCCACACATAACTTCATAGCTCCTGCTTCTATTCTTCAGCTTGTTAATTGAATGACTTGTTAAATTCAAGTAAATTAAATATCTGATGAAGGATGGGTCATTGACAATACTCCTCTGCCTTCAGAAAAATGATATTGATGAACTGCAGATGAAGATTAAGTTCACAGGTGCCAAAGTAAAAAAAAACTAAAATAAAAAATAGTTTGTCAGCTTTGTAAGTTACTTTGGAGACCTAGAACACACTTGTAGGCATGAACAGTAAAATGTTCCTTGATGATAGTCTGCCTCACAGTTCATTTGCCTGAAAATCTCTTGGCAGCCATCTGGACCAGGTTTAAATAAAATGTAATACTAAGCCCCTAATCTGACAGTGATAAGCTGCTGACAATGATTATTCATGAGTTTATAGGGAGAGTAGACCTTGAGAGGCAGATGTGAGTCCTTTCTTTCAGACACAATTTCATTGCTTTGAATATACTGGGACCACTTCAGAACATAAGGTTTGTTTTCTATAAAGAAAAAAAAACCTACTTTAATTAGCTTGACATCTAATTGTTTCCTAATTGTCAGAAGTTGCCCCAAAGAAAAAGAAACAAATTTATTTCACAAGGCTTGGTGCATATGCACTCTCACACAAAAAAAAAAAAAAGTATTGTTTTTAACTTGATGATCCAAAGTTAATGCAATGGTTTGGCCTTGTTTCAGACAGCAACTGTTCTGAAGTAGGGAGATACCATTTTACTGTTTATTGAAATAGAAAACTTTGCGGGGAGTGTTTCAAAACCCTTAACTTTGACTGAACTTTGCTCTCATGAATTAATCTTAAAGGATCAGCCAATGCAGAAAGCCCTTTAATCATCCTGGGCCCAATTCAATGTCTTTTTCAGTCAAGACAGTTTTCCATTGACTTCCCTGAATTTTGGATCAACCTTTAAATTTACTCAAGTTAAGACTGGAATTTAGGGAACGGGTTTTATAGGAACATTTCTGCTTCAATTTCAGGAAAGCTAAGGAAGCTTCCCAAGTAAAGTCTTGTATTGTTAGTCTGTGCCTTTCTCTCTGTGTGCGAAGCTTAATAAGGAAATGAGATATAAGAAGGAATATATCCAGATGAAGGGTTCGATTACACCCTCAGCAAGCTTTCAGGTAACACCGAGTTGGGTGGGAGTGTTGATTTACTGAAGGGTAGGAAGGCTCTACAGAGCTGTGCCACAGGCTGGGGCGGAGTGGCTAGAAAGCTGCCCAGTGGAAAAAGAGCTGGGGGTGCTGGTTGACCGCAGCTGAACATGAGCCAGTGTGTGCCCAGGTGGCCAAGAAGGCCAAAGGCACCTGGCCTGTATCAGCAATATTGTGGCCAGCAGGACCAGGGCAGTGATTGTCCCTCTGTGCTCGCCACTGGTGAGGCCACACCTCAAATCCCGTGTCCAGTTCTGGGCCCCTCATTGCAAGAAAGACATTGAGGGGCTGGAGTGTGTCCAGAGAAGGGCAACAGAACTGGAGAAGGGTCTGGAGCACAAGTTCTATGAAGAGCAGCTGAGGGAGATAGGGGTGTTTAGTTTGGAGAAAAGGAGGCTCGTGGGGAACCTTACTGCTCCCTACAACTCCCTGAAAAGTTGCAGGCAGGTGGGTGTGTTGGTCTCTTCTCCCAAGGAACAAACAACAGGACAAGAGGAAAAGGCCTCAGGTTGTGCCAGAGAAAGTTTCGATTGGATGTTAGGAAAAATGTCTTCACTGAAAGGGTGGTCAAGCACTGGAATAGGCTGGCCAGGGAATTGGTGGATTCACCACCCCTGGAGGCATTTAAATGATGCATAAATGTGGCACGTAGGGACGAAGCTTAGTGGTGGTCATAGCAGTGGTGGGTTAACAGTTGGACTTCACAATCTTAAAGGTCCTTTCCAACACAAATGCTTCTATGATTCTTTTAGAAGCTCATGCCTGAAGTAGTAATGCACTTTTTTTTTTTACTGCCTGCTCCCAATGGAGAACTTAATCTGCTGCTGAAAACTGAGACGTTTGGAAAGCTCCAGCCCAAGAGTAGTTGCTGCATTTGCAGACTCCCCTGCTTAACCCCATTGCATTCAAATGCATGAACTTTATTCCCCACAGCACAACCTACATGACAATTAGACCCTTCATGGATAATTCAAGTGCCAGCAGTTAATGGAAGCAATTTGGAATAAACCAGGAGAAGGGATATACATATTGGTTTGTGAAATCCTCATGGGCAAAACCATCTTCTCAGAATAGAGGCCATGCACACGATTATCTAAGTGTTGTCCCTGCTAATAATTATTTATGTATTTGTAGTACCGTAGCATCTAGGTGTTCCAGCTAAGAGTCGGAGCCTGCAGAAAGAAACTCATTGTCCCAAGGTCTGGACCAAGAAACTCCAAGCTTAAACTGATGTAAACTGTAAAGGTAAGGCATTTAGCTTGCTGCCATCTGTTTGGGCGTGGACAGCCTCCGAGAGAAACAAAATGACTCATTTCCATCTGCTGCCACACCCACAGTCCTACACTGCTTTTCATTTATGCTGACCTTTCCTTCACTTTCTTAAGCTTCCTTTCTCCCTGCCTTCTGCTCTTCTTTGCACACGGGAGTAACAGGCAAGAACTAAGCTAAAAGTTCAGAGTTGTTGAACATACATCCAAAGTTATTCTCTCAACTGTTTGCAGATGTGAGGAGAAGGTTACAGAGTCACAGGAACTATATGCTCTCCTGGGATCCAGGAAAATACAGGAACATGGCTGGATCCAGGCTGGATATTTTCCTCGGTCAGAGGAAATAATTGTCACACCATGGGGCTAGAATAACCTATTGGAACTAACAAGAGACAATAACCCTTTTGGCTTCCCTACCAAGTACACACATAATGGAGAACTGCTCCTTCCTCTCCATCACCACAGGATGTGGCTTGAGATATTCAGTTTTAATCTTACTCTGATGCATGAGGTTGGTACAAATTCTGCCCTCAGCCCTCTTGAGTATTAACAACACTAATGAAATTACTCTGGGGCTGTCATTTTTCATCTTGATATTCTTATGTTGCTGATCTGCATTGCAGCACTTTTCTTTGCTCCCAAGGACTCAAACTATGCTTTGTACTTATAAGACTATGCAGTAATGACCTGAAGGCTCAGTCAAACCAGAATCAGCAGGGGACTGACCTTTAACACCCTGGGAAAAGGAGAAGATGAAATTAATCTTCAAACCAAGTTTCCTTCTTTAACACAGAGAACCAGTGGGAAAATTATTTGTGGTTGCTAAGGGAGCTTAGTTAAGTCTAACCAGAGCTCTCTTCTGAGCACATCCTCGGCATAGCTAGCCATGAACTTGGAAGTCAGTTTGAGAAAACTTCAGCTGGAACCAGTGCTCACAGAAAGCTGGTTTCAAGATTCTTGACAGACACACAAGACCACAGTGATCAATTCAACTAGTAAGAAACAAGACTGATAAAAATTGCTCAAGGTGTGAAACAGTTATTCTAGATGGGTCATGGAGACTTTCCTACTCCTACATGACATCTTCCAGTTTTGTAAGTCTCCCATTTCCAAGACTGCGAGAGAGATGATGGAGTTGTGCTGTTCTCATTATCTGGGCAAGGAAGCAGTAGTTCCTCTACCTGGCAAAAGAATGTAACTTTGAATTCAGTATAACTTCAGTCATATACCCTCATTCTCAGACCTACTCCTTCTGATTTTGCAAGGATATGATATGGTAGCTGATATCTGATATGTGATATCTGATATATGATATGATATCATATGATATCTGCCTATGATACAGGCAGACCTAGGAAAGCCAGTAGCTGAGTCAGAATTTGCCCATTAGACCTCAGAATTGTTGTAGCACTCTTTTTATACACAGCACATTAATTGCAGAATAAAAAATAAATTAAGAACATGCTCCAGAATGGGATGACAATGAGAATAGGCTACAGTGGGATGTAAAAAAGCAAAAAGAATAAAATTATCAGAGACTAAGGAAAAAATTACAAGTAAATCCATGACAGGAGGTTATGTTCCTGAACACTGGATTTTTCCCAGAATTTTTACGCAAATAAATAGAAAAACTCCACAAAGCAGAGAAACTTCTCAGTAAAGAAGTGACTGTTTCTGCAGTACATGCCAGAGTGCACACAGTCCTGCCACTGTTTAGCCCTAAGCACATTGTGTACCCTGCTGTGCCTTATACCAGAACAAATCTACCTGCCTTAATGCTTTGAAGAAAATATTCCTCTCTCTTCCAGAAATACTCATCCACTGTCTGGCACTAACATACACTGCCTTGATTCTATCACAAGTCCTCTACGCTGGAGTTTTTGGTTCTGGCCAGACACCTCCTATCAGCCCCACCCACCATGTCATAAACACATCTCTGAAGCCTGAAATAGCTGTGGTAGTAGCAGCTCTGCGGACATCTTGGAGAACTTGTGGTCAAAAGACAGCAGAAACCATGCGATGGCCAAGTAGATCTTCCTGCAGGTAATTAAACAACTCTAAGATCTTCTTTTCAGATGGATCCACAGTTAGAAACAAATGCTTTGGAACTGGTTTTATAGGATGGAAATTTGTAAGCCAATTTTAGCTCTGTTTTAAACAAAGTACAAGGGATGTGGTGGCAAAAGGCAGCTGCCATTGCAGAAACAGCCAGCTCAGGTAGTTACTGGGAAAGGGAAAACAGAACTTAAAAGGTTGGCGCAGATAGGAACAATTGTTTCATTGGGTTTTCCTTAAAATAACAGATAACTACTAATCCTTGTTCTATAAACATATATACATAGAATGGATTTGGTTGCAGGCTTTTGATTCTTTTGAACCAACTCCTAATGGCTGTGGTGATGGGCCTGCACCCTCCAAGAAAGGTCCTGATTTGTACAAAAATTCTTGGGGAAAAAAGAAGAATGTCTAATTTTCCTGTCCTCTCTCTACTTCTATACTGGCACACTTCCAAGGATCACTTGGAACCAATGGAGCTGGCTATGATTCAAGAGCCCATACACACACACAAACAAAAAACGGATTACACAGCAGAGCAACAAGACCAAAGACCATTTGAAATGGATTGCTCACTCAAAAGGAGCTGCTTCTTGGAAGGGACATGGCTGTGCTAGTTAATCAGTACTGTCAAAATAGATGTCTTTATCACATCCTGTTATTTATTTTGCACCAAGAAAGCAACCGTACCTGGTGAAGTTTGGGAAGAAAGCACAACATTGCAAATTGCTTTTCTAGAACTGGAGAGAGCAGATTTATGGAGGAGATTCTCCAAAAATGTACTGCAATATAACATTGGGAGTGAAGGAAAAACAAAATGTATGTGTAATATTGCTGACTACACTGCTGACAGGGCAATTGTTCTGGAGGAAATAATTTTTACAGCACAACTGAAAAAAAAGCCACCAACCATCTCCTGAGATCATATAGGTTAGAATACAAGGTCTTTAACATATAAATACAAAAGAAAATTTCCTCTTGTGGCAAAGAAAAAAACAGAGAAAAACCTCATATTAAAAAGAAATAATGCACCTCCAGTATTGAGCCTCAGGTCATCTACATGACAGTGTATCACTGATGAAGAACGCTAGGCTCCTTGCAGCTACAGGTCTTCCAAAAGAGCTGTCTGGGGACCAGAGGTTCATTTCTGTGGCAGAAATAGGTCTTCAAACTTGCTCTTCCTTACTGGGCTATGAAAAACAAAGGAATAGATCAGACCTGAGCTGGGAGTGGTAGTTGGCTATGCTTAAACTCCATCACATGTGCTGCAAGCATGACTAGGGAGTAATTCTTGGGTTTGGATACCAAGACTTATCTGGTCCTGGAAAAGCTACATAAAATACTTGTCTGTACAAATGTGTATAAACAGAAGTATAGTCTCTATCCATCTCTATAGTTTACACATTTATGGCATGAATGTCCTGGATATTTCACATCCTCTGCTAGTGGTTCCTTATGAAGTTCCAGATTCAGTAACTCAGCCACCAGGTTTTTAACTAATGAAATATCTAGGTTTGAGCACATATACTTTTTTCCAACAAAATTTGCTTATTGGTGAAAAATTGCTGTCTCAGAATGAAAGAAGTATTGCTAAATGTAATGTTAAGAGATGTGACAAACAGCTAGGGATTAATTTTCTGAAGTTTTTTTTTTTTAAATTTCCACTGTCTAATTTTAATATTTATATTAAAAAAAAAAAAAAGCACAGAAAGGCATTGCTTTCTCATTTAGATATGAACTTTTCTTGAAAATATCTGTGGTTTAACCCCAGCTGACAGCTCAGCCCCACACAGATGCTCGCTTGGGGTGAGAGAATCGAAAGAGTAAAAAGGAGAAAACTTGTGGGTTGAGATAAAGACAGTTTAATAGGTAAAGCAAGAGCCACACACACGCAAAACAAAATGAGGAACTCATTCACCTCTAANTGCTGCTCAGCAAGAGCTAAAACACCTCTGAGTTATCAGCACTGTTTTCAGTGCAAACCCAAAACATATTCCCAANTTTTAATATTTATATTAAAAAAAAAAAAAAGCACAGAAAGGCATTGCTTTCTCATTTAGATATGAACTTTTCTTGAAAATATCTGTGGTTTAACCCCAGCTGACAGCTCAGCCCCACACAGATGCTCGCTTGGGGTGAGAGAATCGAAAGAGTAAAAAGGAGAAAACTTGTGGGTTGAGATAAAGACAGTTTAATAGGTAAAGCAAGAGCCACACACACGCAAAACAAAATGAGGAACTCATTCACCTCTAACCATTGGCAGGCAGGTGTTCAGCCATTCTCAGGAAGGATGGGCTCCATCACACCCCATGGTGAAAAGCACCACCACTCCAAACATATCTCGCTTCCTTCTTCTTCCCCAGTTTTATATGCTCAGCGCAAAGCCATATGATCTGGAATATCCCTGTGGTCAGTTGGGGTCAGCTGTCCTGCATGCGTCCCCTCCCAGCTCCTTGTGCACCCCCAGCCTCCTCACTGGTGGGGTGGGGTGGGGTGGGGTGGGGT